>OY856188.1:236613942-236884288 GCA_963693315.1 Diogma glabrata | reverse complement strand
ACTCTAAGTTATTCATAGAACAATGGTCAGCGGTAAAATAGGTGCCATCTTAAAGTGAAAAGAAACGGTACAGAAAAATACACAGATTATTGACTTCTTTCGCCCTCTCACTACCTCTATCTCACTTCCTCTTTTTTCTCTCACTTCCTTTCTCTCCCACCCATTTACAGCTTTTCTCTTCCACTTTTTCATTCACGCTCTTTTCTCCACAATAATTCTTCCTGAATCTAACAATATCTCTCCGAATCTAAAAGATAAAAATAAATAATTATTTTATCGTTTCTCTGTTATTAGTGGGTATGATAAATACAAAAACTAAAGCTTCAGGCGATTATCGAAATAGTTATGTGCTTGTCGCAAAATAGTTCAAATTTAATTCAAATCGTTTTGACATGGTGATTGGGAAAAATTTAAAAACACTTGTGAACAGCCTATGTTCCTTTATGGTCACAAAAGTTTCAAAGTTTTTAAGAACCCATTATTTGAACTATTCACGTAATTTTTGCTTTATTCTACTAATACATAAATAAATATTGACTATTGACTATAATCCAAATAAGTTTTCTTTTCAAAGGAGTTTTATTTTCTCCGTTTTATCGTATATTATTGAAGTGAACTCAAAAGCCTGTTGTTTAAAAGAATTGCTGACATTTTAGTAAGGCGGATACAGACAAATAGACTTGCTTAGAAATTTGTTTAAATCTCAACTAGCCAGACGACTATCTTTAGAGGAGAACTGGAAGTTGTTTCACATTTTTATTTTACGAACAGATCCACTTTTTAAGCAATGTTTGTATTAAAGATTTAACTCGTCTATTAAGATTTTAGCATCAACTAGACCCACTTGAACAATAGATTAGAACTGATCTCGAAAATGTTAGTTTTCAACTTTTAAGATATTTTCTCCCAACAACAAATCCCTAGGTATACGAAAGACATGATGTTATTGAATTAAGGCAAAATATTTTTTAATTGTAATTTCAGTCATATGCAGCGTGGATCCAACAAGTTCTCCAATCATTTTTAAGAAACCGACCCATTTTTTGCCGATGAATCACAAATTTATTTAGAACAATATTAATAGAAATTGTGTTCGATTATATCTAACACTTGAAATAATAAAAATAATCAATTTAAGTTGTAATTATACCTCGTTTTTGCGTAGAAGTAATATTTTTGGTATCCTAACTATTTTTTATATTCAAATTTATAAATGTAGTCATGCGATATTTATACAAAGCCAAATAAAAAAATTAAGTTAACAAATTGATATGGGCAATAAAACTAAATCAAAAGTAAAAAAACAAACAATTTTATTTATGGAGCTCAAAGGTTCTACAATGAATTATAGAATTGAAAATATTTAACGTATATAATATTTTTCCCCATGATGTTCCGCAAAGTTTTGTATTAGCATGTAGTACCAATGTGACGGCTAGATACCTCGGCAATTGGTGACTCCATAGCATTCTGTTGACACTTTCGGGTTATTAGATGCGCGTGTTTTCCGATGCGAGACTTCGTTTCGTTTAATATTTGGTTTTCTTTACCAAAACAATCTTGCAACTTTTTATGGTGCTATAAAAACTTTGCTTAAAAGCAAACTAAAATTGAATTTCAAGTTTAAAAAAACTGACCAAGTCAATATTTTCAGTTAAAAAAATTTAGTGTTTAGGATCGATCAAATTGGAAACCTAATTAAATGACTAATTCACAATGGAGTATTTAGAAACTTGTTACATTCCTTATCAATCAGCCTCCTCTGTATAATCTCTGTAAAGATGGAATCCATTATTTTCCACAATTCATTAGAATAAAATAATGCACAAATTAAAAGAAAGATATTAGAAGAAAAAACTTGTAATTAAACAATATAGAAAGTACGAAGTAACAGTTTAAAAAACTTTTCCAAAGTTTGGTTTATTGACCTTTGACCTTTTTTTCAACTTTGAGAGCGTTTAACTCCTAAAGCCAAGAGATCTCAAGCTGTTTTAAATTTTTCTAAGCATTTTCATATATTGTGTAATTAATCCAATAGTTATTGCTGTGGGTCACCTATGGGTTTACCAGATATTTAGCCACATAACAAGGCAAAAAAAGCAACGAAAACAACATTTTCGAATGACCTTGGCCCTCAAAACCATGTGTGAGCCACCAAATTATTTATGCTAGCACCTACCTAGTATCAAATAGAATCCATATTAAAAAGAAATTTCATGGGTCTCTCATGGTTTTATGGAGTAAAATGATCTTATAATTTATACGATTTACCCGTGATCTTAAACTTTGACCTCTATTCAAGGGCTAACGCGCCAGATTTATGAGGTGGTAAATTGCATTTTTTCTTATCACAGTACTACTAACACATCCTGAAAATTTTAGGGAAATCAAAGGCATCAAATATTTAAAGTGTCCAACTTTAAAAAAAATGACTCTTAAATTTTGTCGCTCGAATTTTTTATTATTCTCCTGCCAAAACAAAACATATTGAAAATATTGGGAATTCATATTTCGCTCGTCACAGGAATCAATTAAAGTACAATAAATATAATATTGCAAGTGTTTTACTTAGTGCGAGGTTTTATGAATCAAAACAGTCATCATTGCTAGCAAGATCGTGTTTGGTCCACATTATCAGTACCCTGGTAAGTATTTTCGTAAAAAGTATTTTAATTACAGGTAATTTTTCAGTTTTATACGTCGTGAATATGTAGTCTCTTGGTATAGAATTCGTTTATTTTTTTCAGTAGACGTATATTGTCATTTTTAATAGAAATACTGATAACTTATAAGTTCGCTGGAAGTTTTAAAAGCGGGATTTGACTTAGATAAATGTTTATTTCGTATTTTGAGATAATATTGAGATAATTTTGAGTTAATTTAGGAGTAAGAAGGATATTTTTTAATTTAGACTCATGTGTTTTTTTTACTGACCACATTCAGAAAGTTGAAAGAACGTCATCAACTTTAACTAAAACTACTTGCCAGGACTTATACGATAAAAACATGTCGTTCCGTAATTAGCTTTTCTTCCTTCGTGTGTAGAACAACCCGTATATGTATCTGCAAAATGACTTCAATAACCGTCACTGACATAATTTTTATTTTGTTTCGTTCTTGTCTGCATGCAAGTATAATTAACTAACTGTACCTGTATATGAATATTAAAATCAGTTTTATTAAGTAAATCAATTGTGTTACGAGTTGTGAAATAAATTCAATATTTAAAGTAGTTTTGGTTTAATTTATTGATCACAAATAAATCACCAAAACTACTTTAATTGTAGTTAAGGATACTAAGAAAACTAAGTATAAATACTTTTTTGACGGTCAACATTCAACATTGAGACAACTATCAACATTTTTCGTGGTCCTTCGAGCCGAAACCTTTACGACCTTCCAGACTTTTACTAGCAATAACGTTAGATTCCACTATTTTTTAGGGTTCTTTTTTTATGAAAGTAAAACATATTTTCCCCGTTATCTCAATTATCTCGTAAACTATAAATTCCATGAACCTGAAATTTAAGATACATATAAAGTTAACCATAAACAATAATCAGGTACAAAAATAAATAAACTTTTTTTCGTTTGACCAGCGATGTTTATACTACCACAGGTCTTTAATAAAATACATTTTTTGATAATTTTGAATAATAAATGAAATTCATGATCTGGACGACCGATGCTGAACCCGACAATTTTTGATCGAGTTTATATTTGGCAGACAAGTAATATAGGTGAAATGAAAAACCTGTGTTTTAAAAGCACTTTCAAGTGTTTAATTAGAGAACAGGGTGATCCGAAAGATTTCTGGAAATTCAAACTTAAGGCGATTTTGAAATGAAATTGTAAGAAAACGGCTCAACCGATATCAACGGTTGTGTGTTGGTATGGTAATTGACAGTGTATCTATCCAGAAAAATATAATACATGTTTGTTTGTTTACACTGTTAAAAATATTAAATAATTTTTTTTAAGATGGCGCTGATGTCGTAAGTCAAGCCTTTTATAACGGGTTTTTCTTAATATTTAAGTTGCAACCTTCCCCTAAAACATGCCAAAATTTCAAGAAACATTTTGTGTTTGTTATAAAGATATCAATGTTTGAAAATGTGCATTTAAGGCCAAGCATTCTAGTTTTACCACAACTTAAATTTTTTATCTGGAAGATGTGCATCTTTCAAAATTAATACATTAAGAACAACAAACAAGCCTATCTTTAAATTTTGGCATGTTTTAGGGAAAGGTTAAGACTGTCATTTAAAGGTATTCCTTCAAAAATTTACGAATCAGCGCCACCTTTTAAAAATGAATTGATTGATATTTTTAACTGTGTAAGCAAAAAATTTCCTATGTCTTTTTGATGATGGATCAGGTTTTTACCTTTGCAATGCACAAAAAAACAATTGATATCGGATGAACCGTTCTCTTGCAAATTGATTTCAAAATTAATCTGGGTTTGAATTTTCAGAAATATTTCCGTCCTCCCTGTTCTCATAATAAAGGCTTTAGACTTTTTATAAAACACATATATTTTATTAGAATTAAGACGTATTAAGTCGATTAAAACTGGTTAGGGTCAAAGTCAGGATAGTCTGGATAGATCACGAATTTTATCTAAAACTATAATTTTTGAATAGAGATTCACATCCTTAAAAATTAAAATCTTAGCAACAAAAAATCTTTAAAGTTTGGCATATTTCAGAATAAGGATGGACCTTTCATATTGTGAAAAAAAAATATAAAATGCTCCACATATGGCATCAGCGGCCATATTTAAACAAAATTATATCTTAATATTTTTAACAGTGTAAGCAAAAAGACTCTTGTAAGGATCCAGATACCTATAACCATAATGGTAAATCTAACATAGATCTGACAATAGTCACGGGAGGGCTGCCGAATGTCAAAACTGAGAAGTTCATAAGAACTGGACTTCACGCTATAACTTTTGATTTAGCAACAGATGGTAATGTGTACCACGAAACTAAACAGTTCCAATACAATACCAAAATTGCACACTGACCACTGTCTGAAATAAATTTGGCATTTAACAGGGCACAGTTCTAGAAATATCCAAACAGATAAATATAGCTACTGATCTACTGCTTGATCAATAAGATAAACAGCAGATCTATCAATTTCAAGAAAGTCCAGCATAAAAAGCAAAAGTCAATCGTGGTGGAAGAACTGCTTCGACACCAAAACAAAAGAATGAGCAACACTTCGTCGTACATATTAAAATGAAAAGGATTCAATTGAAAGATTAGAAAGAGATTCATTTTTAAAACTAGTCGAAATCGGCATCAAGCATAATATCTGCTTGTAAAGCAGGGCAGCAAAGCTTTGAAAAACTTGTAACCAATTATGGCAAAAAGGACCCTTGGGATCTGGTATATAAAATCTAAACTGAAAAAAAAAGCCTTAAGGGAGTAATTTGCATAAGCCTTAAGAGAGCAATTTGCACACTTAACAAAACTGATGCTTCCAAAACCGAAAAATATAAAACCATGTGTAAGGTTCTTCTAAACACATGGTTACCTTTTGAGAAACGTAGTGAAAACACTTTGGATTACGAAATCTTATGCAAACAAATGCCTCAAACATACAGCATTGGAAATATAAGTGACGATGAAATACATCAAGCAATTTCAAGACTAAAAAATGGGAAAGCGTCTGGTGCAGACCACATTAAAAATTAAATTGTGAAACGTACCTGGTCATTAGTCTGGGAACATCTGACAAACCTTTTTAACCGCTGCGTTGATTTCGGTGTCCATACCAGTGTTTGGAAATGCAGCAATGTGATAATTCTAAGGAAGGGTGACGAAACAGATTTCAGTGACCTCAAGTCGTTTAGATCGATCATTATGCTATCCGTGCTGAGAAAGGTTTACGAAAAAGTGCTCAAACAAAGACATTTAGAAGTGTTTGATCAATATGGTTTTTATTCCGAAGAGCAGTACGGGTTTCTGGAAAGTACGTCAAATGAAGATGCGATTGTTAGTTTATGTTAAAAAGTCGAAGAATCAAAAGAGAAATGCATTGAAATTTTCATAGACTTAGAAGGTGATTTTGACAACCTTTGGTGAAGAATTATGAGAGAGCAAATAGAATAAAATGTCCAAAGAAGTATGTATTTATGGCAATGGAGTTTGAGTTTGAATGTAAACAACATGATGAGCTGTAAAGGGCTCTCATAAATCAAATAAGAATTGGGTCGGGAAACATCGACAACAACACAAATAAGTGGTTACCGGACAATAGAACATTTTTCATACAAGACGAAAATAACATTAAAGCTTTTGGAAAGTATAGCGAAATGGTGATCTCGTTATTAGATAGCAGAATAGTGGATTTGTGAATTCAAATCTGATCAGAATACCGTCTCCTCGTGGCTAATGGAAATGGGTTGCAGCTATAAAGTAAGAGTTCACTCATAGCCGATTATAGGGTTGGTAGCTAGGTACGGTCGTGAATTCGAATAAAAATATTTTTGAAGTGTGGAGTGAACTGTCTATTAATGTTTGTCGTCGATTGATATGACGTTTATGTTTTACTAAAATGCATTAAAGCCATAGTTCATCTTTTTCATCGCCTAAAAGTGATGCACCACTTGGGAAGCTAGATCTGTGTAGCCGGTGTTGCGAAACGGATTTTCGTTCAGCTTAGCTTCAATTTGGGAAAAAGCCATCCGAATCGGCTATTAAAATATATTGATTTTATTGACCTTTGAATCCAGACCATATTTGGGATAAGATTTGACAACGTGGTTTTTGTTTCACATATCGAACTTGTGCGACCATGATTCGTTAAGACTGCTAAAATTTTTTTGATCGATTTGTTCAGATAAATGCTATGTTGAATGGTAAGCGTCCATCTAACCCTAGGTGTGACAATCATTTTAAGATTGTGTCTTTACATTTTGAGCCATCATACTGTTCGTAGGTCTGAGTGGATGCTACTCCAGCTATTTGAAGAAGAATCCTCATGCAATTTTCTTGGAATAGGTTGCACTCTTAGGGGAAAATTACCTCAACGGCATGATGGTTGATGATTGTTGGCTTGATTTCGAGTAGTTTCGGTGCTGAAAACCTACTGTCTTGGGGATCCTTAATTGATTTAACGGATATGGCATATTATCACGAAGTACTGTTTCTTCGAAAACTTTTGTAGTGACGAAAACAGAAAAGCTATTCTATACGATAGCAAACAATCCCGATTACAATGTGGAACAAAATTATTACATCTTTAGAATAGGATTGAAGCCTAGGATTGGTTCATAAATAATGTTATATCAGCTTCCATATGGACAGTCAAACATCATTCAAATCTCTAGATGAACTTACAACAACAACAAAATTAGCAGTGAACTAAGGCTAATCTCTAAACGAGATGACCCAACAATGCGGTATCCTAATGATTAGAGTCAGGTAACAAAACCGTTTATCAGGCAGACGCCTTCTACTTATCTTCCCATAACTGTTGCACGAGGACGTATAGGAAACAGTATTGAAATAAGTTTATATACTCGGTACTCCACCGATAAACGTCCAAATTGAAAACCCGGCTAAATTCGCTAAAAGCGAAAAATACTTCGAGTACACAACAAGCTGTGGTCCGCGTCAAAGTTTCGAATATGTGTAAAAGGATTAAACTTCTTCTTCTTGTGAAATAATATCTGGTGTAACACAGAAATAAGGAATTGCAAACAACTGAAAACGCAGTCTTGCGAACCCCAACCGGATGTCATTTGATAGTTCGCCGAGCTCACTTATACGACGAATATAACATATTGCCGGTTCGTGAACATAATGAAATGCTTCCCAACAATATATATGGGTCTGTCACAAAGAGCAATATCCATGCAATGACACCTTATCCACGATTGTACCACCTAGAGATATAAGGCAAACTTCGAAGTGCTTCCTACATGATGTTAGAAACAACCAAGTCACCTATAGGCACAACATGCACGGGCTTACATATAAAACGGCCTTAAAAATACAACATACCAAAGTTGTTAAAAACACAATAAGGAGTTGCGCCCTAAATCGAGTAGCAAGCCATCACAAATCGCTGGCGAAAAGTTTAAAGGGTACCACGCAGCACCAAATTCATTATAGCGCAGTTAATATTCGGTTTTACATGCAACTTAGACAACTACATGAGTAGAAGTTACACGGAAGTTGTTGACCGTTTGTGAGGGCATGTCACATGATGCAAACCACATAGCTCAATTGTCCAGAAAACTTAACTGACCCAACGAAAGGGGATTGGTGGTAGCAGAGTACCGCAGATACAGTAGCAGAAATCCTGAATTTGGACGAAATATTAACACTGCACCTGTCGCCTAAAACAACAATCACCTACAACCTACAACAACATATTATCGCACACAAAAGTTTAAGTGTGATAAGATTTATCGGATGGGATTTCAATTAAAAAAATCTGGGTGTTAGATGTTATTAAATAAGTAATTTCAGAACATTTAAATAATAATCTTTTACCTTGTCTTCCAAACCACTTCACCATACTTAAAGCACAAGTAGTTGCATTGCGATAAAAGAAATAAAGGCTGGTTTATAAATTTTGTAATAACAGCTTTTATGTGGCAGCATTTAAATCCTGGAATTACAACCACATCAAATAATAGTAGGATTAATAGTAGCATTGAACTAAAGCTAATCTCCAAAACCAGATCAGTGATGGTCTGCACCAGAAACAACCCTGTGCTAGACTAGAACAATTTTTGTTGCACTCGACGTATCAAAAGCATTCGACACAGTGTCGCACGCTGCACTATTGTATGATATCCTAAACACTAATTTGCCAAGTTTAATAAAGCACTACCTAGTTGTGCTGTCCGTAATTGTAAGTCCAAGATGAGAGTACTACAACAAGGAGTTCCAAAAGGTGGTGTTCTCTCACTTTCATCATTTAATTTCTACTTAAGCAACTTACACGCCCTACCAGGAGGAATAACCTGTAACCATCACATAATAAGTAGACGATTGCACGGTGCTTGCAACAGGTAACAACCTAGAACATCTCACCAATATTCTAAACACCTACCTTAACATCCTGATTTATTGGTTCAAAACAAGAAAATTAAAACTTTCTACCGAAAAATCCACTTCTACACTTTTCACCATATGGACGAAGGGGTAAATACAACACTAAGCATCTGCATTGACAACACTCATTCCTACAGTAAAAAATTTAATGCTCATGCCGCAAAAGTGAACTCTAGACTGAAGAACAGGAATAATGCATTGAAAGCACTAGCGGTAGTTCACGAAGCAAGGATAAAAATACAATAATTACAACGTATAAAATATGTCGAACTATTATAAACTATGCTGCATCCATATGGATACCCCGAGTTGCTGATACGCACTGGAAGAAGCTACAAACAACACAAAACAGCAGAGAACAGAGAACCGCAACCAGATGTTACGTGATGGCCTACCGAGAACACATGCACGAGGAATGTAACATATTATCATTGACCTATCACAAAGAGCAACATCGTTGTAATGATACCTTGCCTTGTCAAAAATTGAACCACCTAGAGACATAAGGAGGACAGAAAGATGCTTTCTTCATGAGACCAAGTAACAGGTAACATCGACGAGGTTACTAATGGAACAGACTTAAAAACATTTCATACTAAGACGTTATAAGGAACTACGCCCCAAATCGAGTTCAAAATAGAAAGCCACTAAAAGTCACTGCCGAAGAGGTCCAACTAACCAGTGGGCCCAGATACATTCTAGCTCAACTAAGATCCGGTTGGTCACACATCCTAAACAACTACATGAGCAGAGTTTATCGTGAAATTATTGACAAGGGTGCCGCATGTGAGGACCAGTCGCACGATGTAGACCACCTATTCAGATATCCTGAAAATTCAACCAACCTTACGAAGGAAGGTACCGCCCAAAAGCAGTAGCAGAGTTCTTGAACCTGGACATGGAGCCGAAAATTTTCACCAAACCGGTCGCTACAACAACAACAGTAAACTTGTGTCCAAATAACAATCAAATGATGTTTTTCGAAGTACTGGACCAAAACAATTGAAAGTCATAACTGAAGTCAATTATATTCCTACATAGGATGTAAATACATGAGATATTATTGGTAAAACTAAAACTCATTTTAGTGATTAACATTTAAAAAAACACTAAATTTAATTAACATTTAATACATAGTTGACCAAATATATTAAATTCACACAAACATGGCTAAACCGATTAAGTAAGTAAGTAACTTATAAAATTATTTTTAATAAATATAAAATTTACATTGAGTATGATATCACTGAGATATAATATAAACACACTATATTTGAGTGTATTTAATTGAAGTTTTTTTAGAATTTATTTATATTAATTTAAATTATTGGTAAATTAAAGCAAAAAAAAAACTCACCTGTTGGAAATTTGAAATTTGTACTGGACGGTGGCGGTGTTGAAGAAGTTAAATTTATTGATCCATTTTTCGATAATTCTAGTGGACGCACCGGGGTGCTTGTTTGATTATCAATCACAGAACTCATAATATAATCGTAATTTAATCAAATATAATCAATTTTCTTAAACAAAATATTTTTTTATATTTGCAACTCCTATTTTTTTTTAAATCGATAAGAACATCACTTCACCGATATATATTTTTTTGTGTATACATAAATTATTTTTTATCAACACGCAAATTTGTGGAATATAAAACCTAAGACTATTTATGATTAAACATTTAAACAACAACAATTATTATTCCTATCGTATATAAGACGTAAACGAATATAAATTTTTTTCTTTATTTTTATCTTTCAAGTAAAACAAATTAAATATTAAAATATTATATATTGGTTAAATAAATTAAATATAGATTTCAACACATAAATATTGACACGTTTAAAATGAATTGCACAATAAATTTATAGATAAACAAAAAGTTCTATATCTACATTCTGCGATCAACTGTTATATAATTTGATTGATTTAATTTATTTAATTAAATTTTTATATATTTTTATTTGCTTTTGTTATTTGTCAAACAGAATTTGGCTAATGTCAAAAACTTTTTAAAATTGAGGTTTCTTGATTATTGTTTTTAAGCCTAGGTGTATTTAATCATATAGGAAATATTCTATTTCGGATTTCGGAATAAGTGTATTTTCGGAATTGTCAAACTTTAAACAAAAAGCTTGTGGAATAACGAGCGGGAAAAAAGTTTTATTTTAGAATTTTTGTTTGGTTAGTTAGATCGTAGATGAGTTTGTTAAATTTAAAACGTTTTATTTAAATTATTTTTTAATGATAATGATATCTAGGGAAATTTGATATTTTTAACCTAACGGCAGCTTTCTTAACAAATTTTTGTTTGTGTCATTGCTAAAAGTTTTTCGTTTTTTGACAGTGCTATGCAGTTCAATATATTGAAAGTAGAGAGCAGTGATGGCAGATTTTCAAAAATGAATTTCCCGTTGACCTATCGAAAATTCCCGATTTTTTCCCGTTTTTTAAGGAAAAAATCCCTCAGAAATTCCCATCAAGTTTTCATTAAAAATATACATATAAATTCAATTATTTATTGAAAAAACTTCAAAAAGCACCACAATTATAATTTATCCTTCCGACAACTATAAATATAGGTTTATCTCTGTTTTTTACGACTATATTTGTCGACTATATTTGTCGACTATATTTGTTGTGCTGGATGTGCCACTCAAAAAAAATTACATATCACTATAAGAATTCGACATAATATCAACAAAGAAAATTTAGAAAATAAACGTTTTGTTAACGACAATTTTTATCCCTTGTAAAAAAAATTGATAGAAAACGATAGAAACCGATAGATCGTTTTCTATCGTTTCCTATGCGGTTTTTGAATGAGAAATAATGGGTTGGAATCGTTTTTTCCCATAGAAACGGATGCGGACTCTTACGTTTCGCCTTTTGTGGCGGACGCAATTTCTATCGTTTTTGGGTGTTTCTTATCGTTATTTTCTGATAGAAATGAAAATCTAGTAAAAAAATAGAACCGTTTTCTATCGTTTCCTATGCGGTTTTTGAATGAAAATGAATGGGGCTGTATCGTTTTTTTCCGATAGAATGTTTGTATCGCTTTAATCGTTTCCTATCGTTTTTTGGTAGATTATCTGAATCGTTTTCAATGGGTTATTTCACATTATTTTTTTTCTGTTAATTCCTATCCGTTTTAATCGTTTCTTATCGTAAAAGCCGAATTTTAGTGCAATATCCTATCGTTTTGAATCGTTTTCAATGGGTTTTTTCACATTATCTTTTTTCTGTTAATTCCTATCCGTTTTAATCGTTTCTTATCGTAAAAGCCGAATTTTAGAGCAATATCCTAACGTTTTGAATCGTTTGCAATGGGCTTTTTCACATTATTTTTTTTTTCTGTTAATTCCTATCCGTTTTAATTGTTTCTTATCGTAAAAGCCGAATTTTAGTGCAATATCCTATCGTTTTGAATCGTTTTCAATGGGTTTTTTCACATTATTTTTGTTTGTTTATTCCTATCCGTTTTAATCGTTTCTTATCGTAAAAGCCGAATTTCAGTGCAATATCCTATCTTTTTCAATGGGTTTTTTCACATTATTTTTTTTTCTGTCAATTCCTATCCGTTTTAATCGTTTCTTATCGTAAAAGCCGAATTTTAGTGCAATATCCTATCGTTTTGAATCGTTTTCAATGGGTTTTTTCACATTATTTTTTTTTTTTGTTTATTCCTATCCGTTTTAATTGTTTCTTATCGTAAAAGCCGAATTTCAGTGCAATATCCTATCGTTTTGAATCGTTTTCAATGGGTTTTTTCCAGGGTTGTGCCGTAGACAAAATAGATTACTCTACATGTACAGATTACGTGTAAATTACGCGAGATATTTTCGTGTAATCTATAATGTAAACTATTATGTAATCTATTTAATTGATATGTGCATTCTAAACTTTTTTAGCAATTAAATTAACTTTTTTCAAGATCGCAAGATCTTGTTTTTGACAATATTATTGATCATGTCTTTTGCAAAAAAATCAAAAAAAATTTTCAGTAGGGATAATACAATATTTCCACGTATTTCTTCTTAAATCAAAATTAATAATTACTACAAATTTACATAGATGACATATATGACATTACATAGATTACATGTAATGTAATCTATTTTAGATTACGCGTAAAGGAACAACCCTGGTTTTTTCACATAATTTTTTTTTCTGTTAATTCCTATCCGTTTTAATAGTTTCTTATGGTAGAAGTCAAATTTTAGTGCAATATCTTATCGTTTTGAATCGTTTTCAATGGGATTTTTCACATTATTTTTTTTTTGTTTATTCCTATCCGTTTTAATTGTTTCTTATCGTAAAAGCCCCATTTAAGTGCAATATCCTATCGTTTTGAATCGTTTTCAATGGGTTTTTCACATTATTTTTTTTTCTGTTAATTCCTATCCGTTTTATTCGTTTCTTAGCGTAAAAGCCGAATTTTTAGTTTTAAATCGTTTTCAATGGGTTATTTCACTTAATTTTTTTTTTCTGGTTAGAAATTTATTACAAAACTAACACGAAACATCAATACGTTGCCGGAAAATCATAACAGATCATAAATTAATATAATTTAGTGAAAAGATCAGAATCAGCAAGAATCACTCAAAAAACCTCTCCATTTAGCGTGTCGAGAAAATATTAAAAAATCACAAATTCATATTTCTTTTGAAATTCCAAAAACATTGTGAAAATTAAAAAGAATCAAACTTTTTCCAAAATTCTAAAAATATTCCGAAAATTATTACAAAACCAAAGATTAAACTTTTTTCAAAAATTCTGAAAATATTGCAAAAATTATAACAAAATCAAAAATTGAAACTTATTTCAAAATTCCAAAATTATTCCAAAAATTAGAATAAAATCAAATATTTAAACTTTTTCTAAATCTAAATAGTTATCAAAAAATTCTTAAAATTCAAAAATTCAAACTTTTTCCAAAATTCTAAAAATATTCCAAAAATTCTTACAAAATCAAAGATTGAAACTTTTTTCAAAATTCCAAAAATATTTCAAAAACTATAACAAATTCAAAAATTTCCATGTCACATTTACGTCATACAAAGTACAAACAGCTAAATTTTTTTTCCAAAAAATTGGTTAAAAAGTAAATGAAAATCATTTTTTTGACATACTTCACAATATTTTTTTAACAAACTTATAATGCAATAATCTAGTTTTTGGTCTCGCTTACCAATCCCAATCAACAAGGCTTCTTCTAATTCAATGTTTCTGTTCGTAATCACTTAAAATGAACGTTTTTTAAGCAAAAAATATGCAAATATCCTTGTTTTGACACAATCGACGATTTATTGACACACTTCCGGTACAGTTATCGAACACATCGTCCTTTCGACTCTTGAGTAAACCTCCATTGAGTAAACCTATTTTTAGAAAAAATTTTGGAATCCGTCCAGCCGTTTTTATAGATTTCGTCGGCCGGCCGGCAGACATACATACATTTTTTTTGTTGCTTTTTTAGAATTAGTAGGTCCTAAAACGTCGAGAAATGCCAAAAAGAGGGGTAAAAATTTCACTTTTGCAATGCTTAGGTTTTTTCAAAACCGAAGTAATATCCCATAGGTGACGGTAGATGCCGATTGGTTTGTTTTTCTTGGAAAAATTTCAATCGTAAATTTCAGATTCAAACCGATAGGAATCTGATGGCGGAAAAATACGCTAGGTTACGATTGGTTGTACATATGGAACGTACGATAGAAAACGTTTAAAAACTTGTTTAGTTTTACCAGAAAATTTCAATCAAAAACTTCAGATTCAGAACGATTAACAACGATAGAAATTCTATCGTAAAAAACCCATTGAAACCAAATCTGAAATATCCCATAGGTGACGAAAGATGCCGATTGGTTTCTTTTTCTTGAAAAAATTTCAATCGTAAATTTCAGATTCCAGCCGATAGGAATCTGAAGGCGGAAAAATACGATAGGTTACGATTGGTGCTACATATATATGGAATGTACGATAAAAAACGTTTCAAAACTTGTTCAGTTTTACCAAAAAATTTCAAGTCGTGATCTTCAGATTTAAAACGATTAACAACGATAGAAATTCCATCGTAAAAAAACCATTGAAACCGAAAAGTAAAAAATCCTATTGATAACGAAAGATTACGATTGGTTGATTTCTCCTGAAAACATCTCAATCGTAAATTTCAGATTCAGCCCGATAGAAATCTAATGACGGGAAAATACGATAAGTTACAATTGGTGCTATATGTATATGTAATGTCGGATAGAAAACGATTCAAAACTTTTTCAATTTCACCAAAAAAAATTTCAATCGTGATCTTCTGATTCAAAACGATTAACTACGATAGAAATTCTATCGTAGAAAAACCATTGAAACCGAAAACTGAAAAATCCTATAGGTTACGATAGATTACGGTGTGTTTTCTATCTGGCAGATATAGTCTATGCGTTTAAAATGATTAAATCCGATAGAAACGGATAGCAAACGATAGAAAACTATTCGTTTTCAATCGTTTTCTATCGGTTTCTTTCGATTTTTTTTATAAGGGATAACTATGAATTGTTTAATTTTGAAGAATTAATTATTGTGTTTTATATTACATATATATACAATAATGTAACTAACATTTAATAAAATAACTCCTAATAAATAAAAAAAAACTCTAAAATGGATCTTTTGCACTTCATCTGCTCTAAAATGAAGTAATTTAAATTGAAAACAAATATGAATGCATAAAAACAAAATTATTTTGTTTACAAATTAATTGAATCTTTTATAAATATTTCAATATGCAATTGCAGAATATGCTATTATACATGGTATAACGAATTTTCATTTTACCATGGCTATTATACGAATTTTTTCAAATTTAAAAGTAGACAACCGCCATTTAAATATCACTAAGCTATGGTTTCCTAGGATAGCGGTGCCGCTATATAGCGGACGTATTATAGAAAGTAGCGGTGGACGTAAAATGACGGCAGTAATAGCGGTGATGAAAGGTGGAATGTTAGAACAACGTAATATTACGTTAGAGAATTGAAATTTTATTTATATATGTCAAATATACATAAACCCTAATCTTTATTTTTTAATTTTATTTCGAATTTTATAAATATTTGTTATTATTTTTACATAAATTATAGCACAGTCACATTTAAATATAATCCCAGTGAACACAAGACGTAAATATGACATCACACGAACGTCATATATATGTGATGTAGTTGTTACGTAAATTTGACATAAAAATGACACTCGTCATGACTATATCCTGGTATCATTTATATGATGCTTTCATGACATCACACTGATCTTAAATTTGATTTCGATATGATGTCATAATTTGGACTTAAATATGACCTTATTATGATTTTGTTAAATTTCACTAGAGGTATATCCATTTTAATTGTATATAGTTTGAAAAATTTGCGGTAAAGTTAGTTATTGCTTCCAAGCAGGTTATAGAATCCTAGCAGGTACGTAATGAGTAATGACTGGCGGGTAAGTGTTTTTGTTATAAATTTGTTTTTTAATTGTTAAATTTGTTTTTAATTAAAAATATAATACATCACAAAAAAAAATATATTACTATGATATCAACCTTATATCATAACAACGTCACAAATATCTCCACAGACATCACATTTATGTCATAGTTATATCATTATTGTAATGTCATGCTCTTACGTAAATAAGTGGGAAATAATGATATACATATGACTTATATACGACCCAGATCTTACATAAGACGTGACTTAGCGTGATGTCATTTTGATATCACAATGACGTAAATGTGTTTTCTGGGAAGCTTCTATAAATATTTGTATTAATATGAAATTTTTTAAGGTTATATTTGAATCAGTTTCCAGTTTGTGGCGTTTTATTAGTGCTCTACATAAAACTTGATTTCAAAAGCTTATTTTATCAAGAGGAACTAATATAAATAATTCATTTCATATTATTTATAAGTTGCTGAATTGTTTTTAGTCATAGATATGGTTTAAGACATAAATAAATTATTCTTTTAATCATGACTTGTATGACTAAAGCTTACTTTACCCGTTGAATTATTTAAACTTGTTTATCCATAATATATCTAATTATGTTATGTCTAATGTTAATTATAACTGAAAATTCCTTTCGTACAAATTTTAAAGCTAATTTTCTTTGTATGAAGTTTCTTTATTATGCAGTTCATTTATTTAAAAACAATTGCTGATAGCATAACATCAATACAATGAAATGTAACAAAGGATCATAAATATTATTACATCAATATTTAAAAACCATAAACTAATTATTATTTATAAAAGTCTTAAATCAATTTCAAATGTCATAAACCAACGGAAAATATTTCAAAAGTTCACCACTATTTTCAGAAAAAACGTTCATCAACTATTTGTCAACGTAATGACGGCCGTCATCTAAATAGCGGCACCGTTTTTTTACGTTCAAGTCGCTCTAGGAAACCACCATAATTTAAATTGTATAGACAACGTGTTTATGACGTCATTCACCGCTTTATTACGTCCGCTATATAGCGGCACCGCTATCCTAGGAAACCATTACTTTAAATACAAACATATTTCACATCAACTTTTGTTTTTTGTTCTTTTCAAACCCTAATTTAAAAATTTATTTAGAAAAGTGAAAAGAAAACCACATTATTATGCTTTATTTTCTTCCACAAAAATTAAATGTTTAGTCGATTTGCAGATTCAATCATTTATTGGCGAAATAAGAAAACGAAAAAACTTGAATGCAGATTCAGTCTAATTTACCTTTTATTTACATATTTTTGTTCTAGTTTTTTATGTTATAATTCACTAGAACAATTTAATTTTATTTATTTGTATATTACCAAATTTTATACATATTGTGTATGGTGGTACGTTGTTCTGTTGTATAAGTTGGTTAACAACTATGAATCTAAAAGGACAAATCTTGGTTTGTAAATGTGTGAAGACTGTATTACACATTTCTTATCAAGGGGCCTCGCCATAGTGATTTCTGTACTCTTATCTTGTAGTGTAGATATAGAGAACCTTAGAACAATTTCTGGACTACCGTTTTTTGTTGGTGTTTAATAAATATGTATAATGTATATGATAATATTGGTCATGATAGCTTTTTAGTAAACTGAAATACTGCTACATATTTTGTAGTTCTGTTCTTAATTTAATTTCAATTCAATTCACAAAATTCTTTATTGGTATTTAAAATGATTTGGTACAATGTTTATATAAGAATTTAAGAGTTCAGCGTTTAGCTTTTCTACTTTATATAATACAATTTGAATTAAAATAATTACTAATTTGGTCATGGTAACGGGGCATGAGTAATGTAATTAATTTTGATATGAGGTTGATTTCAGTTAGCGGAAAAAGTGTCGTTTAAACCACAATGATTAACTTAAGTAACTTAAATCTAGTTAAAACTAATTCTAAGGCTAAAAAAATAGAAAAAATGACTTATGCTCAACTAAAACAATCATTAAAATAAATATAAAATAAAAGAGACTGGCTCAACTTAATATTAATATTTTTGTAAAATGTTGTTGTTTTATGTTTTCGTTAAGAATATTTATCAGAGGGTTTTGAATTATGGATAAGTTGTTTTTGAACTTGGTTTTTATTTTAACGATTTGATCTTGAATAGTGGGAATATTAGCTAACCGGTGTAGCCATCTTGTTGAATATAGCTTGGGGTTGTTATATATAAGTTTGAGACATTTGTTTTGGCAAACTTGAAGTTTTTTCCGGTGGGTTTTGGCACTGGAAAACCAAACTGGTGCTGCGTAAAGTAAAATGCCTCGCAAAATTAGTAGATATATTAGACGTTTGTTTGCAATCAACAGTTTTGACTTTCGATGTACAAGGCTGTTTAACATTTTGATACAGTTTTCACATTTAGTTATTGAATAATTAATATGATTTTTGTATGTGATTCGCTTATCAATAATCATACCCAAGTATTTAATATCGTTAGACCATGTTACAGGTGTGTTATTAATCTTAAGAGAACCAGTATTTGGTAGGTTACGGCTAGCAGTTTTACGGGTGATGAAGATAGCTTGTGTTTTGGTGGAGTTTATTTTGATTCTTCATTTATGGAAATAACTCGTAAGTTGGTTTATGTTCCGTTGTAGGTTATTAATAATCTCATTGACGTCGGAGGCACTAGAATACATGACTGTATCATAGGTGTATTGGGCAAAACCTACTTCATCATTAAAGTTGAGTTTTATAACTGCTCATGAAGTTTTATATCTAGCTCATGAAGAGTTTCTTGTACTAGTTGGGCAAGAGTAGGGTCAGTAACGTAATTATTGCTATGTATCTGCCGAAATGTGATGCAAACGCGGAAGCCTTTTCAGGATCCGTTAACAAAAGTTTTTGACTGTTAGATGGATCTGGATGATGTATTACAGAAATTTTACTTTTTTGCCGATTTAGTAATTTGGTTAAATGAAAAAGTTGTTTCCTGTGAGGCAGTGTGTTTGAAATTTTGGAAATAAAGTTTGAGAAATTCTCAATCCTTAGTTCAATTAGCTCTTCGTTTATTATTCTTATAGCAAGAATCTTGCTGAAGATTGAGTCTCCTTTTTAGACATGGGTCTCTGGTTCGTTGCCATTGTCTTCTGACGCTATTTTTAAGTGAGATTTTAGCTTTTAAGGAGCTGGGAATTACAATCGACTTTGGGCTTTGTTTTTTTTTTGAATGCTTGGGTATTGTACAGTTGGCAGCTTCATTTATTATTCGGTTAAGATCAAGTATGGCATTATCGACGTCATTTGAGTTGTATAAGTAGTTAATTAGTGCCGTTGGACCTAAATTGAGGTTTTCATTAATAAACTGTTTGTTTGTAGAAGTATTATCAATTGAGAGAGTATGTGTTACATCAATAGTAAATTTAACGGGAAGATGATCTGAGCTGAGTTTATTTAATGTTTTAATGCTAGCGAACAGTTCGTGGCGATTTGTTATAAGTAAATCTAATGTGGAAGGATATTTGGATTTCTTTGAATAATTCGTGGGCTCACTTGAGTAAATAATATCAAAGTTTTTAATCATTGACATATGTTTAATAATCTTACCCGCACGATTTCCTCTAAAACAATTCCAACTTTGGTCCTTAGCATTAAGATCCCCTCCAATAAAGTAAGGACTTGACAAATTTGTAAGCTTACTCATGTCTGAGTTAAACTGACTAATCTTGGAGGCATCGTTAGTACTTGGAAAATAGGCTACAATAAATGTAACATCACCTACATCGGTGTAAATTTTGACCCCTATAGTTGAAGCTGAGAGACTAAAAGAATGTAAAAGTGTATGTTTAATGTTTTTCTTTAAAATAATACTTACTCCACCATGACCAATTAATGTACCTCTGCGGTTTCTTTTTCTCGGTCTATCTAGTCTATAAATAGTAAAATCAGGATCAAATATATTAGTTTCAGCAGTTAGCCATGTTTCCGTTATCAAACATATATGAATATCTTCGGATTTGAGCAAGTCTACTCTATCGTTTTAGGTTTAATGCTCTGGGCATTCCATATAATTGAATTTAGTGATGTAGTTCTATTTTCCATCATACAGGTATTTAATCGATATATCGATACTTATCGATGTATCGACACTTATCGATATTAATACTTCGTCGATACATATCAACATATCATTTTTATCGATACTTTTTATAACTCTTAATTCTACCAGTCTTAATTTTAGCTGCATAAAACGGTATGTCACAATCAAGGATAAGAGTGCATAATTCTAACACTGAATTCGGTCAAATGGCCGAATGCGATAGCAGCATTTGAAAAACGCTTAACCTTCGCGTGAACGGATATTTTTAGCGACTGATATGAACAATATCTACCTACCATAAATCATAATATCAACAAACGTAACTGTGTATTTATTTTACTTTTGTGTAAGCATACAATAAAAGCATATATTTAAAAATAAAGTTACTTGTTTTTCACATTGACCAGTAAAAGTTTTCATATAAGACCAAAGGAAAAAAAATATCTACCCGGGTAGATATTGTTTTCTTACGTAATATCAACTTACATAATATCAATAAACGTGTAATAATATCAAACGTGTATTAATATCATAATATCATTTTGCTTTTGTGTAAGCATACAATAAAAGTATATATTTAAAAAAAAAGTTACTTGTTTTTCACATTGACCAGTAAAAATGTTCATATAAATCCCAAGGAAAAAAATATCTACCCGGATAGATATTGTTTTCTTGCGTAAAAAAAACCATAAAAATCCAAAATAAGTGCGTTAAAAGGAAGTCCAAAATATTTTTTTCTCAGATTTGGCGAAATCTATTTAAAAATTAGTCACATAGCTAAACAGGCATGATGATTGGCTAAAAACTCATAAAGCTATTGAATTACAAAAACCGTGATATCTACACGGGTAGATACTGTTCACGTGAAGGTTAATCAACAGTATCCACTTTGGTTCAACAAGGTGTTGATATTCGCGTCAGAATAATTTTTTTGTTTTATCAGCAAGTGCAAGATTAATGTTAGTGGTTCCAACCACTTCAATTGGTTCCAACGCTGCTTCGGCCTTTTGAAATCATTTTACCCCTTATATATATTGATGTGCTAGGTAAACAAATCGTTTCCAACACTGCTTCGAACATTCGAACTTTTCACAAACATCCTTAACGATCACCTTAACGATATTATTCTAGACTATATTTTAAAAAAGGTCTCCACACTTTCCGATCCGTGGTATAATTGTTGACATACTTTAGTCAACGGTGTTGTCGTTACAATTATAATTTATTTGATTGGAGAATGGAAATTTCATAAATGCAAAGAAAATCTGTGTGACTTCCGTTGTGTGAGTTTTTAATTGATTTCTAATAACTTTAAACAATAAAATTACATAGAAAAAATAAACAATATTAAAAATTTGAAATTATTGGTTATTATATACAAACAAAACTACAGTCGTTTGTAGTAACAACTATTCGTTCTAAGTCTAAAAATATTTAATCTTTTTTCTCATATAAAATTGGAAATGGTTCATCCTCAGGTGGTTGAAGCCAATTATCTTTGGCATAAACTGTATTATCTGTTTCGATTACATGAAATGTATATGCATGTCTACTTTTTTCTGACCGATTTGGTTCACTTCGATGCACAACTTGGCTATGTATTAATACACATGATCCTAAAAAACATAATATTGGAATAAATTTAAATGAATCTTAAGACTTATGAAACTGTTAACCTTTAGTTACAGGAACTGATGTAAAATTTGATTCAGGATAAATGGGATTTGATTGATCGTAAATCAATAAATCTTTTGAATTTTTGTCCGGATTACGAATAAGTCTTCTATGAACACCACCTTTATGAGATCCACGAATAAACTTCAAACATCCATTTGATGCTGTAGCATCATCTAGAGCAATCCAAAAACCGATGACTGAGTTTGGTTCTGTGTACAAATATGTCGCATCTTGATGACTTTTCACTGAAAATAGAATTTATGCATGTTTACAAATGTTAACTTAAAAGATAATAATTTATACCTTCACTACCAACTCCTGGATTCTTAAAAATATACATGCTCTGTGGAATGGCTGGTTTTTTATATCCTAAGCTCCAACAAAGTTCTCTTACACGATTATCAAAAGTGATTTTGTTAAAAACTGAATGATCGGTATGTAATGCATGACCAATTTTATTAAGAGCATTTGTTGGATCTACTACTAATTGACCATCATTATCTAAAGCACCAGCTTCATAAAAATAACTTATTTTGTTTCCAGAATTTAAAAAATAATCATCTTTATTCTGATTTGCTTCTTTGGAATTGAAAACCTTACGCTCTTCTTCTGGTGCATTCATACATAGCTCCAATCCCGCTGATTTTAATTCGTCGATTTCTTCAAATGTTAAAAAATCATCGATAACAACGAAACCGTCAGATTCCATCTATAAAAAATTAATTAAGCTTATTACTATATTATATTTTCACTGTTTTACTATAACAATAATTTTTTAAATATATTCTAGTATATTTATTATCGGTAGTATCGACTGACCTAAATGTCAAAATAACTACACAACCTTGTCAAGCAAAAATATCTAAATTAACAGAATTGATAAAAAAAATCCCAACAGCAACCAGTTGGTGATTACCTGCAGGGAAAGTCGAGAATAATCTGACGTGAAGAGTTCTTGCATAATCTTATGATACAGGATGTCAAAACCAGAGTCAATAAGTCAATTAGACATCACAAGATATAAGCACCAGAGAGAGATAAAAAAAAAACATCGGTTATATAGCTACGATCAATTTTTTCCAATTTTGTGTGTTCATTGCCTAAAAAGGAACGTATGCAACATATCCAGCTTCATATTTAAATTTAAACAAATAAATTAATTTTAATTACAACATTAATTTTAATGATTCATTTTGAGAAAACGCGTAATTATGAATTACTAAAAGTTCAATCATAGAAAAACAAAAAAACAACTAAATTTCGAAATTATTTTCTAGAAAAACAAGAAAATTTACACAAAAGACTTGTACTTGTATTTGAGAATCAATTTGGCAATTTTCCATTAAAATTATTTTCAGTTTTTTTTTTGATTGAAATTGGTTTTTTGTTTATTTGTTTATTTTTTTTTGAAAATGATTTTCAATTTCCCCGAAAATAAAAATGCAAAGGTGTGTTAAAATATTATATTATAAAAAAGCTTGTCATATTTTTATTTGATGTCAAAATAATTTTTTGATTATTAAAATCAACCGCCGGTGGTTCTGTTCTTATGAATTTTAGCGGTCATTGTAACCTTTACTAGGTGGTATCAATCAGATACCATTTGTTCAGATATTTCAGCTGGGATAGCTATTTTAAGTATGCGATGTTGTCTTTTCGACCAATTATGCCACTGTTTGTTTCTAAGCAAATTTGTTTGCAGTTATGCGGTGCCTATAGTAGCCAAGACCAGTTAGTTTTTGTTGAGCATGATTACAGTTTGTTAGAGAGTATATACTAGTTCAAAATCGGTATTTTCTCTTCTCTAGGAAGCGTTAATCACCTGAATTTGACTCATAAACTCTCAACGGAGTCTACTTAAGTGTCACTGACAAGGTTAATTACGTGGAGTTCATTCTGGATACTAAACTAAGCTGGAAAGATGGGGCATCGAGCCCTACATTTTCCTCCGGATATAAAACTCGATAGTTCAACTAATACTGCTGCATGAGGACGTGGGTTGGAG
The DNA here is from genome assembly GCA_963693315.1 of Diogma glabrata. Classification (NCBI taxonomy): domain Eukaryota; kingdom Metazoa; phylum Arthropoda; class Insecta; order Diptera; family Cylindrotomidae; genus Diogma; species Diogma glabrata. Next base: position 236,859,946 of record OY856188.1, on the reverse strand, counting down.
GCCAGCGCTAAATAAAATTGTCAATTAGAAACTTTTAATGGCAGTTCAAAGATCTGCATCATTGTCCTTTAGTGAACCTCTAAGGAGTACGAGTGGATACCGCAGCCTTAAAAATTCTCTTGTATCTTACACTTATCGATATCTTAGCCAGACAAATAGCCGCCAGTTCGCCAATTATGGTGAAGTCTACCGGAATGCGGAGTTGTAGTAATATAGAGCACTACTCAATTCTGGTAAGTAGGCATATTCTTTCGATCATAGACTATTCTATTCTAAACCCATTCTCGTAAGTTAGCTTCACAATTAAACTGCTTCCAGAGAAGACTGGAAAAATGAATTAGATAAACATACAGGTCATTGATTGTCAGCTTTTACACGGATTGGTGGAATATAAATGAGAAGGTCAGTGTTTTGCAAAGAACTAAAACCTCGCGTTTCACCTACCTGATCACTCTAGTGTCGTTTTGACTAAAATTGCAGCTATAAAAGAGGCCTCAGACTGGTTGTGGTGTAATGTAATATCTGTATGGTAAATCGGCATTTTTCCAGAAAGAACATCAGGCTGCAATAAAGGTTTTAAAACGTGATATGGGTGATCAGTTTAACATCCACCTAGGCTGAGTGCTAGGTCATTTCGGTACAATAGGGATTTGGAGTTCGACCAACTCGTTCAGAAAAGCATTTGTGTGTGTCTTGTGTCACCAAGCGGGAATACCGCTTGCTTCATGCAAACTGTTATAAATTGCTAGGTTTGGCCTGTACTGAACCGTTCCAGGTCTTATCAACTGAAATTAATAAATTAATAAATTTGTTGGTGTAATTTTATAAGATACTGTCATGTCGCCAACATGCGAGTAGACAAAGGAAATGTTGATTAACTATTGGACGTAAGGGTGATCACGGTATATCTTAACTATCGTTTTCTTAAGAATCGAGCAGTCGCGGAAATTTTCAAAATTTTTTTTTACAAATTTGGTATCAATCTATCGGGTTTGGCCGTCTCCCAAAAACTTTATGAGATTGGGCTGGTAGGACCCACCCCCACCCCTTTACACCCTCTTTAAGTTTTAGCATATAAAAATCTATATAAAACAAATCGGAAAAGATATAAAAAATTTAATGGCACCATTATCTTTTATTCAGACCGGCGCAACTTTTGAGTCTAAAAGTTGGTTTGCACCCCCACCACCAACCAACCCCGTGGGTGGGGTTGACACATTATATGAGTAAAATATGTCATGTGGGGGTATCGATATAATCAGAATTTCATAACAAATACAATCCCTTATATTACCTCCTGATCGGTGACATAACTATTTTTTACTCCCAAGGGGGTAAAAAATATCGAAATTATCGTCATAATAAAAATTGGGATCGGACTCAGGGTAGTCCAATAATAGGTGGGGGTTCCTCGGTCGGTTATACAAAGTGTCGAAATTATTGTCATTATTATCGATTTTTACATAATCGAAGTCAAGCTATGGAAGTCTATGATAATGTGGCTACGATGCTTAAAATTTGGAGATACGTTAGAGTGAGCTTTTTTATGCATATATTTTTAGTTACTATTATTTTATTATTATTAATTTTATTTTTTTTAATGAAATCTTGTTTTTGTTTTTAGGGTTCCGTTTTTTATACGGAACACTATTGGTGAGAGTAAAACGAGTTTTTCACATTATATCGATTATCTCGTAAACTATAAATGCTATGGACCTGAAATTTGAGGTGCATATGAAACTAATCTGTCCACATAAGATTGCAGATACAAATAAAACTAAAGTTGTTTTCGTTTGGTTTACAAGGTTACAATGTGATACCTTTGAGAAAATACATTTTTTTATAGATTCAAGTAGGGTATCATATCAAAGGGTTTCATTTCAGTATTCCTTAAAAATTTATTTTGGAATTTTACACCTCACCATTTTTTGTACAATTTTTAATAATGACGTTTTCTTCGTGTTTTCTTACCTCGATTAGCTCCGATACTAACTGATCCAAAATCTTCAAATATAGTGGGAATGATAGAAAAATTAGTAAGTTTTTTATGAAAAATATAGGAAAGTATCACATACACATAACTATATTTTTTAAGGGGGTGGAAATGAGAAGGGTTAAAACACTATTTAAAACGTGGTCAAGTGGGGTGTCATTTGGAAGAGCACCTAATTTAGAAATCATTGCAATTTTTTTTAGAATTTTGCGGTGCACAGTTTTTGAGTTATTGTCAAAAAAATGCGACTTTCAGACCGTTACTCCCCCCCCCCCTACAATTCGACACTGATTAACAGAAAAATTTGTAAAAATTCACAGAGTTAGGAAATTTGATAAATTTTGAATGAAAATTATAGTGAAGTCTCAAATAATTATGTTTCTGTGTGTTTAGGGGACGGGGGTAGAGAGGGTAAAAAACACCTTTTTTGACCCTAGCGAGCGGGGTGTCATTTGAAAGAGCACTTAGTTTAGAAATCATTGCATTTTGTTTAGAATTGTGCGGTGCACAGTTTTTGAGTTATCGTCAAAAAAGTGCAAAATTCAGAACCTTCGCCCCCCACGGTTCGACACTGATTGACAGGAGAAATTGAAAAAATTCACAGATTTAGAAAGTTTGGTAAATTTTGAAAAAAAATTATAGCAAAATTCAAATAATTATATTTCTGTGTGTTTAGGAGACGGGGGTGAAGAGGTTAAAAAAAACATTTTTTGACCCTAACGAGTGGGGTGTCATTTGAAAGACCACCTTATTTAGAAATCATTGCAATTTTTTTTAGAATTTTGCGGTGCACAGTTTTTGAGTTATTGTCAAAAAAGCGCAAAATTCAGACCGTTCTCTCCCTTACGTTTCGGCACTGATCGACAGAAAAATTTGGAAAAATTCATAGAGCTAGGAAGTTTGGTAAATTTTGAATGAAAATCATAGCGAAGTCTCAAATAATTATATTTCTGGGTGTTTAGAGAACGGGGGTAGAGAGGGTAAAAAAAATCTTTTTTGAACTAATCGAGTGACATATGAAGGAGCACTTAATTTAAGAAACATTACAATTTTTTTAGAATATTGCAATGCACAGTTTTTGTGTTATTGTAAAAAAATATCTTTAGTATGTAATCTCTCCACCCATCCAAATTTCGACACTATGATTGACCGAAAAAATAATCTAACTTAAACCATTTACAAGCTGGTGTGATTGAATCTTTTTTGAGTTACCATAGACAGCTATGGATAAGATTTAACCTGAAGCAACATTTTTGGTGTGATTTTTGATCAATGTATATATGTGATTGTAATTTACTATTGACATTTACGATTAAGCATTTATTTTGTTATGCGTCATGGTCTGGCAATATAAAGACATTACAACACAACTTTTTGTCAATTGTTTTTGATATTGTGTTCTTTTACATTCACGGAACCCTTGGCGAGCGAATTTTATTCGCAGTTGTCTGACTTTTTTTTGTTTTTGCAATATTTTTTTAAAGTTTATAAGAGATCTCCCAAAACCGGGATTCGTTTGTAACAAGAACCGGCATTTCTTCTGTAAAAGTTCAGTATAACATCCTAACCTAACTACACTGAAAAAAAAATTGAAGTTCATGGCAACCTCATCTAGAAGTTGGCTGTTGATTATTCATGCAAAGAAAAATTATTTGCAAACAATTTCACTGAGATTGGGACAACTACACGATAACATTTTCCTAACAACAGAATGCGGTTTATTTAAAATATAAAGTGTTATATCCAATATAACAGTAGTTGAATAAAGATAATAACTATTTCCCTGAAAAAAATTTTCTTTGGCCTTATATCATGAATTTTTCATTTTAAAGTTTAAGTATTGATTGATATTGAGATTAATTGAACTATATTTTATTTTCACATAAATGTGAAATTTCGTGTGATTGTCTCAACTTCATCGATTTATAATTGTAGAGTTATTGAAGCAATTTCGTAGTTTGATTCGCCATATGTGACCGCACAGTGAGGTTGAGACAATTGCATTTCGTTTGGAAATAGGACATGTTTTTTCAGTGCATGAATCATTTTTCCGTTAGATTTAATCAGTGCAAACCAGTTTTGTTAAGCAACGTAAATAAGATTCGTTTAATCCCATATGATCTAGATTTGTATTTTAGTATTTGCAGGTCTGCAAGAGTATCACGATGGTCTGTAAGAGTTTCACTTGATATACAGGTCTGCAAGGGTATTACGATTGAATAATTTAGCAATATTAGATGAATTGAAGCAAAATAAGATTATTGTAAACGATGTAAATGAGATTGAACTGTTGTTTGGTTCGGATATTTATGGAAAATTATTGACTGGAGAAATAAAACAACTGAATTCTGGATAAACAACTGCTATAGGTACCATATATGGTTGGACCTTAGCAGGTTTAAATAACATAGATGATAATTGTGAGTCTATTTCTATGTAAGTAGCTGTTAATTTATTAAACAATATTTCAATTCCTGATTTATGGCAATTAGAAGCAAAAAGGTATTAGTGATCCTATTGAAACCAAGAATAAAATTGAGAAAGAAGCAAGAGTCAAAAAACACTTCCTTGAAACTGTAACTAGAAATAAAGAAGGAAGATATTGTGTGTCATTACCATGAATTGAAGAACAGCATGAGCTACCTAGTAGTCATTTTATGGCTGAAAAAAAGGTTAAAAAATACAGCTAAAAAATTAATTGATCAAGATATATATGAGAAATATAAGCAAGTTTTAATGAATGGTTATCCGAGGACGTAATAGAAAAAATTGGAGTTGAAGATGAAGTTAGTCAATGTCATTTATTACCTCATAGAGCAGTGGTAAAATTGGATAGTGAAACTACAAAGATACGTCCCGTTTTTGATGCGTCATGTAGAGTTAATAAATGCCCATCTTTAAATAGCTGTCTTCATACAGGCCCCAATCTTATTGAGTTAATACCATCTTTATTATTAAAATTTAGAATGAACAACATTGGAGTCATATCACACATAAAAAGAGCTTTTCTACAAATAGAAATAAATGAGTCTAACCGTAGATTTTTACGTTTTTATGGTTTAAAAATAAAGAATTAATGGATATTGAAGTGTATCAGCATAAACGGGTAGTGTTTGGAGTCACATGCTCTCCCTTTCTTCTAGCTGTTGTTATAGAAAAGCATTTATCTCAAGTTGATAAAAAATATGAAAATGTTGCTAAAAAGCGATTAAAATCTTTTTATATAGATGATTGTGTCACTTCTGTAGAAAACATGGAAGAATTTGTGCACTTTAAACAAGTAAGTACAGAAATAATGGGTCAAGCAAAAATGGAATTGAGATTACGGGAATATGGGACTAAACCGAATTTAAGTGAAAATTATGAATCTTCCGTTTTGGGTTTATTATTGAATAGAAAAGAAGATACGTTAAGAGTAAAATTTGAAAAACCTGAAATAAGAATGATTAATAAACGGAATATATTGAGTGTGACGCATAAAATTTTCGATCCAATCGGTTTTCTATCACCAATATTATTAATACCTAAATTCCTTCAAAAAATGTAGAATGGAAAATATAGCTGGGATGTTGAGCTCCCAGATGAATACAAATCCACGAATACCATTCACTAGGGTGGCGAAAATAAAATCAGGTGATGGAGAATTCATTAGGCCAATTCAAAGATTGATTCCGTTGGAGGTACCGCCGGATAACGGCCAAGAAGCAGTAGACGCACTTCGCACAAGAAATGGAAGATTAGTAATTAAACCGGATTAGGAAAATATTATTAGTTTTCCATTTAATTTGTAATAATCAAATTAAAGGTGGGAGAATGTTAAAAATTCAGTAAAGTAAACTGTAATTTAATTTAAATATTTTGTTTTATATAATTTCGAATTTTCTCATCAAGTTTTTATTGAGTTTTTAATTAGAACTGTTTTCTATCAGGCTTTCTTTGAATTCCACAACATTTTGTTAATAATATGTATTTTTGTTAATTGTTTTTTCCAGTGTAATTTTGGTTTTTCTTCCAATTTTGTTTTTTCATGACTATAGTTTATTGAATCGATATACATTACCAAGCTCTCTGATCTGGTAAATATTTGGGAGTTTAATTGTTTAAAGCACTAAGCCTTTTCATTACAACAGTTTCAAATGACCTACTCTGGAACGATAATGTAATTGCGATAGCTAAAAGCGCGTCTAGAAAACTCTGCCTTTTAAATAGATGCAAAAAAATGTTCACTCCATACCAATTGCTCCATATTTATTAGTCCTATATTCGTCCCTGTATGGAGTACTGTGTCCATATGGACACCGATCATATGCTTGTCATCTTTAAGTACAAGTGCAAATTATCATCTACATTTAACAGACAAGCAAAAAAGACCGTGCGCTGGAATGTCGAAGCATTTAAACATCCGGAAACGCTGAATAGATATCAGGAAATAATAACACAAAACATAGAAGAGCATGACATCTCTTCTGAGATGCCATTAAACATACAAGAAGAATGGCAAACGCTTCAATCAACCATTATAGCCGCAGCACAAACTACAATCGGAAAACGACCACCGAAATCACACAACGAATGGTTTGACGACGAATGCCGCCATTCCGTTGAAAATAAACAAAAACTGCGAGAAAAATAGTTAACAAGGAACACCCGAAGCTCCCAAGCTGATTATCTATGCGTCAGAAAAGCCTCAGCAAAACTTCTACGTAAAAAGAAACGCGAACACATGAAGAGCTGCATCGAAAACATCGACCTACATGCGGCCAACGGAAATTCAAAAGAGTGCTTTGCCAATGCACGGAATCTGACAAAAGATTTCCACCCAAGATCTACAGCCATCAAAAATGAAAACAATGAACTTACAACAAGTGAACACGATGTGCTGGCAGTGTGGCGATCCCACTTTCAAGACCTACTGAATAGAACGAATGAAGTTCATCCTATTCGAGCAATTGCTCCGTCAAATGAGGAAATTTTTGTCCCTTACCCAGCAATAGAAGAAGTGGAAGCTACCATTAAAAAACTGAAGAATGGCAAATCACCAGGTTTCGATGGTATTCCCGCAGAACTTTTGAAAAATGGAGGAGCAGCTCTGGTCTCACGTATATATGATCTGATTCTTGCAATCTGGGACCAAGAAGAACTACCTGCTGAATGGAAAACAGCTCTCATTATTCCGCTGCATAAGAAAGGTGACCGTCCAAAGTGTGCGAATTATCGTGGCATCGCACTGTTGAACACTGCATATAAAATACTAGCTAATGTCGTACTTGCTCGACTCGTCCCGTTCGCCGAATCTATCATCGGTGACTATCAGTGTGGTTTTCATCCCAATCGTTTAACCACATATCAATGTTTTACCTTAAGGATGATTCTAGAAAAATGTTGGGAGTACAACATCAGCATTCACCAGCTCTACGTTGATTTCAAGCAAGCATATGATAGTATCATCCGCGAAAACCTTTGGTCCGCACTCATATGCCTTGGCATCCCAGAGAAACTTGTTTCTCTGTGCAAACTCACAACATCGGGATCAAATTGTAGAATAGTAATCGAAGGGTCAGTTTCTGATCCTTTCGATATAACATCAGGTGTTCGACAAGGTGATGCACTCTCGCCCGTACTGTTTAATTTGGCGCTGGAGTACGCGATAAGAAAAAGCCGAATTGAGACACAAAACTGCATATATAACAAATCTAGTCAAGTTCTTGGCTACGCAGATGATATTGTGCTTCTCGGACGTAGAACAAGCGATATTAAGGATAGTCTCTCTCAGCTTGAAAGAAATGCTAAACGACTTGGATTATGCATCAACACCGGCAAAACCAAAGTGTTAACAACATCTAAGAACATACCTCCCGGAAATCTGGATACTGGCGACTATGAAGTGGAACGCGTGGAAAACTTCAAATACCTCGGGTCTGTAATAACATCGTCAAATGACATGCAGGCAGATATCAAAGCCCGTGTCTCTGCCGCATACAGAGTTTTCTACGCATACTTAAAACTTCTGCGATCAAAATATCTTTCGCGGTCGTGTAAACTCACACTTTACAAAGCATTAATTCGACCTGTGCTTACATTTGGAAGTGAAAGCTGGACACTGACTTCGAGAGGAAGGTCATACGAACAATTTATGGTCCATGTAAAGTTGCTGAAAATCAGTATAGAATCCGAATGAATCACGAAATCAGACAGCTTCTTGGAGGCTGTGATGTAATCGGATTCATTAAATCCAACCGGATTAGATGGTTTGGTCATGTAGAAAGGGCTCCATTGGATAGAATGATAAAAAAAGCGTACCAACAACAACCAGCTGGTGTTCGTCGAAGAGGAAGACCTAGACAACGCTGGCGTGATGACATTATCCAAGACCTTCGTGATATAGGATGTCGAAACTGGGGTCAACTGGTCATGGAACGAGATAATTGGAAGCTGATTGCACAGACGGCAAAATCCCTCCATGGGATGTAAACGCCAGAGAGAGAGAGAGAGAGAGAGAGAGAGAGAAATGGAGTACTGTTGTCAAGTTTGGGGTGCTGCTTCTGTTTCCATCTTGGCCCTCTTGAGCTCTGTTCAAAAGCAGGCTATACGAATTGTGGGTGATCGAAATTTGACATCAAAACTTGATTCCCTACAACATCGTCGCACAGTTGCTGACCTCGTTGTTTTTTACAAATATCGTCATCAACAGTGCTCAGATGAAATCAGCAGCATCATGCCTCAAACTTATTCTTACGACCGTACCACTCGGCAATCGGCTAGCGCAACCAGTCAAACAGTCGAGATCCCGCGCGGTCATACTGCCAGATCGCAGAAAGACTTCCTTTTCCGAACTGCATACAAATGGAATAGTTTGCCGGAATCCATAGTCAGGTGGTTTCAATCCGCAGATGTTTAAAAAAAAGCGTTCATCAACACCTTAAAGCGCAAGTTATTGTGGGACCTACGTCTTTAAAGGTATTATGTGTTGTTGTGACACATATTGTAAGCCTTATAACACAACACATTTTATTTAAAAAAAAAAATTATTCAAAAAATTAATTTAACTAGAACAAGAAATTTGATAATTGATTTGTTTTAGAGTTTTACAACAAACCTCCTCCATTTAAAAAATCTCTCATATGCAAGAAACAGAAATGTTAATTACAAATTTGTGTACCCTTTACATTACATTGATTTTTTTTCTAAAATACTCTAAGAAACGATACTACTAACTATAAACTAATTACTAGACGTGAATGAATTATTAATCAAGAAGATAAAATAGGCAAGTCAAGATAGTTGTGACAGTCAAGGTACTAATAACATTCCATGTGTTTGCAAAAGCGAACCAACATTTAATTTTTCAATCAATGCCGACTGACGGTGCGCTTCACTCACAACTATAATCTTAACTAAATTATTGAGTTACAAATTTTCAACTATGCATTAATACAATATTATTTATAACTTTTTCTTAATTAATGTAAATATTTTTTAAAAGGAAATGCCTTGCTAATTATTGAAAATCTAAATAAAATTTAATTAAACATCGAAAAGACATGATTCAATTCTTAATTTTAATTTTCGTAATAATAATTAAAATAAGAAAAATATAGTTAGAAAATTAAAACCAAAAAATACGAAAACAGTTCATTTGTAGGTGGGTGGATGAGGTAATAATAATATGGTTGGTTGGCTGAACTTTTTTATTTAAAATAAATTCATTTTGGCAAACATTACTATATGACAAGTAAATACATACAGTAATTCTATCAACATAAAATTACCTTTGGCTGCTATATAATGCGTTTAATAGGTAGATATAATAGTGCTTGATAATTATTTGCTTTGTTAATTGTTCATTAAAATGAATTGTTTTGTTTTATTGTTAGTCCAATTAAACAATGGGATCAACAACGAAACATCAACACATGATTTTTAAACAAAAGTTCTAACAATATTTGTTTTATTTATGAAATGATTCATAGTCTAATTTCTGTTTTTGGTTATGCGTGGGGGCAGTTAACAAAAAAAAAAATTAACAATTTTCACGTTCAAATTTATATAAGAAAGTTTTCTTTGTTTTGTATTTTTCTAGATGAATGAAAATGATGCAATTTTTTTATTATTCAAATATTTTTGAATTTTTTTAATAGCAAGGTGTTTTTAGAATGTGATTAAACGATAGACATTTTTTTTTAATATTATATGGGAACGTCTGCAGAATACTTATCATATATGCAATCTGTTAATAATTAATTTTGTTTAGTGACAGTAATTTTTGTTCCGTAGATAGATCTAAACAATAAACAGTTTAACAACTTTACATTTGGTTAATCCAACGTCCAATTAAAAACACCATATCAAAATTAATAGTTTTGACAGTAAACAGTAGAGGCAGTAAACTTACGCATGAATGATGTAATTACATCAATAGCATTTTCATGTATTGCAATATCTGTTTTATTAATGAGGGTTTTAGTTTTAGGTATTTTTTCAGCGCCAGGTTTGTTTTTTGGAGTGGTTATAAGATTTAATGTCAGTAATCAGATTTGCAACAGATACGTGGACGTATCATTGGCGTTTGTAGCTAGGCACCAGATTATTTTTTTATTAGTTTAGTATGATTTGGCGAGTCAGCATCTGGGCCCAATACTAAAAACTTAATTTGCAAGTCCGATGTGTCACATTTACTTACCAGCATGAAAATATTCCAATTATTGGTCAAGGTCATGGTAACTGCAATTTTAATGCATTAAAATATTTTGATCTCTAAGGAGAATTAGTATAATATTATAATAGTTCGGTTAGCTCTCAACGAAAAGTTTAACTAACATAAATATTTTCACATTTGCACAAATTGTTTTGGCACATACCTTAATTAAAAAATTTAGAAGAAATCGATTATAAATCAATTCAGTTGTTGGCATTTTTAAGTAGAGCTGCATAAAGAATTAAACAGCAATTCTATTTTTAATTTAATTATCAGAATATAACGTCGCTTTAATAATGAAATGACGTATACGCAAAAGTATAGTTTCGAGATATTTGAGTTTAAAGTTTGATGTGCGCATGCATTTGCATGGACGTTAATTTATAATTTATTAATTCTTACCCCCAGTCATAAAACAATTCGAAAATGTAAAAATGCCAATTCAAAGATACCCTTATGGGGAATGCAGCGCACCTATTATATAAAAACAACGTATAAATAGCATACGTTGTTTCATTATTAAAGCGACGATAATTTCAAGCTTTTCACTTGTATCAGCCATTTTATCAATTACTTCGGTCTGAAAGACCTAAGTATTACATTCATGAGCCAAAAGTGAAATTCTTACCCCCACTTTTTTTGGCATTTCTCGACGTTTTAAGACCTACTGATTCTAAATAAGCAAAAAAAATGTATGTCTGTCTGTCAGCCGGCCAGCCGTCCGTCCGTCATTACCTACGCTGCAGGGAAGACCGCTGGAGGGATTTCAAAAATTTTTTCTTTAAAAGTAGGTTTACTCAAGGGACAGGTCCGACAGGACGCTGTGTTCGATAACTGTACCGGAAGTGTGTCAAAAAAATCATTAAGTTTGTCTAAAACAGCAATTTTTCATATTTTTGGCTTAAAAAACGTCATTTTAAGTGATTACGAGTAGGGCATGGTCGATTAATCAATTGGGATTAAATATCGATTAACGATTAATATGAAAATTTTAACACCGATTAATCGATTAATCGATTAAATAAAATTTTCACTAATTCTAATATTTTTATTAATTTTTTTTAAACAAATACATATATAAATAATACGTATATCATATTTAAAAGTTCAACTTTTACAATGACATAAGAATAAACAAAAATTTAATAGCTATCTATGTATTAAGGGCGTAAAGTAGGTCTTTTTTGCCTAAGAGTTAAATTGTTGCTCTAGGCGTTAGCTCTGTATCTCCCTCTCTGTCATTGTAATTTTCAGACCTTACAAAATTATGTGTTTAAAAATATACTGTACTAACTGAAAACGATAAGAAACAAGCTGTTTCCTTCAGAATGGAAAGTAATGGAGTTCAATGTACTTCAAACCATAGTTTACTGTTTGGATTAATAATAAAAATATTACTTAAGGCAAAGTAAAGTTTTTAGCATTGCAATCATATTTTGTTATTAATGTACTTTGTGGTTAATTCATAGCAACTAGAAAAGTAATTCGTAAGAAAAAGAGAATACATCTTTAGACAATAAACCTTTTCACAACTCGGTACAAAATTCGTTAAATAAATTTGTAAATGTTCAACATTTTCGTAAATTTAGATTGATCGATTAATAATTTTTTTGTTCGATTAATCGAACAATTTGCGAAATGATCAATTAATCGAACAATCGATTAATCTAACCATGCCCTAATTACGAGTAGGAACATTGAATTTGGAGAAATTTTGATGGTTGGGATTGGTATGTGAGATCAAAAACTAGATTATTACATTATAAGTTGGTCAAAAAAATGTTGTCAAGTGTGTCAAAAGAAAGATTTTTATTTATTTTTTTATTCAATTTTTTGGAAAAACATTAAATTAATTATTTGTTTGAAATGAAATTTTATTATTATTATTGAGAATTATGGCATTATAAGTTTGTCAAAAAAATGTGTCAAAAGAAAGATTTTTATTTACTTTTTTACCCAATTTTTTGGAAAAAAATAAAATTAATAATTTGTATGACATGAAATTTTATTATTATTATAGAGAATTATGGCATTTTAAGTTTGTCAAAAAAATAATGTCAAGTGTGTCAAAAAATGATTTCATTTATTTTTTTAGCCAAATTTTTTGGAAAGAAAAATGTAGCTGTTTTTATGACGTAAATGTAATTGAAAATGAAATTGGACATGCAAATTTTTGAATTTGTTATAGTTTTTGAAATATTTTTAGAATTTTGAAAAAAGTTTGTATTTTTGATTTTGTTATAATTTTTGCAATATTTTTAGAATTTTGAAAAAAGTTTCAAAAAGTTTGAAAATATTTTTAGAATTTTGGAAAAGTTTGAATTTTTGGAATATTATTGGAATTTAGAAAAAGTTTAAATATTTGATTTTATTCTAATTTTTGGAATATTTTTGGAATTTGGAAAAAAGTTTGATTTTATTTAATTTTTACAATATTTTTGGAATTTTGATAGAAATATGAATTTGTGATTTTGTAATATTTTCTCGAAACGCTAAATGGAGAGGTTTTTGAGTAGTTGGCTAAGTGTATCATCTTTTCACTAATTTATGTTAATTTATGATCTTGTATAATTTTCCGGCAACGTATATTGATGTTTCGTGTTAGTTCTGTAATGAATTTCTAAACAGAGATAAAAAAATCCGTAACCAAAACCGAAGTCTTGATATCTCAGAGCTGTGAGATTTTAGCCCCTCCATATTTTTACATTTATGATAATCTTAATTTCATAATTTCAAAATTTGAAGTGTAATTGTTAATATATTTGTTTGTTCACTGATTCAAGATGTTCTTTTTATCACTTATTCTATGTTGTTCCAGTTTAACCAATGTCAAATTATTTTATTTTAACAGTTAGTAGCCTCATCCAATAATAATACGTTTTTATCTCTAATTTAATTGTTAATGTAGTTGAGTTGCTAAGATTATTTCTAATTATGCGTGTTGATTAAAGTTAGGATATGAAATGGCATTAAATTCGAAAATGATGCTGAAATTGTTAGTTAGATGCTGCTTCAAAGTCAAAACAACAAAGGCAGCTAAACAGTGAAGTCGTTCAAGATATTCTCAACAGTATAAGCAGCCAAACAATTTCAAACACCCAGGACATTCAAAATAGACAACACAGTTAAAATGGTCAAAGCAATTAATATTAACGAGAGTATTAATGCCAGTCCAGATAGTTGGAGTTACCAAGATAGCCAAGACAGTTAAGACAGTTAAAAATACGGGCAAAACAGTCAAAAGATTCAAAAAATTCAAGACAGTCACAAGGAAAAATTCTGGACAACCATGATAGCCAAAATGTATAATGATAGCCATGCAAGTGAATACAATTAAAGCAGTTAGATAGCCATGGAGATCAATACAGGCAAAATGTACGTTCAAGACAGGTAAGACTGTCAAGTCAAGACAGTTAAGATAGTCATGACGGTTAAAACAAGAAAGATAAAACAATCAAGAGAGTGATTCAGGAGGGTCGGAAGGAAACATTCTGGACAACCATGATAGCCAAAAAGTAATGATAGTCACAAAACTAAATACAATTAAAACAGTTAGACAGTCACAAGAATTAAGAGACAAAACGCACGCTCAAGAAGGGTCGGGTTGTCAAGTCAGTTTGTTTAATCAAAACGGTTAAGAAAACTAAGACAGTCAAAAATTAAAACCGTCAAGAAAGTCAAAATCTTCAAAACACAAAAAAACCCAGCTAGACAGCCATCAACGTCATAACTGCAGGATAACTTATAAGATCAGTTTCAAGCACAGCTATTCAGACTTTATTCATATAACATTACCCACTTAGCAACATCTTACAAATTGATTATTATATCCTAATCTTTGTTTATTTATTCTAAAATAATTTATTATCTGGTTTTGAATCAAATTTTTTTCAAATAAGATTATCAACAAAACAAATACCAAACATATTTTGTTTTTATTAGTCGTTATCAGTTAGTTAACGTTAGTAGTTAGAAGTCTGTTAAATTTGTTTTTTACTATTTTATAGTTCTTTCTAACATATGAATTATATTACGTTTCTTCAAATAAGAGAGTCTGTTGATAAGTTGTTTTCTGACACTTCAACAAGGCATATCTTGCACCTGCGATTTCTGATTCAGTAATTTATTATCATTTATTAATCCAATTTAATATGTATTGAAATAAATGAAACAGTTGGGAGGATAATAACATATCAATCAACCAACCTATGTGATTTATGAATATTAAAACTGTTTCGTCTTTCACACAACAAAAAAATAATAATACAACAACAACAAATATTAATTAGTTACAACGCATCCAACCAAATCAAAATCTTTTGCTCCACATTTTCAAACGTTAAAATTATAATTAAAATTCTAACAAAAATTTTACACACTACAGTTTACCTCTTCTAATATTGTATTTCTCATTTTAATTTCTTATCTTAAACTTTGTTTTAATTTATAATTAATATCACTTAGGAAAACTATTTTTAATTATAATTAATATCACTTGAGCAATTTTTATATATTTCTTATCACTTTTGTATTTTTTTAATTTGAGTTATTAAAATTTTACAAACTAATAAAATAATATTTAAGTATTTTTTCGATCGTGTTCGACGAATATTTGAATTAAAACTAAAAAGATTGTTTTACTTATTTTTAAATTTTAATTTTTTTTTGTTACTTCGGGAATATATTTATTTTAAAAGAAATAATTTATTAGTCACAAATTTTTTAATTGATCTTAAACCGAAAATAAAAAGAAAATTTATGTAGAAATGTTTCTGATTTAGAAGAGTTGTGTATACCAGTACCACGTTGGTGTGTTAACTAAAAAATTAAACGAAAATGTTTGAATATTAAAAAATTTAAATTTCAGTTCTACGTTAATGAGAGGAGAATGATATATTTTTTTTAACTGTTTCGACTGTAAATTTTATTTAATGAGAAGTAAATGTGTTATACATATAAAAAAATAAAGCAATCAAATTGATGTTTGTTTATAAAAACGGGCGGTATGGTAGATTTTATACGTTGAAGAATTTGGAATTTATATGAAATCTTCTTTTTTACAATTAAAGTTTGCGTGGAGGTGGGGTCTCTATTGGTTCAAACAAAATGCCCATACCTATACTGATTTTTATACGGCAGTCATTTTCAGTGGCAGTGTACCTTCTTTCCATTTTAGAAAAGAAACATTTTTGATATTCCCTATCGTCTTATTAAGTTTTTAAAAGAACGAATATAATTGTCTATAAATATTATATTATTTGTATAAACTATGGAGCAAACTTTGTGTAATAAATAAAACAAAATGAATTCTTATTGTATCTATCGAAAGATGTTGACTCTAAGATATTTAGTATTGCCAAAGACGAATCTGAATTCATATCTAGCTCTCTGGCACTCTTTTAAAAGCCGAAGTCCAAAAGTCCGATAGTGGACCATTATTCATACTATAAACAATGAAATCAGCCAAGTGAAATGTTTCACCATTTTTCTTAAAAGACCCTACTCGCGAGATGAAATCTGTATTCCTTAAATTCACTTATATAACACTAGTTTACAAGAAAAATTTCCCTAAATAAAACTCAACTTTTCTTATAGATTTTGACCTGCTAAACACGAATATCGGATTTAATTTTTTAGGTTAGCTCTTGTTTTTGCGGTATTTGCAAAAAACTAATTTTTTCGGTGAACAAAATGGTTATTGCCGTTTTTGGATCGCATATTTTACAAAACAAACAAATTCAAAATATTAATGGTACAAGTGCTAATTAAAAATAATAGCAAACATTTTAAGCTTTTTTGTAAAAATCTATCAAGGATTCTGGAAGTAACACTTGAAAAAGATGAAAAAGATCAAAGAATTGTGTTTTTTTTTTAATTTTCCATATTGAACGTCATTAATTTTGATCAAACAATGATCATAAATTTTTTTAATTTTTTGAAGCTTACAGTTAATTTAATTTCCTTTCTTTTAAGTTATAAAACACGAATATTGATGCAGGTTGCACTACGTTTTTCAGGTGTTCCCAAAAATTGTCAAAACTCAAAATTTGGTAAACAAATTTTTACTAAAACTAATTTAAATTCTGCAACATTGCTTTATATGTGAGTTGTTGAGAAAATTGATACAGATACAAATTTGTTACAGATTTTCGAAATAAAATTGCGAGTTATGGTCAAAACCTGGTCGTAACATAACGTCAATGTTAAATGAACATTTTCTCTGTTGTACCATCTTGAATGTGTTAAAATGCAGTTGACATAACTATTTTTCGGCATCCACAGTTTATCTTTATTCAATTCTATGCTGAAGTTATGAAGATATGCAATTCTTATAAATGGAGTGTATTAGAATGGAATGGAATGTATTATGCAACTATCACAAATAAAACAAAATTAATTTGAACTATTTTTACAGTTGAAACTTCTTAACGACGCCATTTAAATAAACTTAATTTTACACTTAAATATTTTAAAAGAACTTTTACTTGATGTTTGAGAACGACTGAACTTGTAAAATATTATTTACCATGCGGCACTAAAAGAGAAGAAAAAGTACATTACCGCAGTTGAAGTAAGGAAATATAACAACTCATGCATAAATCAATAATGTTGCAGAGTTTAAAAAAACTTTTTTAATATTTAAATTTTGAGTTTTGACTTATTTTTAGGAAAACCTGAATAACTTGATGTAACCTGCACCAATTTATTCGTATTTTTTTAATTTAAAAGAAAGAAAATTGAATAAACTAATTGTTGTAATTGTTTGTTCAAAATTTATGACGTTGAATATGGAAAAATGGAAAAAAGAAACACAAATTTTTGATTTTTTTAAAAACTTTTTTCGAGTGTAACTTCCAGAATCCTTGATGGGTTTTTACAAAAAAGGCTAAAAATGTTTGCTAGTTCCTATGCACTTGTTAAATTAATACTGTTACGTTTTTCCAAGCTTACTTCGAATTGGCCTTACTTTCAATTCGATAAACGCAATTCCCAATCTCCTTCTGAGTTCAATCACTGATTAGTAAGCTTTCTAAATCCAGGCATTCAAAAATTCAATCAACGAAAACGTTATAACATCTCATCACTAAAGAATGCTGAAACAAAAGAGAGATATCAAAACATATTGTCAAAACATTGGAGATATCAGAAACCATTAATGGAGACGTCAATAAATCATGGTATTTTCTCAAAGATGCTGTTTTAAGCGCTACTGAGGGAATACTTGGACGACCACAAAACCACTCCCAGAAGCCATGGATGGATCAAACACGTCTTGACGCTATTCAATAAAAAGGAGATTGCTATCTGAAGTGTCTCAAAGGACGCAACACCAGATCCACGAAGGAAAACTATAAACTTGCAAGACCAGCCGTTACAAAGCTTGTCTACATAGCTTTGTAGCGGCTTGTCTTGCAAATTGCTTGTCTTGCGTGAAAGAAAAAGTGTAAGGAAATTGAAAGCTTCAATAAGGTACATCAATCGTGTAAATTACTTCCAACAGGTTAAGACCTTAAAGAAGAGACCTCAAACTAGATCGACTGTGATTCAAAACGAAGATGGGGAACTACAAGTAGACCTTAAAAATATTTTAATATCTGGGCCCCTTGTTTTGACAATCTTCTCAACTTCAGTGACCAGCAACATGTCGGGCGACGAGCAAAGTTTATTTGTGCATCAAAGGTACATGTAGACGAACCAACGATATAGGAATTCGAAGCGGAGCTATCAAAATTAAAACGCAATAAAGCACCTGATGTCGACGATATAACATCCGAAATGATTGCACATGGTGGTGAAACTCTATCTTTAAGATTGTTTGAACTTGTTCAAATGATATGGAGGACTGAAACCATGCCACAAGACTGGAATTAAGCTATGCTGATATCAATCCATAAAAAAAGTAATTGCCTACAATGTACAAACAACAGAGGAGTCGCTCTCTTCTGCAGAGCATATAAGATCTTTTATACATTTTGCTAGCCAAAATCAATTCTTTTGCTGAACAACCATTAGGAGAATATCAGTGTGGCTTCAGCCAAAGCCGAGGTACCACCAATACACTTTTCTCGATAATGATGATTTTGGACTAGTGTAGAGAGTTCAACAAACCTGTGCACAAACTCTTCATTGATTTCAGGCAGTCCTACGACTTTCTCGAACGAGAGCCTCTACGGTCTGCTATGGTGTCAAGGGAATCTCTGGTAAACTGATATCACTATGCAAAATGACAGAACAGAACTCTTAATGCTGTGTACGAGTAGAGAATAAAATATCAAAATTTTTTAAAGTCGAATCCGGGTTAGGACAAGTTGATGCTATCTCTCCTATACTCTTTAATCTAGCCTTGGAATTTGTTTGTCGTCAAAAGAAACTCCCAATTAACAACAATATCTTGTCAATAAACTCAGTACAGATGATCGCGTACGCTGAGGATGTTGTCATCCACGGCCAAAGTGAAGCTGTTATGAGTGAAACTTTTAAGTCGCTTGAGAGTGGTGCTAGAAAAATTGGTCTTTAAATTAACTACGATAAAACAACATATATGAATGTTGCAAAAGAGGCTGAGAAGAAAGATTTGGTGTGCGGTGAAGAACGAATTGACGGAGTTGAATCTTTTAAATATTTATGATTCATTCTTGACTCAAAGAACAGCATACTTACAGATATAAAAGCTTGAATTGCTGCAGGTAATCGAAGTTTCAACTCAATTAAACCTCTCCTTGGATCACCGTTTGTGTAAACTAACACCAAACTGAAGTTATACAAGACGTTGATTAGACCAGTTGTGATGTATGGGTCACAAACGTGGACACATACACAAAATGACGAATCACATTTATCTGTATTTAAGCGTAAGATCCTACCCTACATTTTTGGTCCACTTAAAACAGACGATGGAGAGTACAGAAGGAGATATAGCTTTGAGATCAGAGACCTTCTTGAGGGTCAAGATATAATAGGATGTATGCGTTCCAACAGGATTGCTTGATATGGGCATGTTGTACGAGCCGATTCACAGTCTGGAATGATTGAAAAATGTATGTTAGTAAGTGGGCGACCGCGAGGTAGACCACAAATGCAATGGGAGACGGATGTAATAAACAACCTTAAAAAAATCGACTGCCATGGTAATTATGTCGCTGTTGCGAATGAGCGTGGTGAATATTCGAAGCTGATTAGCTTGGAAACACTCCTACATGGAGCATGAACGTCACATAAAAATATTCTTCCAACAGCTTCGAAACTCCAACGGTTTATTGTAGAAATTTTCAGTTCACAGCTTCCAATACACAAATTATTTCTACTTAATTCCCCCCATCTACTTAATTCCTTAAACCTTAAGTCCCCCTATTTTCAAAGGGTAAAATGCATGAACGAATAAGTCCCGTCCGGAGAGATGCTGCCATAAATGTAAACGAGGACCTAAAAATAGTCGCCGGTGGGATGATAAAAATTTGGTCAATTTTAATTCCACCAAAACACAGCTATTGATTGTTTCCATATCAAAGACCGAGTTTCCCAACGATAATTCAATTAATATGTGTTGTAACGACTGACTATTTCGAATATTTCTCTAAAAGTAGGAATATTCAAATTTAAAGATTTTCGCTAATAATTTACCAATTTGTTTCAACTCGGGCAGAAGGAAACAGGCATACAAGTTTTTATGTATGCTACGGGTTGGTCAATAATGTTTTAACGTTTTTTTTAGTTCATTGCCCTCAATATTAGTTAGTAATACCAGGGGCCCTATTCCCGAACACATAAATGTGAATTTTGACAATATTGTGAAGTTTGTATTTCATCACATTCAACGGTAACGGTAACGATTTTACGAAAAACGAATTTCACAATATTACCAAAAATGAATTTAGACAATAGCGTGAAATTCATTTTTTTGGAAAATAATTACCGTTGCCGTATAATGATATGCAATACAAACTTCACAATATTGTCAAAATTCACATTTATGTGTTCGGGAATAGGGCCTCTGTTTGTCTACATAGAAATGCCGTAATGTTATATAGAATACAGTGTTGTTCATTTGTAAATAATAAGAATGGTTGGTAAATAAATGGAGGGAGAAATTATTAATTTACATACGATGAAAGAGACAATAACTAAGAAACAAAACACTGAAAAATTTTACATATATTCTCAATCATATCGATCAAAAAATCCTTATGTAAATTTCAATCAAAGGATAAGTTTGTTATCAGTAGGCATAGTGTCACAAGTGTTTAAATGTATCTTATTTAAATAATTAATTATTCAAATTAAAGTGTTAATGTTAATTTATTTTTTTTGTATTTATTAAAGTTTTAAAATTTTTAACCGCTAACAATTTGTAAAAGCAAACCAATAAAATTTTTGATTTATTATAAATAATATTTTTTTTTAAATAATATGAGCGTGTTTGTTGTTTTACCATACTGGATTTGGGAAAAAACTTACTTCATGGTTACAAAAAAAAATGAAAACGAAGAATATGAATTGGATGGCCGAAATTGTGTTAAAAAAGGTGAATATAACTTGTCTAAAGTTCTTCGCATAAAAGTAAATGAGAAGTGGCATAAAAATGGTTTAGTAAGCTTAATTTGTAAACTAACGCCTACAAATTTGGCTCGTCGTCAATATTTGAAGATATTGAATTATGAGTGATAGAATTATTTCAACGCGAAACATAATGCCAAACATGAATTTTTAACATTACAAAACACATTGTGGCATCAAGATCATTTGATAAAAATTATTATTATATGCATGATTATTGCAGGTTTATCTTTTGATTTTGTTCATCTTTGGAGTGATTAACATAGTGAATTGCATTCTACAAAGCGTCGATGGATTTAGGATAAGATTTTTTGGATAAGTGAATTATTGGATGCAATTTGTAACAGCCTACAATCAACATATGTACAATCAACATACAGGACTAGATTTGGAAGAAAACAAATAAAATAATGTAAGCCTTTTGTATGTTGATTTATATAATTTTTGTTAATTTATTTTTGCTCTGTAAAATGATTTTCAAAAAGGCATTCTCATTTATAGTATTCTTATATAGTTTTTAATTTTTTTCTGTGATAAATAAGAGATTTCCAGGGTCAGGGTTTCCGAATATCTTTATAAAAGTTCAATTTTCTACAGTGTGATGACCAAATAGACGAATGTGAAAGCATTCGTTTATTGGAAGCCACATACTCTGGAACGATCATATAATGGCAAAGGCAAAGAGCGCGTCAAGAAAACTCGGCCTTCTCAATAGATGTAAAAAATATTTCACTTCGCATCAATTACTCCACATTTATAAGTCCTATATTCGTCCCTGTATGGAATATTGTTGTCAAGTTTGGGGCGCTGCATCTGTTACCATCCTAGCTCTTTTGGACTCTGTTCAAATGTTCAAAAGCGTGCTATAAGAATTGTTGGTGATCGAAATTTAATATTAAATCTTGATTCCCTCCAACATCGTCGCACTGGTGCTGTTCTCGTTGTTTTTTATAAATATCGTCACCGGCAGTGCTCGGATGAAAACAGGTCCATAATGCCTCAGACATATGTTTTTCCCCGTTTACCTCGTCAATCAGTTATTACAAACAGTCAAGTTGTCGAGATTACTGTCATAGTAATTAAATGCAAAGGGATTTCTTTGTGCGTACATCGTACAAATGGAATACTGTGCCCGAATCAATAGTCTCGAGTGCCTTTAATCCACAAAGATTTAAAAAAAGCACCCACCAAGACCTCAACAGACGCATGTTGTTGTGGGACCTAGGGCTTAAAAGGTATCTGTGTGTTGTTGTGACACATTTTGTAATTCCTACTACACAACACTTATTTAAAGAAAATACACTTAAAACTGTATTAACAAAAACTAATTTACTAGCCTCTATGTAACATCTATTTACATGATTTTATATGAACGGTACAACATTTTGTTTAAATTAATTCCATTCTGCCTAAAATACTTGCTTAAATACTAAGTTCCTTACAATCTAGAAAAATCTAACATCTTTAGTCCGGAACGTTCCAATAACAAAATAAGGAAATAATTTTTACTGTCCCTTAACTGTTAATACAACAACAATTATATTCACTTCATTCGATTGTTGTTGTATTTTGTTTTGTTTTGTTGATCATCAATCAATGATCATCGTTAATTGTTATGAAGATAATATAGGGTGTTTCAATTATGTTGAATTAAATTAAGTTCTACGTTGTATTTCCATATGATTTTGTTAAAATCGTAATAATACATTGAATTTGTTTGTTTTGTAAAATATCCCATCCAAATACCGGAATAACCTTTTTTCAAAGCAAAATTGTTTTTTCGTAAATACCACAAAAACAAGAGCTAACCTAAATATAAATATGATATTTGTGTTTGGCAGGTCAAAATCCACAAGAAATGTTGGGTTTTAGTCAGGGAGACAAAAAAAGATCAACATTTGTAACTAGTGTAATTTATAGGCTACAGAACGCGCCCAATTTTTCACTTAATAGGATTAAACGGAATCTTGATATATAGTTCACTTCATCAACGACACTGCTTCAACGATATTGTCACTTATGAACGAACCAAATAAATGCATTTTTGGCCTAAAAGAAGCTCGTTTTCTATTGCTTGATCAATAAATATAGCCTGTTGCTTTTAATTGGCAGATTACACAGCCTAATTTTCACTCCTAATTAATATCACACTGTTGAGATGTCTACCATTATAGACGTATATCAGATACTGTTACCTACTTAGCAAAACAAATTTCCAACCCCAAATTCCAAATTGTTTGTAAAACGTTAAATTGGTTTGAAAACACAAATTTTTTGTTCTTGAATTTTCTTTAAGATTGAAGCACTAGATTACAGGTCAATAAAATATAATAAACATCAATTTCAAACACTGCTAGTCTGGCTATTAAAAATTGTTATATATGCGTTGGTAAAAAACAATATT
The DNA here is from genome assembly GCA_963693315.1 of Diogma glabrata. Classification (NCBI taxonomy): domain Eukaryota; kingdom Metazoa; phylum Arthropoda; class Insecta; order Diptera; family Cylindrotomidae; genus Diogma; species Diogma glabrata. Next base: position 236,836,300 of record OY856188.1, on the reverse strand, counting down.
TATAATTTTTTTGTTCTTATATATAAAATGGTCCAAATTCAAAACCCTTTAAATTTTTGTAAATTAGCTCAATTATTTCATTAATTATTTTAGCTAAATTTTATTTCATATCATAAATTTTTGCTGTTAGAGAAAAGGTAATATAATGATATGTTGAAATAGTAGATTATACACCAAAGAAGGGAAGTGCATATTTTCTCCCGAGAGCAAAGCTTGAGGACTCGATATCACCGAGTGATTTTGTATTTTTTAAATGTTTTCTCTCGTGGTGTACCTATATACTATTCTTCGTACGACCAAAATATAGTTGTGATATTAAAACCATTTCAAGATCATCAAAAAATCTTGATGAATCATCAAAATCATTTCAAGCTCGACTATAAAAATGTTTTTAAGGTCTAAAGAATTAATTATGTTAAAATCTCGAAATTTTTGTTTGTTTGTTGACCCCTTAATGCATAACTGCATCTAGAAATAACTGAACATTGAACTTTATATGTATACAACTTACAGAAACTCGTACGACTCTATAATAGTTTTTTGTTCTCAAGTAATCGATTGAAGTCTGATTTCCTTAATAATATTATATTCAAAAAATAAAGAATGACCGAACGAAAAAAAAAATTGACAAAAAATGTATAGGGTGAAATTTTCTCCAGTGCCCGGTTAGATCAGGGGGTAGAGCATGAGCCTCTTAATATCAGGGCATGGGTTTGGTGTCAAGCGTTGGGCAACCAGGGCACTGGCAACTGGGGCAGCATTGAATAAGGAGAATACTCCGGGCACAGGACGTGTTACTACAAAGTTGATTAAAGCCCATATATAAAGTTATATGAAGGCTCGTTTCTTCGGGTAAGCAATTGCGTGCCATCATCAAGGCATATTCCACAGCTGAGACTTAGAGTGCTACCGATGACTGAATAGTGAATACAGTTCATTCGCCGGCACCCCTATGATATCACCTTGGCTAGTGATATCTCACTGCTAAGACCAGTGGAATGTGATACCTCACGCTAACTCTTATGTCAATAGCAGGGACTGGAGTATACGAAGTTGTCACACCCGTAGATCAAAAATAAAATCAATTTACAAGTATTTATAATAAAGAGTTCCAAACCGATTTTCTTTTGTACATCGTACTCCATATCGTTACAATATTATAATTGTTTATGAATTAGTATAGCATTCGTCATACTTTCACTTGCAAATTGATTCTTTTATTAAATCCAGTTTGATTTCAGTTGTCAAACATAAAAAAGTTCTCTAGTTCTCTTTGAAGAGCGTTATGTGCAGAATTGTGAAGCTTTTTGAGGAAATTCTTTGTGCCGTTATTTTCCAGACGAAACACCTCTGACAGAAATTCTAGCTGTTCCATAATGGTGCCGAAAATCTGACGGATGACACATTCAATGTCAATTTCATCCGTCAGATTTGCGGCACCATTATGAAACATCTTGAATCTCTGTCAAAGGTGTTTCGTCTGGAAAATAACGGCACAAAGGATTTCCCCAAAAAGCCTCACAATTCTGCACAGACAGCTCCTCAAAGAGATCTAGAACTTTATTGTAACAAATTAAAAAATCTGAAGCCTCAAATTCAAGAAATCACTGAAGTTGAAGTGAAGCAGCGAGTTTTAGGACACGTATTCCTACCAGTTAAATGCTTAGGTAAAACCAAACAGTTGCGTTTGCATTTAGCTCCTGGACTTACTCATCCACTCTACTTAGGTATGGATTTTTGGAATCTTTTTGGGTTAGTTCCATCTGTTGTTGAAGAGCTCGAAGGTTATACTCCTAATAAAATTGATGAGAATCAGCATCATTTAAGTCCCGAAGTTAGTAAGAGACTTTCTGATATTGTCAAACAATTTCCCTGTTCAGAAAAAAGGGTCTTGGAAGAACCCATATACTAACCCACATCATTAATGTTGATTCTGCACTTCCGGTCAAACAAAGACATTATCCGGTTTCACCTGCTTTCTCATGCTGACGTTTTTAAAGAGATAGACAGAATGTTAGAGTTGGATGTCATCGAGGAAAGTCAAAGTTCATAGTCGTCACCGATTACCGTTGTTTGAAAGGGCAATGGTAAGGTAAGACTGTGTTTAGATGCTCGAAAAGTGAATGAAGTAGCAGTAACAGACGCTTATCCTTTGCTCTTGAAAGATGGATTACTCAGTCGGTTGGATCAAACTCAAAACATTTCCTCAATTGATTTGAAAGACGCCTTTTGGCAAATTCCACATTAGGAAGGTTCAAGGGATAAGACGGCTTTTACTGTACCAGGCCGATCACTTGATCAGTTTACAGCTATGTCCTTTGGCTTATGCAATGCTCCGCAAGCATTGTGTAGGTTGATGCATAAAGTTATGCCTCATTCCTTACATGGCTGAGTTTTTGTGTATTTGGATGACTTGCTCGGGGTAACAGCAGATTTAGAAGAACACCTGTCTTTGTTAAGAAGTATTAGCAGTCTTTTGGAAGCTGCAAACTTAACCGTCAATGTCGACAAAAGCAAGTTCATTATCGAAGAGACCAAATATCTCGAACATATAATTGGTAACGGGATAATTCGAATGGATCCTGATCAAATTCAATCTATTGTAGATTACTCTCCTTCTAAAACCGTTCGCCAGGTTCGACGCCTATTGGGAATGGCTGGTTGGTATCGGCGTTTTATTTCTAACTTTGCTACAATTACTACACCTTTGACCGATTTATTGAAGAATAAACAAAAGTTCCTGTAGAATGAATCTGCTCAACATGCTTTTGAACTCTTTAAAACTGCATTAACAACTGCTCCAGTTTTACAGAACGCAGATTTTTCACGACACTTCTTTATACAGTGTGATGCAAGCTTGTCTGGGGTTGGAAGTGTTTTATTTCAAAAGTCTGAGGAAGGTGATGAGCATCCAATATACTTTTATTAACATAAACTCAATTCAGCACAGCGAAAGTATAGTGTCACCGAATTGGAATCCTTAGCAGCTGTTCTAAGTATTAAAAAGTTTAGACCATATGTGGAAGGTTATACTCTCACTATTATTACAGACCACTGCAGTCTTCGATGGTTGATGGATCAACGAGATAAATCCAGTAGATTGGCACGGTGGAGCCTTGAACTAGTGCAAGCAATTAGTGTCTCTATCATTAAAAGAATTGTTAAATCGTTATGGTGTATCTCATGTTTTCACTCTTAGCTGCAACCCGCGCTTACTCGCATGATGACCAACGCGAATGGGACTGTCATCTAGATGAGATTGGAAATGCTTTACGAAATGGATGGACCCCATCAACATCAACAGGGTTTTCACCATATTACCTAGTTTTTGGACGACATATGATCTCCCTTGGTTCTAATTATCGTCTATGTCGTGAATTTGAAATGTTAGGAGAAAATAATTTTCAAGTAATTTCCAATTCATGTCGACTTAGTTTGGCTTAAGAACTGGTGTAAGCGCATTTAAAAAAAGCACATCAGAGAAATAGCTGCCAGTACAATCTGCACAATCGACGCAGTAGAGACCGTAAATTAAATCCAGGTCAAATAGTGTTTGTAAAGAACTTTTCTTAAAGTTGTGCCATTAAAAATTTTTCAGCCAAGCTAGCTCCGAAGTTTGTTAAAGCTATTCTTGGAAGGAAAATCGGAAATGTTGCCTACAAAGTAGAAGATTTTAAGGAGTGGAAGTGTACCACCTAAAGGATATTCGATATCACTAATTGGTATTAAATAACATGCCTGACTCACTCAATCTTTAGAGCATGAAATCTTTTCAGGATGTTGGGTCTGCTCCACGAATGTAGCAACTGCGCCTTCAAGTGTTATTTGAAAAAAAAACATTTTTTAAATTAAAAAAAAAAAAAATTCAATTTGATTGAACCGTTTTTCAGGTTTCTTTTTAGTTTTGAGAGTTGAGGTTTATTTGAAAAAATTGTAGATAATTAGTCGAGTTTTAGCCTAGGAAGAAAAACATAATAATTTAACCAATTAATCCGCGGGAAATGATCAATTGATTTCGTTTTTTTTTCTAAAATTAAATATGGAATTGTGCTTTGATTTAATAAAAATTAAAATTTTAGTTAACTTAGTTGTGCTAATTGTAAAAATAAAAATAAGGTTAGAATTTCTATTTTTTATAAAACTTGTTTTGTAAAAGATTTTTGAAACCTTAACACCACGTTAGTGTGTTTATAAAAAAATACTTATGGTATGTTATGAACAATTAAGTTCAATGAATTAAATAAGGTAAATTGTTAACAACTTATATTGAGAGACAGGCTATATTAGTAAAACTTAAATAAAGAATTTTATGAATTATAAATTAAAATAAATTACAAGAATAAAATAAACAATTTAAATTATTCTTCTAAAGAACATTTTAAAAAAATCAAGTTGAAATAACCGTGTCAGTAAAACGCATTGCCATCATCAAATTAGCAGTTTTACTACAAATCGGAATCAGCTGTTTTGAGATTTCGGTTATCATCAATAATCATACTTGGGGAAAATACAAGTATTATATATTATTTTTGTTACCATCATCAATCAACACGTCATCAAAATTTGTATCATTATAATTTTTTTCTTTAATTTAAGTTAATTTAGTTATTAATGAATATTAGCTTTTTGTTAGGTTTTATTAGCTCAAAGTAAATTTGATAGCTTTTTTTTAGAATTTACATTTACATATTATGTTTTTGATTGTTTGTTATATGGAATTCCTGAATTAATTTGCTTTAATTACATGTATTAAATAAAAGTTATTTAGTTGTTTTTACTAGAGATATATTGGTGTGGTTGATGGAATTTGTCATGATTTGTTTTTTCAGCAGCATATACAACCTCTCTTCTAGTTTGAAAATACATACTCCCAAGTGGCTGGTTGCTAGCTGGCTAGAAAATGCTGCCCGGGATAACTAAAGAGAGTCTGCAATGGAGTGATGATTCATTGAAGCATTAATCCATTACAGTGGCGCCCAACGTCCTGGGGTCGGAGTGAGTGGGCAGACGTATTTGTGCAACTGTTTTGTTTTGCCATCTCTATCATTCGGTTCTACCCTGTGGAAGTACTAAATCCAAAAATACGACATCTGGTGCCCAATTTTTTTAATTTCGAACCGACAAGAAAATTTATATGTGTATTTTTATTGCATCTTGGCCACTGCAGATGGCTGACGTCGTTCAAAACACACTTTTAAAATGAATCCATATTTTTTAGGTTTCCTGTTTACAGAGCAAAAATTCAAACAGGATTTATTCATAAGACTAAATACTAGTAAGCAAATCTTTAAAATACTATGTTAGATGTCCCTATTTTTTTATGCAGGGGTAGTTTGACCGAAAAAATATAGATGTTTTTTATTTAAAAAAAAAATATTGAAAACAAAACGTTTTTTAGGTTTTGTAGTTGCTAGTATTTAGACTTATAAATAAAATCCCGTTAGGAGTCTTACTCTATCTGTTACAGGAAGCCCAAAAACTGTGGAGTCGTTAAAACGTATCTTTTGGAAGACGCTTTCTGCAGTGGTTAAGACGCACTAAAACATATTAAAAATTGTATTTTTTTTCAATTATGAAACGGAAAGTCCCCTTGAAAAGTATAAATAAAAAATTCAACTAAAAACAAAGCTGATCCGATACTCCAAAATCGAGACTTTTTGGGTGGTTTTAGTTAGGATTTTATACCTTAAATTTATTCATTTCTTTAGTTCTAATCTGAAAAGTTAATTAACTCTTTAATACTCTCAATACAGTTATGAATTTTACTATTAAACGCAAGGCTGAAATCAAAAATTTTGTTATACAGTTGATATCCTGAGCAAAACTTACGATTAATTTCAATATAACAAAACACAGCTGTGTTTGATTTATTTAGGCGAAAAAATTGGGAAGGCATACTAGTTAGAGAGAATTTAATCAAATTAAAAATTCAAGAAAATTTAAATTCAACTCACTTGCTTTCGAAATTTTCAGTAGTAATTTCCCAAGGGCAAATTGGGTAAAAAAAACGCTTCAACATTCATTTAAAACAATTAAGATTAACTAAACAAACTTTGTAAAGTCTTAGTTTACAGACTGTTTGTCTTGGCAAAAAATCTTACGTTGTTTTAAAATTAGATTGCACAAGAAATAATCAAACTGTTATATAACTGCTACAGCAGTGGTTTACTGGTTTGTCAATAGAATTTAGGCTTAGAGTAAAATAAAAGTCGTTGTAGAATTCAGTGAATGAAATTTTATGTGAATATTGGATAAAATAAAAATAAAATCGAAGGGTAAATAATGCAATTGAAATTATATATAAATTATATAAATTGTGTATTTCTAAGCTTAGTCTAAAATTAAAAATGTGTAAAAACTACAAGCCACAATCACATAACATTTCCACTTCTGTATCGCTTTTTATTTTTAGTTAAAAATCTTCACGTCACCTTCGATTTTGTGATTATCTTTTTTGTTTTTAAGATTTTATTTGTTCACATGCATATATTTCATATCTGCATTTACGAGGAGGTGCTGGGAAATGGTTTGACTTTTTATTGGCCATCCATTATAACACTAAAAGTTTTATGTGAAGATATGATTTGATAGACGGAAATCACGTTGGTTTTAAATTTACTCTCGAAAAGTAATATAAAGATTAGAGTTTGAAAAACACCAGACCAATCGATAAAACAGTGAACCTATTTTTTCCGTTTTCATAGTAGGACAATCATTTTCTAGAAGTATCTACTCATATATTTTTATGAGTCACTGCTGGTATGCTACGAGGATTTGTATCAGTAAGTTGAAGAAATACAGCATACTACTAATTAGTCTATCCTCATAAAATTCAAACAAACTCTCTTCTGTTTTTTTCTTCATCTTAATTATTATATTATTTTTATTAACATTATGATTTTATTGCCATTCTTTTCTTTCCTCTTATTTAATTTCTTAAGTTAATTTCAAACAAGAATTGTGTTTTTTTTTAACTTTAGGTAAAATAAAATTATAAATCAAAAGACTTGAAATAACATTGAGGAATTTAATTCAGTTGAAAATGGTCAGCAGTACCATTCGGATAGTTTTATTTTAAAGAAAATAAAATAAAAACAAAAGAAAAATAATAAGAAAAATTTAAATAAAATAAAAGTGAATTTTAAAGTGTTAATTATATAAAAATTTTATAACTTTTTGGTTATTTTTGGACAATTTTGAAGAAAAGTGAATTTTGTTGTAAATAAAAAAAATGTTTATAAAAACGTACATCTTTGGGATTATTTGTGGATTCTTATGCACAAGTAAGTAATCTCTTATAAGTTTACTGTTTGAACTTAGACATATGTTTTAAATATTTCCGTGGAATTACTGTTAAGTTTTTTTTCCGTTATGGTTGAGATTTGTCTTAACTTTAAACCAAAGTTATTTATTTATTACTTTTTCATTGATATTTTATTAATTTGATACCGTAAAGAATAAATAAGAAAATTAAACAAAATGAAGATAATGTTTATGTGAAATTTCTTGAGTATTTTTATTATTTGTTTGATCGGTAACGGATGACAGAGTATTGAAGCTAAGATTAATGTTTGTGAGTGTAAATTTCTTTTTAATATAACGGATTAAATATTTTCAACTCGGACATTTAAATTTTGATTTATTTGCTTACTTTGAATTTCAAAAAACGACTCAATGCTCTTAGCTATATTTTGGCAGTTTAATTCAAAAATATGGAGGGGCTGAAATCTCAAGCTCTAAGATATCAAGACTTCGGTTTGGTTAAGGATTTTGATATAGTTTTCGGCATAAAACTTTTATGAGGACATTGTTTTTAGTTTTGGTCAGCAATGTATATCAAACAAAAAACTCTTTGTAGAGGTACAAGTATTTTATCTCTGTTTAGAAATTTATTACAAAACCAACACGAAACATCAATTCGTCGCCGTAAAATTATAACAGATCATAAACTAACATAATTTAGAGAAAAGATGATACAATCAGCAAACTACTCAAAAACCTCTCCATTTAGCGTTTCGAGAAAATATTACAAATCACAAATTCATATTTCATTCAAAATTCCAAAAATATCGTAAATATCAAAATTCATAAACATATTCCAAAATTATAACAAAATCAAAGATTAAAACATTTTTCAAAAATTCTAAAATATTGTAAAATTTATAACAAAATCAAAAATTGAAATTTTTTCAAAATTCCAAAAATTATAATAAAATCAAAAGTAAAATCAAAAATTCTAAAAATATTGCAAAAATTATAACAAAATCAAAAATTAAAACTTTTTCCAAGATTCTAAAAATATTCGAAAAATTTTTACAAAATCAAAAATACAAACTTTTTTCAAAATTCCAAAAATATTTCAAAAACAATAAGAAATTCAAAAATTTCCATGTCCAATTTCATGTTCAATTACATTTACGTCATTCAAACAGATAATTTTTTTTTTTCCAAAAAATTGGCTAAAAATATAAATAATATCATTTTTTGACACACTTGTTCAACAATTGAGGAAAGTTATGGGACGGAGAGCTATGCAGTCAAAATACGGTTGAAGAACCGCATTAAAAGCTTATCTACTATCAAATCTAAATAACAGGAACTAAAATTATTTACATTTCAAATTTAACAGTTGTTTGAGAATCCTTCGTTCCTATATTTTGTTCATTTTAGCGCAAACTTTTTTCAGATCAACGGATTAGTCGCACATATTTTTAAGGGAAAAAAAATTAATATCGGTTAAGTTTTATTTGAGTTCGAAGCACGTTCAAACCGACAGATAATCGTTTTCTCCCTAATTTAAACTTAAAATCAAAATGTTGAAAAATGCCTAAAATAGTGGCGGTATCATTTTGAAAAAGTCGTATTCACGTATTTACTTTTAATTTTAATCATCAATTTGTGTAAGTCAATCTAGAGAAATATAATTTATTATATGTTACCTAAGTTACTTTTGTATCAACGTTTATTTAGAAGCATGACATAGAGATTTATAATGTTGTAGCAAAATAACTGACTGAATCAACGAACAATTACGCAGACTATCATGACAAATATTTCACGCTCTGTATAACTTCATAGACTATGTTTCGATTTTATAAAAGTTTCAGTTTCTATAGTGATCCTTTAGAATGGAATTAGTCCAAACCTAAATCAGAAACAAAACAACCAATGTTGGCAAAAAGTTTTCTTCAAAGATCAATTGTTCTGATGTTCTGTAGAGTGTGAAACGTTTTTCTATGGTTGTCAACCTGGTTCGTTTATTGATTAAGTTTGTTTTTCTCCAAGATAATGTTCTAAAGAAAAAATACACACTTGTTCGATCGGAACGAACAAAATTCCAACAAATTTGTCATACATAATCAAATAATTTATACAGTCATCAAAAAAAGTGAAACCTCTACAATTAAACATATTACATACTTAAAGTAGCAACAACTTATTAGTATTTGTATTGGTAATAAATACGGGTTGCAGTTTTATTATTTTGTTCATATTAATGAATGCATAATTAGAACTGGTTCGATGAAATACGAACTTCTATCTTTTATTAAATACGTTTATATTTAAACACTTGTTCTTAGTACCACAAAAATTGCTAAAATATTTATGTAATGTTTTCACGAATTTTTAAAAATTTTTATGAATTATATAATATACAACTGACAAGATTCATTGACAAAAATTGAAAACTTAATTTTAATAATTATTAAGAAATTAACAAAAAATTCATATATTTAGTTGTTCACTAGCTGACTGTTTCCATAGAAATTTCCTAGCAACTTTTTCTTGCGTTGATTATAATAAGAAAGACTTGACAAAATTAATTTGTTTTGCATCGAAATTTGTCCCTTTAGTGTCCCAAATTGTGTCTTAAGTAATATTTTTAGGCATAAATGTATTTCTCAACTAAATCTGGATTTACTGAAAAATTTAAATTTAAATATTAAATGTTTAATATAAATTATTATAAGAAACAGTACAATTTTTTTTTGTAAATTTAATCATATGCTATCAAAGTTCTCTTGTAACTTAATTAAGTTTTCTTGATTATACATATATTAAAATATAATATAGTCTGTTTGCCGTTGGCTCTCGGCGTAGTAAGTTGAATAACATTTTTTTCGCTTTTAAATAAGTTTAAATAAAAAATTAAATGAATTAATTAAATATTATCCTCTTTAAATATTATTTTCAGATATTCAAATAAACTCTTGACAATGTCCAAATAAGACGAAAAAATTTAAGTAAAAATTTAGAATTAATTGTTTTGACTTTTGAATTAAAAACTTATCTAAAAGTTTAGAAAATAAAAATGTTCCAAAGAAATTGTTTAATAAAATAGTAGCACGTTTAAAACACTGAAATGTGTGAAGGAACCAAATCTCTTATCTAGTTTATCAAATTATGTAATATTATAAACGGTTTAATCCGTTTATTCCGGGATTTACTAATTTAAGAAAAGAATAAACATGTGACCTCTGTTCCAGAAACATTTGTAATTAGGTTTGAAATTTAAGGATGCATTACTGCTGCAACCCAAAAAGTAATAAGTAAAGATTATATCCAAATTTAAGACAAAAAACATGAATATAAAAAAATGCTAATGGAAAAAAATTTTGAATAAAATTATAGTAAGCTTGTTGATTGGAAATTGTTATTATTTGGCTACAATGACCTTTGCTATATTATTTGCTGGACCTCCGGATTCCACAGGTCTCAATACAGACAACTAAACAACCTTCGGCCAGACCTTCTGGACTAACGCCACAATCTTCGTAATGATTTACTGTCTTCTAATGAATATGTTTTCATGCATTTGCCCAAATTTTCAATAATATGTTCAACTCATTAATAAAACACCATGAATATTAATAATTCTGCTATTTCGTTTTTTGTCCTAGATCAACCCGAGAAACATTTATTTAAGACGCAATATTGTTATATTTATCTTCGGTGTTACGTGTGGATTTTGGTATTAAAAAAAACAGACAAAAACACTTTCCACTTATTTCCCTTGTCTAACCACAACAACATAAAGAATATTTTTTTCCCGTCTCAAAATTTATAAGGTTACATTTTCCAATAACAGAATCATAAAATAATGTTTTTTTGTTAAATCATTATTAATTTCCAATATATTTGTAACCGTTATTTTTTTTCTTTTCATTTGACAATAATTTTTTTCTTTTTACACACTATTAACTTACATGAAATTTAAATTAACATTTTTTTTCTAAATAACTATTTAGGAACCGATACCGAACATTTGAATTAATTATTTAACTATATCAAATTTGTGCAAAATTCAAACTTTTAATTTTAACCACAAACAAAACGTTTGAAAGATCTAAAAAAAAAAACTTAATATATTATACCAATTTTCCTATTATACCATAAAAAACTTAATCAATAAAAAATTGTCACGGTCGATTTAAATTGTTTGGACTAGATCTGTCGAAGATCCACCACTTAACTCTTGGTTGAAGACCAAAGCTTAATTAATTTAATATCTACCAAAAATATTTTATTTAATGTTTTTGGACCAAAAAGGAAAGAAAATCTTTGTCACTTTTCATTATCTGTTTCATCTGTTCTTCCTTCTAATGAAGCTGTATTATATATTCAACGGTATAACTCAACAAAAGTGTTTCCAAAAACAATGTGACATGAATACATACACATTTTAACAAACTAGGCAAATCAATTCATATTCGACTCATAAAAAATCTCACAGCTGACAAAAACATGAAATAAAGATTATATTATTAAATTTATTTTCTCCTTTACACTTTTATATTTTTATATGTGTATGCTTTAATTACAGTGAATCTAAAAGTTTTTAAGTGATTGTTTTTGTTGGACTACAAAGGTTAAAAAAGTTAGTACATATATTGTGCTAATTGTTTTGCTTGAATGTTTGATTCTTATGCAAGATTAAATGTATATGCATTGAAAAATGTTGGGCATAACAGTAATAATAGTTTTGAATAGAGTTTTAAGTTTTTGTTATGTCAAAACTGATAAAATGCGAAATTGATGGATCTAAACTACCTCGAACAAATTGTGTTAATAATCTGAAAAAAAAAACTGGTTTGAGGAGCTGTTTTGCTCCACGTTATGGAGTACATTTTTATATTTAAAAAATCTTCTATCAGTTTGACTTCTTTCTTCAAAACCGGGCAACAGTTAGATCATAGTTTTACAACCACAAGTGATGAAAACTTACTTTGAAAAACAATACTCCCTATCACTCTGTCAAATGTAGCGAGTTGATAAGATGCACAGTTTATATAATAATCAATGGTAAGAAGCATATATACTTCAGTTTAACCATAGAGTTACATTTATAAAAAGGTACTATTAAAATGACAAAAGAATAATATCTATGTTTTGCAACAGCCCGTTAACAAATTGTCTCTCTAGAGAGTAAAAAAGATCTAAAGATCGAGAATCTAGAGAATAAAAAATTAAAACTAAAACAGTAGCCTTATTAAAATTCACAATGCTACACAAAGGAAACTTCATGGTCTGAACCAATACCACAATAGGATTAAGCCATTTAAAGCTCTAGTCCATACCTTAATATTGTAATAAATTTTTTTAATAATATAGAGGAGAAATGTTAAGAAAAACAAAATAAATTTTCAGGTTTGAAGGTATGAAATTGGAAATAATGTTTAATTTTCAAATTTTTGCCATGTAAACAAACATATGTTTGAAAGACAAATTCTACATTGTTTGATGTTGTCTAAAATTGTGCAATGTTGCCTAAATTCGGCCTGGTGTAAGCTCAAACCAATTATCAAAGTTTGCCATAAAAAACAATATAGTTAACCAGTTAATTTTAACAACCGTTACTTACGATGCCGATTTATGTCTCGTTTGAAATTTTTCTTTCAAATTGGAATCGGAAATCATTACTTTTAAATGAACAGCTGCTGGAAAGACACATGGAAAGATTTAGACTTTGTAATAGAAATAATTATTGAAATACTGAATCTATCCCAGCAAATCTGTATTGGGAAATCTCTTATTTTTTTAAAATAATATTCGGATTTAACTAACTAAAATTTACTAACATAAACAAAAATTGCAAGAAAAGAACCTGATGAACACAAAATTATATAAAATAAATAAAACAGTCAGACAAGTGCGACAAGGGTTCCGTGAATGTAAAAGAACACAATATCAAAAATTATTGACAAAAAGCTGTGTTGTAATGTCTTTATATTGCGGCTATTATATAGACGGCTAACAAAATAAATGTTTAATCGTAAATGTTAATAGTAAATTACAATCAAATTGATCAAAAATGACTTAAAAAATGTTACTCTAGGTTAAATCTTATCTATAGCTGTTTATGGTAACTCAAAAAAGATTAAATTACACCAGCTTGTAAATGGTTTAAATGTGATTATTTTTTCGGGTAAGTGTCGAAATTTAGGTGGGTGGAGGGACTACATACTACACATATTTTTTTTACAATACCCCAAAAGCTGTGCATTGCAAAATTCTGAAATAAATTGTAATGTTTCTTAAATTAAGTGCTCCTTCATATGACACGCCACTCATTTGGATCAGAAATAGTTTTTTTTACTCTCCCCACATCCGTTCCCTAAACACACAGAAATATAATTATTTATGACTTTGCTACGATTTTCATTCAAAATTTACCAATCTTTCTGTGTCTGTGAATTTTTTCAAATTTTTCTGTCAATCATCGTCGGAACGTAGGGGGCGGTACGGTCTGAAAGTTGCACTTTTTTGACAATAACTCAAAAACTCAAAAAAAATTGCAATGATTTCTAAATTAGGTGCTCTTTCAATTGACACCCCATTCGCTTGGCTCAAAAAAGTTTTTTTAACCCTCTCTACCACCGTCCCCTAAACACATGGAAATGTAATTATTTCAGACTTCGTTATAGTTTTCATACAAAATTTACCAAATTTCCTATTGCTGTGAATTTTTTTCAAATTTTTCTATCAATCAATGTCGAAATGTAGGGGGGAGGGCGCGGTGCTCTTGCAAATGACACCCCAGTTGACTACATTTTAAATAGTGTTTTTACTCTTTTCTCATTTCTACCCCCTTAATAAATATAATTATGAGTATAAGACACTTTTATGTATTTTTCATTAAAAACGTACTAATTTTTCTATCATTCCAAATACATTTGAAGATGTATTTGGAACAGTTAGGTTCTGAGTTAATCGAGGTAAGAAAACACGAAGAAAACGTCATTATTCAAAATTATACAAAAAAATGGCGAGGTGTAAAATTCCAAAATAAATTTTTAAGGAATACTGAAATGAATCCCTTTCATATGATACCCTACTTGAATCTATAAAAAAATGTATTTTCTCAAAGGTCTCACATCGTAACCCTGTAAACTAAACGAAAACCACTTTAGTTGTATTTGTATCCGTCATTTCATGTGGACAGATTAGTTTTATACGCACCTCAAATTTTAAGTCCATAGCATTTACAATTTACGAGATAATCGATATAATGTGAAAAACTCTTCTTTCTTCCGTATAAAAAACGGTACCCTAAAAATTATAAGAAAAAAAACTGATGATCTCAAAATTAATAAAAATTTATATGAAATCTATCTAAAATAAAGCTAACATTAAAGGATCTGAGATTACATCTGGCACATATTAATTCACCAATTTCGTGCATAATCCTGTTCACATATCCACTTCCTGTTTATAGTTCCAATTTCATACAAGTATGAGAGCAAGCATACATACATATTTTATTTTTCTTATATTCTTTCGGATGTAACATGTTGTTATATTTTTGACAAAATCTTATACCGAAAAATTCAGGCCCATTATCATGTACATCATATCCAGACATTATTTCTAGCAAATTTTTATTAGCAACACAAATAATTATAGACCAGGGTCGATAATTTTTGAAAACAAAAAAAATAATAGTAGGATGAAACCCATCAGAAAAGGAGGAGAATATTATAAAAATGAAAGGAAAAATAATTTACGGGCGATCTGAGGTCGGGAAGGGGAAGGGGTCAGTTTTTAAGGGTAAAAAACGGTTTATCTCGATTTCCGGCAAAACTAAAAGTCCTATGGAAAAAATTTATATGGCAAAGTTGTAGGTAATAAAAAGATCTAAAACTTTTGTTTCGACACTTTTTTCACATAACCTCAAAATTTATGTGAAAATTCAAAAAACCAAGTTTTTGGTTTTTTATTTTTATCTTTTACAAAAAAATTTTTTTTTCACGAAATTTGGTGAAAACTTACCTTTTTATGTCCCAAATACGCTGTAATTTATTTGATTGGAAATTTTTATTTGTTCACCTTATTTTGAATTAATATCGAAAAAGCACCCTAATTTTCAATCGAAAATTCACCCGTCAAAATATCAGCTTTTTTCAAAAAGTTGGTATGCTTTCTGTTCGTTGAAATCTCTACTTTCCGATGGTGAAAAAAAAAATATATTACTATAGTAAATCTTCTCAGAAAATGCAAAAAATGAATTGAATTTTCGATTCAAAAAACCATAGTTTTTGGTTTTTCATTTTTATCTTTTACAAAACAATTTTTTTTTTTCACAAAATTTGGTCAAAACTTACCTTTTTATGTACCAAATACGCTGTAATTTATTTCATTTGAAATATTTATTTTTTCACCTTATTTTGAATTAATATCGAAAAAGCACCCTAATTTTCAATCGAAAATTCAATTCATTTTTTGCATTTTCTGAGAAGATTTACTATAGTAATATATTTTTTTTTTTCACCATCGAAAAGTAGAGATTTCAACGAACAGAAAGCATACCAACTTTTTGAAAAAAGCTGATATTTTGACGGGTGAATTTTCGATTGAAAATTAGGGTGCTTTTTCGATATTAATTCAAAATAAGGTGAACAAATAAAAATTTCCAATCAAATAAATTACAGCGTATTTGGGACATAAAAAGGTAAGTTTTCACCAAATTTCGTGAAAAAAAAAATTTTTTTGTAAAAGATAAAAATAAAAAACCAAAAACTCGGTTTTTTGAATTTTCACATAAATTTTGAGGTTATTTGAAAAAAGTGTCGAAACAAAAGTTTTAGATCTTTTTATTACCTACAACTTTGCCATATAAATTTTTTCCATAGGACTTTTAGTTTTGCCGGAAATCGAGATAAACCGTTTTTTACCCTTAAAAACTCACCCCTTCCCCTTCCCGACCTCAGATCGCCCGTAAATTATTTTTCCTTTCATTTTTATAATATTCTCCTCCTTTTCTAATGGGTTTCATCCTACTATTATTTTTTTTTACTTTTTATTATTTTTAAAGGCTTCTACCCTGGTCTATTAATAAACTTTAAATGGAAAGACTTTGCTGTTATAAATTGAAATCGATTGTTTACTGTTTGTTATGTTGATAACTTATCTTTTATCAAACATTTTATAATGTCCCCTCATTAATATCAATTTACGACCCCTTGATCGAGTATTTACAGTGAGATTGTTCATCTCCGCTTTCCTTTCAGTAATATTTTTTATCGCGACAAATTTAAAATTTCCCCATATCATCTCAATATAAAATGCAGTCAAACCATTTTCATATCCGCATGGAGGGATCAGTTTTATTGTTTTGAAATTTTTTTTTATTTTTGATCTACGGGTGTGACAACAAAGCGTACTCCAGTCCCTGCTATTGACATACGAGTTAACGTGAGATATCACATACTACTGGCAATAGCAGTGATATATCACTAGCCAAGGTGACATCTTAGGGGTGGTGGTGGATGAACTGTATTCAGTCAACGGTAGCACCTTCAATCTTAGCTGTGAAATAATTCTTGATGATGAGACGCTATAGCTTCCTTGAAGAAATGAGCCTTCATATAACTATGGGTGGGCTTTAATTTTCAAAAAAGACGGTGCGTCACAGGATCAAGGTATTTGCAACCGGCAACTACATTTTTGTTTTGTTTCAGCAAATTTTTATAAAAATTTGCTATTTACTTTTTAATTTACTTTTGTTTTCTCTATTCTATCATAAAATATTGGCCTATGTAATATTTTGTCAGTGATAGGATTTTTTGTTTAGTTATCCATTCTTTTACAAAAAATATAAAAAAACAAAAAAAGAAAGATTTACGTCCATCAACACCTTTGAACGTATGTTGTTGTGGGACCTTGGTCCTAAAAGGCTTTTATGTGTTGTTGTGACACATATTGTGGTTCCTACTATTCGACACGTTTTATTAAAAAAAAATATCATTTCAATAAACAATTCCAGTCAAACGAGAAAATATTCTCCTCTACAACTACAGACAACCATTCTGCTTTTTACAAATTTAACCTTCGCGTGAACGGAAATTTTTAGCGACTGAAATGAACAATATCTACCCCGGTAGATATTACATAAATCATAATATCAACAAACGTAACTGTGTATTTATTTTCCTTTTGTGTAAGCATGCATACAATAAAAGCATACATTTAAAAATAAATTTACTTGTTTTTCACATTGACCAGTAAAAATTTTCATATAAGAAAAAAGGAAAAAAAAATATCTACCCGGGTAGATATTGTTTTCTTACGTAATATCAACTTACATAATATTAAGAAACGTGTAATAATATCAAACGTGTATTAATATCATAATATCATTTTGCTTTTGTGTAAGCATACAATAAAAGCATATATATAAAAATAAAGTTACTTGTTTTTCACATTGACAAGTAAAAATGTTCATATAAAACCGAAGGAAAAAATATCTACCCGGGTAGATATTGTTTTCTTGGGTAAAAAAAACCATAAAAATCCAAAAAAAAAGTGTGAAAAGGAAGTCCAAAATATTTTTTTCTCAGATTTTGCGAAATCAATTTAAAAATTAGTCACATAGCTGAACAGGCATGATGATTGGTTAAAAACTCATAAAGTTATTGAATTACAAAAACCGTGATATCTACCCGGGTAGATACTGTTCACGTGAAGGTTAAGAAAGTTTTTAATTCATAGTGCCCTTTCATAAAGCCCCGGTTTTTATGGATGAGTTTATGTATCGCGTATCCAAGACTTTATTAAACCTTTATTTTAAAGTGAAGCATAAAAGATAAAAACATCATTTTTAGATAACGGATAACGGATAACGGATTTAGTAGTTTACATAAAATAAACCTTAATGGCATACCGTGTACACATTTTGAGATTAGGTTTTCAAGAACTCACAGATTACAGTTACTGGCGTAGGATACCGGTTGTAAAATTGGTGCAAATTCAAACACAGGTTGTAACTATAATCAATTTATAGTTTTTTCAAATATTACTTCGGTCTAAAAGACCTGAGTATTACATTCATGAGCTCAAAGTGAAATTCTTATCCCCACTTTTTTTGGCATTTCTCGACGTTTTAGGACCTACTGATTCTAAAAAAGCAAACAAAAAACAATGAATGTCTGTCGGCCGTTTGTCGGTCGTCGGCCGTCATTACCTACGCTGCAGGGAAAACCGCTTGAGGGATTTCAAAATCTTTTTTTTTCTAGAAATAGGTATACTCAAGGGACAGGTCCGAAAGGACGCTGTGTTCGATAACTGTACCGGAAGTGTGTCGAAAAAATCAATAAGTGTGTCAAAAACAGCAAATTTTCATAATTTTGGCTTAAAAAACGTTCATTTTAAGTGATTACGAGTAGGAACATTAAATTTGGAGAAATATTGATGGTAGGGATTGGTATGTGAGATCCAAAACTAGATTTTTGCATTATAAGCTTGTCAAAAAAATGTTGTCAAGTGTGTCAAAAGAAAGATTTTTATTTATTTTTACCCAAATTTTTGGAAAAAAATAAATTGTTTGTTTGAAATTAAATTTTATTATTATTATTGAGAATTATGGCATCAAAAAAATGTTGCCAAGTGTGTCAAAAAATAGTTTCATTTATTTTTTTAGCTAATTTTTTGGAAAAAAAATGTAGCTGTTTTTATGACGTAAATGTAATTGAAAATGAAATTGGATGTGGAAATTTTTGAATTTGTTATAGTTTTTGAACTATTTTTGGGGTTTTGAAAAAGTTTGTATTTTTGATTTTGTAATAATTTTTGCAATATTTTTAGAATTTCGGAAAAAGTTTTAATTTTTGATATTGTAAGAATTTTTTGAATATATTTAGAATTTTGAAAAATGTTTAATTTTTGATTATATTATAATTTTTGGAATTTTGAAAAGATTTTCAATTTTTGATTTTGTAATAATTTTTGAAATATTTTTAGAATTTTGAAAAAAGTTTGAATTTTTAAGAATTTTTGGAATATTATTGGAATTTAGAAAAAGTTTAAATATTTGATTTCATTCTATTTTGCGGAATATTTTTGGAATTTTGAAAAAAAGTTTGAACTTTTGATTTTGTTATAATTTTTGCAATATTTTTAAAATTTTGAAAAAAATAGAATTTTTGAATTTTATATATATATATATGAGCAATTTCACGAAGATTCAATATCGTTTTGACTTGACCCCTTTTAATTTTGATTATTTTTTGTTTATAGATAGTCTTTGATAAATAAAAAATACAAGTTCTCTTAGAATTTTTTTTTTCGACCAGGGGTCTTCACAGGGTGCCCCTCAATTTTTGTTATTTTGTGATGTGAGTGCATTTTGACGAGCGATTGTAGAAAAACAACTCAATCGATTTTCATAAACGATATGTCGTTGAATAGGTATTAGAACAAAGTTTTTAAAAATGTACACTTTTAATTTTTTGAAATAATTTTTAACGGTGTAACATAAGAAAAAAATGGTGTAATTGAGGCACTAACTTTTTTTTTTTTTTTTTTTTAACTAAATTGAAGCTTATTTTATATCTAACAACTTGTGAAAGTTTAGGACTTTCATCA
This sequence comes from Diogma glabrata, assembly GCA_963693315.1. Taxonomy (NCBI): domain Eukaryota; kingdom Metazoa; phylum Arthropoda; class Insecta; order Diptera; family Cylindrotomidae; genus Diogma; species Diogma glabrata. Next base: position 236,816,440 of record OY856188.1, on the reverse strand, counting down.
TTTTTTGTTTTAGAGATAAAATTCGTTGTGCATATGACTGTCGGGAATCAGTTTTTTTTGTTCTGAAGAAAAATTATAAAAAAGGCGATTTTTAGATTCAGATTTTTTTTTTATGTTAAATATCAAATATTTTATTATTAAATGAACTTTTTAAAAAGCAATTTCAGTCAAGTTCAGCAAAATTTTGCGACATTTTGACTCGACCCTTTTTAATTTGGTCTATTTTGGTCAATATTTAAAAAAATTCTACTTGAAGCCGTATTTTTCATTTATCAAAGGCTATCTATAAACCGAATATAGACCAAAATAGACCAAATTAAAATTTTGCTGAACTTGACTGAAATTGCTTTTTAAAAAGTTCATTCAATAATAAAATATTTGATATTTAACATAAAAAAAAAATCTGAATCTAAAAATCGCCATTTTTATATGTTTTCTTCAGAACAAAAAAAACTGATTCCCGACAGTCATATGCACAACGAATTTTATCTCTAAAACAAAAAATGACGCTAGTCCTAAACTTTCTCAAGTTGTTAGATATAAATAAGCTTCAATTTAGTTAAAAAAAAAAAAAAAAAAAAGTTAGTGCCATCTTTTTTTCAATTACACCATTTTTTTCTTATGTTACACCGTTAAAAATTATTTCAAAAAGTTAACAGTGTACATTTTTAAAAACTTTGTTCTAATACCTATTCAACGACATATCATTTATGAAAATCGATTGAGTAGTTTTTCTACAATCGCTCGTCAAAATGCACTCACATCACAAAATGACAAAAATTGAGGGGCACCCTGTGAAGACCCCTGGTTGAAAAAAAAAATTCTAAGAGAACTTGTGTTTTTTATTTATCAAAGACTATCTATAAACAAAAAATAATCAAAATTAAAAGGGGTCAAGTCAAAACGATGTTGAATCTTCGTGAAATTGCTCATATATATATATATATATATATATATATATATATATATATATATATATATATATATATATATATATATATATATATATATATATATATATATATATATATATATATATATATATATATATATATATTTATATATATATATATATATATATATATATATATTTATATATATATATTAAGCTTGCCAGATTTTTTTTGGAGGCATTCCGGGCCGGAAAATCCGGGCGGTTTTTTTATAAATCCGGGCAAAATCCGGGCGACAAGTGTCAAAATTTCCATTTGAAAAGCCGGGCGAAATCCGGGCGAAATACAAAATTTTTAAAAATCGCACAGAAAAGAAGAAAACAAAAAGACTATGTTTTTTCATAAATAACCTTTGAAAACTCTTTATTGCTTTGAAATGTTGAAATATATTTTGTTAATAATATTTTTAATGCTGTTTATTACAGAAAGAGTTCTATGCTTAAATTGTCAACATTGTATTCAATCAATCTCCATCGAAGTCGATGACTGTCCACTCTCTTGAGTACCAAACAAACTATCAGCTCTCATTTTGTATTTTTCACTTCCAGCAACTTTTTGGAGAAAACCAGCATCTTCTTTTATTTTTGTATAAAACTCTGGACATGTCTCCTTCCAGTTTAATTTTACCATCAATTGTGCCCGAACGTTTTCCAGTGTCAATTTGCCTTTTTCTTTTGTCCAAATGTCATTGATGTGAGAAAATACGCGCTCAGTTGTCGTATTGGCCGCCGCTGGGATAACTAAACCAAACTCCACGATTTGCAGCAAACGATTGAACGAACGAGAGCACAATATATAAATTATAAAACGTTGAAATGATGTCAATTGTTTATATATTTTCATATGAAACATTGAAAATAACAAGATTTAACATGTGAAACATATTTGAATAAGAAAGATACAGATTATTAAAATTTTGACTATAAAACGAATTAATATTATATATATATTTTTTTTTTCAATGAACAAATGTTGGAAAAATCCGGGCGATTTCCGGATTTTGTTTAGAAATCCGGGCGTCCGAACCGGGCGATTTTTCAGCCAAGTTTTACCAAAAAAAGCCGGGCGAGTCCGGCTTTAGCCGGGCGATCTGGCAAGCTTAATATATATATATATATATATATATATATATATATATATATATATATATATATATATATATATATATATATATATATATATATATATATATATATATAGATATATATATATATATTTATATATATATATATATATATATATATATATATATATATATATATATATATATATATATATATATATATATATATATATATATATATATATATATATATATATATATATATATATATATATATATATATATATATATATATATATTTAGAATTTTGAAAAAAATTCATATTTTGATTTTGTAAGAATTTTTGGAATATTTTTAGAATTTTGAAAAATTTTTAATTTTTGATTTTAGTATAATTTTTGGAATTTTGAAAAAAGTTTTAATTTTCGATTTTGTAGTAATTTTTGCAATATTTTTAGAATTTTGGAAAAGGTTAAATTTTTAAGAATTTTCAGAATATTATAGGAATTTAGAAAAAGTTTAAATATTTGATTTAATTCTAATTTTTGGAATATTTTTGGAATTTTGAAAAAAGTTTGATTCTATTTAATTTTTACAAGATTTTTGGAATTTTGATTATAATTTTGCGGCAACGATGTTTCGTGTTAGTTTTGTAATAAATTTTTAAACAGAGATAAAAAAATACTTGTATTTTAACAAAGAGTTATGTTAGATATACATCGCTGCCCAAAACTAAAAACCATGTCCTCATAAAAATTTTTTGCCGCAAACTATATCGAAATCCCTAACCCAGACCGAAGTCTTGATATCTCAGAGCTGTGAGATTTTAGCCCCTCCATATTTTTCTTTTTAATTTACAAAATTTTTGGGTTTGTTACAAAGAAACTTGTGTATTGTATTTTAAAAAAATAGGGAAGTGAACCTAGTATTGTTGTGGGTTTATCGGATGTTTTGAATCTTTCTAAGATCTGCCATCAGTGACTGCTCAAGACTGCTACATATGTAGGCGGATGATTCGATCATTGGACATATTTTTAGATATTTTTGAAGAGGAATTGGGTCCTCGGTCGTTCTCTACCTAAGAATTAGATCAATTATGATTGGTTGTTTATGAATAGACTTTTTATTCTTCTGAGTCATGCACTAAAAAAATTTCGATTGTTACAATCGCTTTCTTTTGTATCAACCGATTGTTCCTTTTAATATCATATTCAGTTGTTTTAGCTTTTTTTTTTTTTTTTTCTTTATTTATTTATTTAATGACTGCCTTGTATTCGTAAAAACATCTGAATTGGCAGTCTATTATTCAAGATTATAATTTGTTTTCATGGACATTTTCTTTTATATATAATTCTAAAAATTGTTACTTAATTTCTTACTTAATTTTTTACACAATTCAATTTCTTATACATATTTGTTCTAATTAATTAATTATTCTGATATTATTTAATATTTAGACAAAATTAACAAATAAGTGATTTTTTATCAATTCTTTAAATTTTAGTAAATTGGACACTTGTTTTAGTTGTGATGGAAGTTTGTTGTATTCAATAAATCCTTTATAATAAACATTACCCATTGCACGATTTGTTTTCACCGAAGCTACATAAAAATTTGATCGCCTTCTTGTGTCATGCTGATGTATCTCATTAACTTGAGTAATACCAATATTACTTTTTAAGCATCCAATTTTAATTTTGTGTATAAAAACCAATAGATCATATTTACTCAAGAGCTCAAGAGGCAAAACTTTATTTGAAAACAATAAATGAGAAGGTGTTAAAATGGGTAGGCATTTTATATTTTTTATCGCTTTATTTTGTAAAATTTTCAGTTGTTTCAGTTTAGTTTTAGATGCAGATGACCAGATTACATTCATAAAATTCAGATGACTGTTAATATGAGCATAGTAAACGAGCCACCCTGTTTTTTCATTAATAAATGGCCTCATCTTCCATAACGCAAAATTAATTGGACCTATTTTTTTCCTAATAGAGGTAATATGTTCACTGCACAATAATTTAGCATCAATTGTTAGCCCCAAGTACTTCGTGTGGTTAATTGATGGTATAGAATGCTGGTTTAAAGCAAATTTTTTGGGGAAGCTTATGGGAAGCTCTCTTGTTTGAAATATTATGTAATTGGTTTTATCAAAATTTATGAAAAGGTTATTGGCTGTCATCCAGTTTTGAATCAAGTTTAAATCATGGCTCATTTGCGTCAATAGTTCGTATGGGTTTTGGGCTTTGTAAACTAGCGCTGCATCATCAGCATATAGCTGTAATTTACCTTGCAATTTTAAGTTAAAGATGTCATTGATAAAGAATATGAACAGTAACGGTCCCAATATTGAACCCTGGGGTACGCCTCTTCTGATAAACGAGTCTTTACTATAGATTTCATCAATTGTGTCTTTACTATAGATTTCATCAATTGTGTTGTCTTTACTATAGATTTCATACTGTGTTCTATTTTCAAGGTAACTTATCAACAACTTTATTGAATTACTAGATAGATTGAGAGATTTAATTTTTTCTATTAAAAAAAGATGATCAACACAGTCAAAAGCTTTCCGTATGTCTATAAACATCACTGAAACATAAAATTTTTGGTCTAGAGCTATAAAAATTTCATTAAACAGATTCGATACAGCAGCTTCAGTGCAAGAATTTTCAGCAAATCCAAATTGATTTATGTGAATTATGTTGTATTTTTTAATTTTTTAAAATGAGATTTTAGTGCTAGAAATAAATGGTATTCAAATATTTTTGAAAAATTGCTCAATATAGATATTGGTCGATAATTTGACGGCTTTGTTTTGTCGCCGTTTTTAAATATGGGTATTATTTTAGCTTTTTTTTTAGTATATTAGGGAATATTCCTTCTAGAATAGAATTATTAATTAGTTTTGTAAGAATGGGTACAATCAAATGAATAAATGTTACAATAAACTTAACAGATATATTATCAAACCCATTAGATGAATTTTTATTAAGTTTCCTTAATATATCTGATGTGGTATTTTCATTTAGTGACTCAAATTCTAAGAAATCAGTTTGAGGATATGCTCTTAAAGTGTGGAATGATGTCCGTTGTAGATGTATTTATAGCCAAACAGGTATGAGATACGTTAGTAAAATAATTATTAAAACATTCAGCTATTTCGCTCGAATCAGATATCATTTGATTTTCTATAACTAAAACCACTTTACTTAAGCTATTGCTCCGGCGTGTGTTATATATTAGAGAATTGATCAATTTCCAGTTTTGCCGGGCATCACCATTGTTTTTCTTAAATTCCTCATAGGTAAATTGCTTTTTCAGTTTTTATTTAGGCTAGCAGCCTTATTTCTATAATATCTATCTATATTGACTGAGAACAAATAAGTTCGTAGGATATTTCTTAGAAAGAGAATAAAATTTTTCACGCAGATTAAATAATTCAAGAAGAGCACTATTAATCCATCTTTTTTTTTGTTTGCATTTTAGCTTTTTTTGTGTAAGTCCTGATATCAAATAGACTAACTCAGAAAATGTGGATATTCTTTCAAAACTAAGGGATTGCATTATAATTGATATCTTATTATAATCCAGAATATTAATTGTATCAATTTGATGGGGAGGGGTCTCCATGTATTTAATATCTAAAACAATCGTTTTATGGTCAGAATAAGATAAATCGAGTAAAGCTAGTTCGAATTGAAAGTTAATACAATCACTGATCATGTAATCAATTATGGTAGATATGGAATTTGATATTCTAGTTGCATATTGAGGATCTGCTCGATTGAGAATTATAAACCCATTGGAGCTAGTTGTGTCTTGCAGTCTTGCTAAATTGGAACTTGATGGGTTAAGAAGATTAATGTTAAGATCACCAGCAATAATCGAGCATGGATAAGTATTGCATAAAAACTCTAGTGTATCAAAGAAACTATCATCATCTGAAGTAGTGGGTTTATAAATCGCAATTATATGTAGTTTAATGGAGATTAGTTTTATAACTAAGAAACTTGTATTGTGCTCAGTTTTTGTAAATAGCTCATTCGCTCCGATGTCATTATGTACAAAAATACTGACACCTCCACCACGATTATTTTCTCGAGTACAATGAAATGAGTTGTAATTCAGTAGATTATAATATTTCAATTCATTTTTATATAACCAATTTTCACTTACTACAATAATATGTGGAAACTTACCTAGATTACTTATTGTTATTTCAAGCTCATCCATTTTACCTCTTAAGCTCCTGGCATTTAGATGAATTACTCGTAATATGTTTGCATCGTCAAAAATAGGATTAGTATGTAATAGATGTGTAATATTGATATTCTCAAGAATTTGATCATCTTCCATTTTATGTAAGAACAAATTTCTTTACCAATTTTTCTTTAATACAACACGCTCTTCAATCACTAAATAAACAATTAAGAATTCACCAGGATTAATTAATTAATCAAACCAAATTTAATATTAACTTGCAAAAATATAAATTAGTAATTTAATTAGAGAGAACTTACTTCAGAATAAAAAAAAAACAAAAATTTCTATTAGGTACATAAACAAATTAGGCTGTAAAAATTTTAAGAGAAAATCCACTTTTTTTTCAGAGAGATAACACACAAATTACACAAAAAACAGTAATTCATATTGACATAGATTTTGAAAGAATAATTATTTTTTCTTTTTTTCAATGTCATCAATTTGTTTGATGATCATAACAGAATCATCATCACTTGTAACCTTTGCATAGATTTTTCCGTGTCGATACCAGCAGTTTTCTATTTTCTTGTCTTTCTTATGTTGCCTCAACATTTTCATTAAGTCCTGATTATGCTTTGTTAATCTATCATTTATAGGGATAAGAATTGGTTTTTGCCTTTGTGATCCGGATCCAGATGCGTTGGGAAATAGTTCATTCCAATAAAGGGGACCATGTTTTCTTAATTCAGCCATAAAATTGTCTTTTTGCTTAATATCATAAAAAGTAGCAACAATGAAGCTAAGCTTAACCTCCTTCCTCTTAATTACTTTTGATACTGTTTTTTTATATGATGTTTGTATATTTTGTAAATTAAATTTAAATACACAATCCAATTTTTATAGAAATTCTTCCGCAGTAATATCTTTTTGAGGGAGATTTGTTATGATGATGTCGTTCATCATATCTTTCTGATCCCGATATTGTCGCCAAGCGTTTAGATTCATAATACTGGTTGAATTAACTTCTATCTTAGTTTTAATTTCAGAAAATTTGTTCTTTAACAATGATATTTACAGAGCACAAATGACTAAGGGTCTCGTTCATTTTATCAATTTTATTGTGAGTAGAAAATATAGCCTCCATGATGTCTTTATTAGTAGGATTATCAGTTTTTAAATTATCAGGTTCATTTGCTTTTCTTGTAGAACCCATTTTAATATTGTAAATCACTGTCTAACTAACTGTTTGGTAAGATAAAAAACACTAAAACTTTAGATTGTTTGTATCCACTGGTTTCACTGGTAATATAAACTGTGTTTTAATTAAAATTGTACAAAAATGTATTATTTTTTGTTTTAATAAGAAAGATTATGAAAAAAGGAAATAATTAATTTAATTTGTGTTTTATTAAATAATTTCTTTCAAACACTACAAAAATACGTGTGCTCTACTCAAACGCCATTTTTATTTTTTTTTTGCCATTTTTTTTTATTCTGTTAATGAAGTCAACACAACCCAGTATGATGTTAATGTAACATAGAACATTTGATTGGCACAAAAGCTGTTGTGTTACCATTTCTTCAGTAACGCTTTCTAGATGGACACTAAATCTTAACTACCAGTCTGGAAAAATTGGTTTAACATATTTTCAAACAATCACCTAAAATTGTGCCATGCTTCGGACGATAACGGCTTCCGGGAAAGGAGATCAATAGTAAGAGTATTCACCTTGCAGTACAGATTGAGTGATTATAGAAAATCATGGTCGCTAGAATAAAACAGATATCTCTTATAATCCACTAATGATGCCTCACATGTCGGTTTTTTACCTTCTCTTAGTCAAGTAAATAGTACTTATAACATATAATATATTAAAACAATTAAATTTTTATTTATAGTTATTTTTTATATATATCCGTTCAATATCTATTTGAAATAATAAACTACGTACTGATATTTTTGCAATCACTATAAACTGTAACAAATGAAAACAAGGTCGGTTTGAAACTTGATTTGCTCTAAGCAATTGATAAAATATTAAAGTTTTAGTTTCTGATATTTTATAGTTAACCTGTTAAAATTTATTATTATTTAAAATAAAATTAAAATCTGCTATTATAACTGATCATATCATGCAATTGCACTTTTATTGTTTTTATTAGGGAATTCGAACGTAAGAACTTTTGGAATATTCAATCTACTATTATTGCCTTATATTGACAAGTATATAGTCGAACGCATGTTTATTTAGTATTTAAAAATAACATGATAGTCTGTTGGTTTAATGTTAAAATTGGAGACGAGATAAAATGTAGCGATCGAAATTTGTTTCAACCCATAAAAAATATAAATAAATTATATTTCAAATGGCGAAATAATTTTACTTTGTTTTCACAAGAAGTTCTTATATAATATAAATTTTTTTATATCATCAATTTGTTGTGTTTCAACTATTTAGTTTTTGATTTTTTTATTCAATAATAAAAATTTAAAAAAATATCATGTAATCTCCAAATCACTTTTGACATTTGATAATTGCATTTTGTTTACACAAAAATAAATCCAATATATATATATTGAATACACACTAATTTTGAGTTTGCCTTATTCAATATAAGACGAACGTTTAAGATTATGAAGAGTAATGCTTAAGCCGTGGGATGATTGATTAATGATCAATAGAATTGAACTGAATTGTATTTTTTATTTGTTCATGTATTTGGTATACACCTCAAGGATTTATTTTTAGATAAGTGTGTTTAGTTTAATTCGTAGAAAACTAGTTGAATGCCATTTTTTTCTTGCTTTAATAATGGTTTATAATTGATGTAATTTAAATAACATCAATTCAAACAAAAATATACAAAAAAGTATTTCAATTGAAAATTGTGAAATAGATGATCGGTCAAGTTCATACTGAGTGTCGGTGTTTTGATTATTGTCCTCCGATACGTAGCAGACCAAACAGTTGCCTCCTTCAAAAATATTAAACGAAATTAGATATTGGCGACGAGGTTAATTTTTAACTTTACGAAAAGGACATTTTATGCTCCTCCCTCTAAAAAAGAATTGTAAAAAGCGAACTTCGACCATGTAACCGGCTTTTCTACCTATAAATATTATCGCTTTGATACATTAAATTTTCCATTCTTAAAACTATTAAAACTATAACTAGCCTTGTGGTAAGGCTAAAATATCTGACTCAAATTTAATATGTTACAGTAATTAATCTATATAATTCATAAGAAAATAAACTAACGATAAGAAAGGTTAAAAGAAACTAAATTTTAGATAAATATCATAACAAATTAATTTGTCTATACCGGTCAAGGTTGAGATCATTTATTTTAAGTAAAAGTGAAAATTTTAAAAATATATTTTAAAATATGTATTTACGGATTGAATCTGGTTTAATTAACTAAATTTTTATATATATTATTAGGTATGCTTTAGACATCCGTGTGGTGCCATAGAACCGGCAATCGCAGTCTACGGTGTTGTTGACATTTTCTTTCAAATTCCAATCCAAAAATTTAAACTTTCATTGGTTTACCGTCATTGTCCGTAAATTATAATTTAACCGCAATTTATTACTAATTAGTTAATCGTCGCTATGCTACCCAAATTTCAAAAAAACAATATTTTTAATTTATTATACAGATTTACCTCAATAATGTTAATACAAGTGTTAAATTTTTTTTTCGCGACATTTATTTAAATTATTGATCCACATTTTTCCACTTTTAGAAATAAAGTTACCTGTTTCGTATTCTAGTTAATTTATTAAAGAATTTTTTAACGATCAGTTTTATTATGCATTGAAATATTTTAATGTGCTGGCGCCAGATGAAATCATCAACTGTTAACATTTGAAAAGTAATTTTTTGTTGATTGGGTTATATTTAGTTTAATCTCTTAATAAGATTTAAAGAAAGCTTTAACTTATCATAAAATAAATAAAATATGGTTAAAAATTGGTAGGATCACCAGTTCAATGTCATAATTGCAGTAAAAACTGAAAGAGTTAACTTACGCAACGAACTTTAATAATTTTAATTAAAAAAACAATTTTTTTTGTAATTTTTTATACATTTTAACATGCGTCATCAGGAAGAATGAAATACGTAGAACCAAGATAGATACTATTTTATTTCAAAACCGACGTCAAGTGGCGCTGGAAAAATTTTCAATTAAGTAATTTACCTTTTATATTTCTAATTGTATGTAAATTAATATTTCTAAAGCTGACAACACATAATTGAAAGTAATACTTGGGCTCTAACATTGCAACAACTTTGGCGATGGGTTGGGGTAGGGTGTGTTAGCTTAAACGAAGATTGTGCATTTGTGTTACAATATTTCACTACCGAGCTAGTGTTTGTCTTCAGAACCCAATATATTGCTCATCAGCTCAATACTTTTCTCAAAAATGTTATTTAAACTCTATAATTGTTTTTATATTTTTTACAAACATTGGTGGATTTTACAAAAATTATATAAATATCAAAATCCCGATGAGCCTAGAATTAAGTATAACATCCTAATCTCTATCGTTAAAAGTAGGACTAATCAGAAAAACATATAAACTAATATAATACAAAATACATGATCTCATGAGCCCAGACAGTGCCAATGAGATACAAATGATATTATTACTGTTTAGAAGCCAAGCAATCAGTTATAAGAAAACCACATCTATAGTTTATCACTCTCCATATTGTATACTGCGATCATCATTGTGGTTTTATATTCTTGTGCACTTAAGAAACCATAATTGCTGGTCTAGAAAATTCTTGTGGAAATTAAACTAGCATGATTACTGACATTATTCTTTTTATATTCGCTCAGCTCACTATAAAAGTATGATTGAAAAGCAGGCTTATGAGTGCCTTTATTTAAACTTTAGTTACTCACCAATCAGATAAAACACATAATTAACTTAAAAGTTTACACAACTAAGTTGGTATAAAAGAAACTATAACCGTTCTTTAAATTGCTCAATCCAACGTTGTATTGCAGTTCTATGTCGAAACATTTACAATTTCATTAATTATGCAGCTTTATACATAAATAACAGTAAAAAGTAATTACAGTGAAAAAATAAGTATTTGTTTATCCATTCAATTAGTTTAGTTCAACCTTGAAAGAGATAATAGTTAAACAATCATTTTTTTGTATTTGTTTCTTTTGTTTTGGTTTTTTCTGTTTTTATTTGTTGTTGCTATTGTTTTTTTTGTTATAATATATAAACCGGTTTTTAATTTTTGTTGTTGTTTCTGTAAGATTTCGGAAGATTATTATTTAAATTTTTTGTTTTTTTTTCAGATATCTATGCAACAAAGAATGTTTATTTTGGGACCAAAATTGGCGCTTTGTCACAATTACATCATGGAGTGTCTGGAGAGGTTTATGCAGTTGATTCGAGAACATTGTTTTTGAAAAATTTTAACTATGATGGTGAAGGTCCAGGTATGTGTTTTGCAATTATTTCAAACCAAATTTTTTTAGAAACTAGTGTACACTCGATATTTATGTTACATACTCAATGCTTCTGTCTCTTGCGAAATGTGTTACTTGCACAGTGATATGAAGTTTTACGGATGCATCAATTTTTGTAGCCTTTGGACATTACTTGGATTTTTGCATTGGTAAAAGAAGATGTATGAAAAATGAACAGTTATGTCAGAGCACTGCATTTATAACATTGACAGGACACTGCCACCCTATTTCATGTATTATTTAAATTCTAATCTAAAATAATATGTTGAACGTTAACCGAGGCTAAAAATAATAATAAGCCATTATTTTCAACCTTCCAAAAATGGAAAATTTAGGACAGCTTAGCGGAATAAAGATAATGAGATGGAGTACAATATTATTTGCTTCAACTGATGAAACCGAGTTGTATATTCGCCATTTTTGTGAATATCATTATATTATTTCCTTATATACTGTTGCCACTTTTCAATCTTTCCAGAAGAAAGTCTATTTTTAGTGCAAGCAATTTATATTTCTTCAAGGAAAGTGTACAGAATTCATAACACATAATTTTTACGAAAATGGATGGTTCGTCCTTCCCTTAACACAAATTTTCATGAATGGCTCAGTTCTGAGGTTCAGATTATCAAAAAAACCGTTTTGCAAGTTTAAATAGCAAGCCGCTTAAGCCAAGACAGACGCCCACTCCAAGCCGCCTCTAACATGGAGAATAAATGTTTGAGTTGCATTAATTTTAAGGTGCCAATGATGAAGAATCATTGAATATAAGCAGTATTTACTATTTACTTTACCCTTCTCAACTACACCAACCTAATTTTGTTAGCGCTTCGAATGAAGTTCAGTGTGGACGTAGAATTTTGTATTTCACTACCCCGAACTGGGATACTAGTCACGGAACTCAATGAATGAAAGCTGATTACACAGCCGGCAAAATCCCTCCAATGAAATATGAATCTACATTTGGTTAATTTGATCCTTTAATGGGCTGATAGCGAGAAACTTTAAATGAAAATAATGTATTTATGTATATTACCAAGGAACCAAAAACATCTTAAATGTAAAAAAAAAATGAATTCTTCGAAATATCATCGCCCAGGTGGCGCAATTGATATTGTGTACCGCCAAAATTGGTTGTTGGTTCAAATCCATGAACTGAAAAATTTATTGCGATAAAAAATTTAACGTATTGTACCTATAAATCCTCAGGGATGGGTCCGATTTTGATAATTTTTTGAAAAATGTTTGCTTTTATATATTATATTATTTGAAATTTCTTTCTGAAAAAAAGTAGAGAAATTCAACTTAAGTAAAAATATATGATGATAATGTTTTAACTTCGAAATAGTCATCGCCTTGGTTGTAAACGTGTCTGCCGTAACAGGATTTAGATCACGGCATCCAAATTAAGGATTGAGCATCCGATGTGACATATGAAAAACAAGTGAATTTTTTTTTTAATAGTGCAAAAAGATGTTGTATAATTTTCATGCCCATATGAAGCGTTCAGGATTTCATCCTCGTCAGGCTGTAATTAACTATCAGGAACGTTAGAGATATTACTTGCCATAAGATTTTCCATTTCTGATTAGCGCAGTCTATGAATTCTATTATTATACATATCCTCATACCAGTACAAATGCTGAATTTCGCGCAAAAGCTTCACAAGAAATCAGATTCAAATGAACAAAGAACAGGGATTCGGATGACCTTAAAAGTCGGAGGAACCAATTCCATCACACAAACTACTTCTTCTACGGGTACTACATTTAAAAGAAAATTAAAATATTTCACCCACCCTATTATTGGCCGGTGAACCAAATTTTCATGCCACAGTAATTAAGTCAACCATCCCGACAAACATAATGTGCATGGTGCACGAGTAGGCGCACATTTCGTGCAAATTGGATTTTGACTATAATTTTGTAGTTTTTTTAAATAGTCTAGTAAATATTTTAAATCAAGTTCAAGTGTAAATGTATTTGAGTTCTTACGTCATACAAATTTGTTTTAATTTAACATTTTTAAATCATGTAAACATGTTTACAAATAGTAGTCATATTAGTAAAAATAAGTGATATATTTGATGTAAGAGCAAAGTTGATTTTTTTTTTGTTTTATGTTAAGGACCTAAAAGTTAGTGGGCATGTAATTATTTATCAAATTTTGAGGTCCGGAAGTGCCTCAAAAATGGCAAAAACTGGTTTTTTGAGTAGGTCGCTTCACTATTTTTGAAATATTTCGGGCTCTAATGATCATAAAAAAAAAATGAAAAATGTTTGTGATTAAATTTCAAATTAGGGAGGTTAGATACTTTAAAAGAAAAAAACCGAATCGCGTGACTTTTTTTTACTAAATTTATGATAAGGGGCGGAAAAATCGTCGAATTTTCATGAAAACTTCAGAAAACATGTATTTTAATAGTTTTAATATGGGATTTAATTTTTATGAAAAAATTTTAATTTTTTCGGCCACAATTGGCATTTTTCGTTAAATTTGGCAAATGGTGCTATTTTATGAGAAGTCATCCAAAATAAATTTTTTTTTTAAATCTGTACTTTTTTTATCTACTTTAACTTAAGTATAATTAAAATTATGTTGCCTTAATTTAAATGCCCATTTTTGGGCATGAAAAAAAAAACATTAATTTTTGCATTTTTTTGACATTTTGACATTTTTTATATACGGTATTATTTATGCTTTTATCGTGTATTTTGCATAAAAGTGAAATATGCAATTCAAATTAATAAAAAATATTTTTTTAAATTATACATAACCTACAAAACTTTTTTTTCTTGCAATGCCCTAAATTGCTTTTGGTAAATAATCAACATCTCTTACATCAATATAAAATGCTAATATGACTCCACTAAAAATGTGCATAGAACTTTTAACAAAATGTTCTACGCATATTTTCTATACATGTATACATGTTGACATTAAACAAATGTTCACCGTGTGAATTTATATTTGTGCATTTGTTTATAAAATTTGCATGAAACATGTTTACGAAATGACCTATATACATGTAGACGAAATGCGCATATATGCTTGTGTACGAAATATCTAAATTTCAGTTGTTTGAAATTCACTAGAATTTTATCCATTTAAGATATAGACATAGTTTACAAAATTTCACCTATACTTTAGAAATCGCTTCTCAGCTTAGAGACTATAAAAATAGCAGCCGTATTATGACTACACATTGGTTAGTATGAAGTGATGATATTTCTATGAAAACAAATTTATTTGTTATTTTGGAATATATCATAAACATGTTTCTAAGAAGAATACAGAAAATATATGTACCTTTTGTAAACTTATCGTGCACAAGTGGTGCATTTGTGTCTAAAATGACCATGAAAATTTCCTGAACAAAATATATGAAATTTCTGTAAATCTGGTGATGCACATGTCATGAACATGTATCTGAAAAAAGTAAACATTGCTGCAAACCTGTGAATGAACATATTGTGAACATTTTCGTGCACATTTGGTGCACATGAGTCTGCAATGTCTGTGCACATATGTGCTAAGGCGTTTCACGACATGTGTATGGAATGGTGCACATCGTATGCATGATAAGTGGTTTAAACAATTTTTTGCACGGACATATTGTGTCATGCACAATTAGTGCACATTTCATGCATTTTTTAAAAATTGTTTTACGGGCATAATGAATAACATGCAAATTAATATTGCAAAAAAAACAAACTTTGCATCTTATATGGCACGTTTTATCAATCTCTTTCACTGTAATAAATGCATGCAGATCAATTTTTCCTGATCAACACGCATCCAGTTTTAGAAGCGCAAAATATATAAATTTTAAGATGTCATTTGGTGTCGCTGGCTGTGTCATATTTTTATTGGTGTTAAGTAATTTTCGTCCTGCCGACCCCAATGATTTAGAGGAGGTTTATCTGGTGGTCCGTGAAGGTCCACCAGCTGGTCGTGCTCATTTGAGCGAAGATTCTAGCGATCTATATCACAACATGAAAATTTAACAATACACAAAACAAAGTAACTCGCGTGCTGTTATTACCACCTAGCATCTCCAGAAGGGATATCTGCTATGCCACAACCCTCTCTAGATTTTTAGTGCGTTAGCCTACCTTTGAACCACAAAGATATCAACACCAAAAAATATAATAAATCATAAAAAAACTTATCTTAAGAGGATGATGGTGTCCTGTTGTTTCTCCCCAGTACGATAATTATTGTGGCTGTTCTATTCTATGCTCTATTATTTGTATGGTGAACTCATCGCAGATGTAACTAGCCCAATATTCTCCAGACAACATGCTTTCAATTTCTATTATACAATTCTTATATAAAATAACGTCTTTTTCTTTTCCACTTGATAAACTTTATTGACTTAAAACCTTTGTTAACCTTATTCATACCAATATTAATTTTTTTTGTATAGCACATAGCTTTAGTTTAACTGGATTCCTTCGTTTATTCCACAAAATTTGCTTACTTAGCTAATTTGACACTTATAGTAATAATTTTGTCAATAACAACTACGAACTTCTAACAGTTTTTTTCTATTTCATTTTCCCCTCAAATCAGAAAATATTCATTTTTTTTTTATAAAAAAACTAACAACTCAGGCTACGTACAGAGTGAAAGATACTGTTCTGTGCAGTTTTTGAAGCTGAATACCGTTTTGTTTGTTTTTATAATAGTTTTAGTGTATGATATAATAGATTATTTTTTTGCAGTACATTTGTTGCGAGATTTTTGGTCAATCGGTATGTCATATGGAAGGTTGATTTTTTTAAGGAAGATTGCAATTCTTTTATATAATTTTTATAACCCTCGGGTTTGGTATATCAATGAAAATATGTGTTTTTATCCTATATCAGATTTAACTAACAACGTAATTCACCAATCAATTTGATAAAATTTACGCTAAAAGTAAACTGAATTTCAAACGAAACGAATCTCTCTAAAATTTGTTGCTCTGTGTTTTGAGGTGCTATCAGTGGAAGTGGAAATCGAAATTTTTATTGACTCTCTTAAGTGTCAATAGTGGTTTATTATTTTAAAGATTTCAATTTGAGATTTAATTCTCCGATCCTTAAGTTTCATAGAAAATATGTGTTTTGATCTATCAAATTATTTTATTTTTATTTGATTTAACACAAACATTTTGATGAAATTTACAGCAAATATGAACTACGGCTATTGAGAAAAACCTAATAATATAATTTTTCTGGGTTGCTTCTTTGAGCAGTCCATTTATATGCAGTTCGGGCAAAGGAGCTTCGCATTCTTTCCCTATAACAATGAGTTTTCACAACACGACTGATGAGCAAACGAAAATAATATGTTTTAAGCATGATTTTCATTTTATCTGAGCACTGTTGGTGACGATATTTATAAAAACAACGAGATGAACAACATCATGAAGATTGTTGCAGGCAATCAAGATTTGAACTTAACTTTCGGTCATCTACAATTTGTATAGCATGTTTTTTAACGGAGTCTTGAAAAGAGTTAGAAGGGAAACAGATTCGATATGCACCAAACTTGACAACTTGTAATTTTTTTTACATCTTTTAAGGTGTAAGTTATTGGAATTTGTGACTTCCAGTGAACAAATGCTTAAGTATTCGTTTATTTATACGCCACACATACTAATTGAAATATCGTTGATCTCAGCCTTCGTTCTGCAAAAAATCAATAGCTCTGTTTTGGTCGAATTAAAATTGACTAAATTTTGGTCACTACAATCGACGTCATTTTTCAGGTTCACGTTTTATTTGAGACATCGTCTCACCGAGGGCCTTTTATTTGTTCATGCATTTGCCCTTTTAAAATATAGGAAAACGAATTACTTGTGCAGTAGTATCGCCTACAAAACTATTTCAAGTGATTTTCAATAGTTCGTTGATGTTAGTTAAAACTAGAGTGAGAGACAAAATGGAGCCCTAGGCTATATGAGTATAATTTAAAATATCACATTCCATTCCTGGAAAAACTACAGATTTATTACATTTATTAAAGATTTTGGTTAAAGCTGGTGCAAATTCGTTTAAAAATGTTTTTAGAATAATATGTTGGACGTTGGTACGGAAGCTTTGGTAATGTTAAACCGCCTTAAAAGTTTTTAAATAGTTTTGGGTTTGAAAGAAATTATTTCATATTATTGCCGGAATTTAGAGTACTTCTTTAGAAGTTTTGCGAACAAATAATTTCTTTTCAGGATCAGTGACGATTATGTCACCGTCAAAAGTCATATCACAAGACGATTATATCACCGTTTACATTTTATAAATATTTTTGTTGGAGTTTTTGCAAAGCAAAGAACTTTACGGGATTTGAGCTCTTTAGATTATAAATAAATTTAGTTACTGATGGAATTAATAATAATTAATAGTGGTTAATTTCCATGTACTATACCATTACTTACACTCGTAATATCTTGAGTCTACAGTATATAATAGCGAACAAAATCGCAGATCAGCAAAAGCTCGGGTATCTCAGTAAACTAGTCCCGTCTCTATAATCTAAGCACTATGACCTCTTAGGAACCAAATTAAAACGAAACGAACACAAAACTTTAAAAATATATGTTTGCATGAGGTTTCTAACGGTTTTTAGAGCATATGTATAGCGCTTAAAATGGGTTTTATGGTTTGGTTTTAAACGATTACTTCGCCTATTCACAATTTTTTTAGAATAAAGGTACACTTGGTACCTTTGGATCCGACATTCTATGTTTTATTTTCATCTAGTAAACTTATTTTTATTTAAATTATAGTATATTTTTATTTATTATGCTTTTTGCGTGATAATCGCGATCGAGAAAACCTTTATTTTTTCAGTCGAAGTTTTAAAGAAAAAAGCAACTCCGAGACACCTACCGCAATGAAATACAAAAGTTTCCAGTATAAGGGTCAGGTGATGCGGGAAATTTAAAAAAAAATAAAAATTGTGGATAGCGACACAACTTCATCATGTTTTCAAAAAGAAATGGATTCATTTGATGTAAGTTTAGATCATCAATATTCTCCAAGGAGAAAAGGAATATCAAACTAAATTGTTAGGTGGCTTTGGTAACTTTTTGTTTGCTACAGAGTTTTATAAAAAATCAAACAAATGAATTTTATGTTATTGCAAAAAGTCAATTTGAAAATTAGCTAGTTTGGATTTATGAAAATGTGCAATAGTACAGAAGAAAAACTGTCTTCTGATGTGGAAGAGGAGGCTTCAGAAGCAATTCGTAGATTATTGCCTGAAAAATTACGGATGGTTTATCAATGAGAATACCTGTGCTTTCAAAAATGGAAAAACTTGAAAAATATCAACAGCAAAATACTTACATATATCAAAATACTTTATCTATCCTTGCTGTTAAAGTACTTCTTTATCTACCCTTGATGGTAAAGTGCTATACTGCTCCCTCTTTAAGTTGATAAAAGCACCCCAACAAACACCGCCTGCGCCATGGACATGCCATGGCGTGCTAACACTATACCGTTACTATGCGGTCGTTGTGCGTGCATTTTTCCGCCACTCCCTGTGGGTAAAAAATGATGGCATTATGATAACCACATGCGAATGCACTTGCGGATGACCACATTGTGCTAAAATTGTGCCGAAACATTATTTGTGTAAATTTTTGGTAAAAACATTGCGATAAATGAAGATAGCGGACGTATTTCGAAGTTGTAAAATGAAAATGTTTTTGTGTGATTGCATTTGTTAATGAGGCGTCCATTTTTTCACCATTTTTTTAATGATACAATTTAAATGAAAAAAATCAGAATTCAAAAAATTTAAATATTTGGCTTACATATGAAAAATAATATTAATTTTCCACAATTTTCTAAATATTATATAAAAATAAAGTTAAATATCAGTAAACCGAAATAAGAAATGATAAACAAAAATTATTAAATAAATAAAATAATAATTTTGAATTTGAATTGAAGAGCCTGTTTGTTTTTTGTGTATTTTTTCATTACATTCACAAAATAATTTCTTTCGCATATAATTTTAGATGAAAATGAAATAAAATTTATCAATTTATTACTCCGAAAGGCATATTATATCTTATAAAAAGTTAAATGAAACCAGTCATTTAAGAAAATGTTAAACTCCTTTTTCACTCTCCATTTTTTATTCTTTGAATTTATTATTCTTATCATTAAATAAAATTCGTTTCTATGAACATTCTAAAAATGTTTCTATGGACATTCTAGTGTATTCCAAAAAATTTGTTTTATCCTCCCGAAGTTAAGGATATAATTTATGAAATTCACCTTTGATTTTTCGGTCTAAATTGATGTTATGTATACCAATTTTCGGTCTTAAATTTGTTAACCGTAAATAAAGACTTTCATTTAAGATTAACTCATGTTCTGATGATGAATTCATTTTGAAAAATTACCAATAAAATCGATTTTTTGTAAGCATACAGCTTCGCGTAAAGCATTACTGTGCGGCGCAGTCAATCGCTTTGCTTACTCTGTACGTAGTGTTTGAGATATAACACAAAAAAATTTTGGCTTTAATATTTTATTATGCTAAGTTTATAAAAAGTTTGTACTAAGGATGTATTAAATATACGAAACGTTTGCAAAAAATATCTTAAATTCTATTTTTTTATTCACTTTATCAAAATTAAGATTCTTTTTATCTAAAACAAATAAATTTTATTTATTTTATTTCAAAAGAAAAAATTGGCTCCAACCAAAGACAATTTTATTAGCATAATATATCATTATATCATTATATTATATATTATAACCAAACAAAAAACTCAGCTACTCAACCAACTTAATCCCGACTACAGGCAACGATTTTACTACCAAACCCCAACTGATTAACTCAAAACAAAAACTCATTGAAAAAATCTCCCGTCCGCATAAATATTAAAATTGTTTTTTTTTTTAATTTAATAATTCTCAACAATTTTTTCATGATTATGTGAAAAAACATAGAAAATTAATGCCGGTGTTGGATGTACATTGGAATGTTTTAACTAGTTATGTTGTTACACAAACTTAACCCGTTTGTTAAAGTGAGTTGAAAATAATTTAGATCTATAGCATATTACTATAGGACGGCAAATGGAAGTACACCCCACATTTAAAATCTTGCCCATTATAATGTTCGCGAGACGTTTAAGAATTACTTCCCATTGCTGAACGTGAAGATAAACTCTTGATGTGCTGTTTTGCTGCTAATCGTTCGGACACTAGCTTTACAAAACGTTTTACGTCCCCAGTTAAACAAATCGCTATATTTTACGCTCAATATTTGCATATTTATCTTTTATCGTAAAGTCGTTTTTAAATTTTGTCGGTCCAATTAGTTCGTAGCTACACTGGCGAAGAAAGGGGAAAATGCGCATATTTAAAATTATAAGAAAAACTGCGCTGTTCAAAATGCCAATTAATTTCTAAAAACTGCTGAACTACCCTTTAACTTTAAATTCAAGAGCATTCTAGTTTATGAAGGCATTTTCGTTTTTTCTTCACAAGCACGTGGCATGCATTGCGTTATACTTTTCTTACAATTTGGCTCCGGTTGTTATTTAATTCAATCAAGGAAAACCTGGTTTGTGCATTGGGTTGGGAAACTAGAAATTTGGTTGCATTTTACTCAAATAAAACAATCGTATGTCACCTTTTACACGGGTAGAAGTCTAGGTATCTTTTATGCTTAATAGGGTATATTCCATGCTTAAATTACGTTAATTTTCAACCTTGAATTATAAGGTATACTATTACAAAAAATCACATTGGCACTTATAAATAGAATAGAGTTATAATATTAGTCGTTTTTATGAAGATCAGGTACGTAGCATGACCAATAAGAAACAGAAAAAATGTTTTGTTGTAATAACAAAATAACATGCGGCTAATTCATAAATTTATGGCGCTGGTAATAATAAATGATAGGAACCAGTATTTTATTCCAAACATTTGATGAATTCCATGTACCGAATAATCCTTATGGTCATAACTTGTTATAAATTATAATCATTTACTAAATCTTATGTTCATATTTATCTATCATCCAAAAGTTATAATACAAAGTTTGTATATCATTGCACGCCAACTAAATGTGAAAAAAAAATTTTTGTGTCTCAAACTTTGGGGATAGGTAGTACTTTATGAGAAAATAAGTATCAAGCTTTTTCAGATTTTTTGACTCACATCATGGCCGTCAGTGGCGCTTACAAAATTCGATTTTTTGCCTCGATCACAAACTTGTGAACTTTCTAGGGTTTTTTTTTTGGGGCAGTTCTCGGTCGATGCCCATCGCAAAACAAAAGTTAATCGTAAGGAAATAATTAAAAGAAAATATTAAAAAAAAAAATGAAAAAAAATCGTAACATATTTCTCGAAATCTCGGTTTTAAAATTTTAACCCTTAAAATAAGGGTGAAAACCACTCCAAAAAATTTTGAAAATATTTTTATCGTAATCTATGGTCGAAATTTTAACAAAATGATGTTATTCCGTTTTTTTTTAAGTCGCACCCCTTTGCCTACAAAGTTCACAAGTTTGTGATCAAGGCGAACAATCGAATTTTGTAAGCGCCACTGACGGCCATGGTGAGTCAAAAACTCTGAAAAAATTTAATACTTGTTTTCTCATAAATTACTACCTATTCCCAAAGTTTGAGACACAAACATTTTTTTTTCACACTTAGTTGGCGTGAAATGCCCCATATATACAACTCACCTTCCACAAAAAGGTCTAGTGAATTATAAAAATGTTTTTTTTGTCTATTATTTTTTAAATATTTTTATTGTCGAAAACAACAAACGGGAAATTCCGTACTAATAAAGAATACTCCATACCTACAAATCATATAAAATAACTAGAAAACAAAAATAATTATTTAGTGACGATGTAGGATGGAATATTGTATGCCTTACTATTCATAAAATTTTATGCTTTCAAGATCTATTCCATGCACATTTTGAAATATAAAATGATTATTAGGGATTCATATTATCATTTTGTTATTAATTTGTTTGTGACTAGCAATCACAGTTTCGTTTCTTGCAATATTTTATGCCAGGGTTGTATATTCCACGACTAAATAAATATTCATAAAAATATATGCCTAAAATATATGCCTAAATAAAAATATATTAGACATTATCTAAACATGAAAATTAAAATATGGTTCGTCATCGCCGCTGTGACTAAGTTGTGTAAGATACACGGGATTTGAACATGTGTCTCTGATAAGTGTGAGTTCGAATCCTGGCACGAAAAACAAAAAAAAATAAAAACAAAATTACTAAAGGAATTTTAAAGAAAATGAAAAATTATTTCGAATTGAAAAATTCAAGTGACTTTCAATTTGTACTTAAGCTTAATTTCTAACAAAAACCCCTCCAAATTAAAAATTCTCCTAAAGTTGTCTTAAATCCCCAACCAAAAATATAGCAATAAATTGATCTTGCGTCAGATATTAGTTTCGCATTGATTGACAACAGTCAATAATGACTCCACACTCGTGACTTAGGATGTTGATTAGAATGTTGACTTAAAATGTTGACGAAATATTCTCTCATCCTATGTATTCATATATACACTGAAAAAAAATTAAAGTAATGACAACCTCATTTCGAAGTTGGCAGTTTATTATGCATGCAAAAAAAATTATTTGCAAACAATTTCACAGTAATTGAGACGAGACAACTACACGATGACATTTTCCTAGCAACAGAATGAGGTTTATTTAAAATATAGAGTGTTATATCCAATGTAACAGTAGTTGAATAAAGCCAACTATTTCCCTGAAAAAAATTTTCTGTGATCTTATATCATGAATTTATCCTTTTAAAGTTTAAGTATTTGAGATTAATTGAACTATTTTTTATTTTCACGTAAATATTTTGTTTGATTGTCTCAACTTCATCGGTTTATAATTGTAGAGTTGTTGAAGCAATTTCGTAGTTTGATTCGCCATATCTGACGCCATATCACACGGTCAGGTTAAGATAACTGCATTTCGAGTGGAAATAGGACATGTTTTTTTCAGTGTAGTAATGTTTAGAAATTTAATACAAAAAATCCCAAAGAAATGCCTTAAAGTTATGGATATTGCAGCAATATTATAAAAAGTGCTTATCAGGAATAAACATTTATAATTATTTTGGATTTTTGAGATCAATTAAACTCAAGTAAGTAAAGAAGTAATTGGAATATTTTCAATTCAAAGGTATGGTTTGAAGTTTCTCAGAAAAAAACTACAATTCACATTTTTTACGTGTTTCGGATCGGATTCGAACCCACCCTCGTCAGTGCCCGGCTCGAATCTTTGGGCAGACACGCTATCGATTACGCCGTTGAGGCGATGACAATTTCAAAGTTGAAACTTCTTCATCACTTAATTATTTTTTACTTAAGTTGAATTTTTCCACTGTCATTAGACTCCATATTATGGAAATGCTTTTTTACATTATATGAGATTTTTTTGCATTAAATTTCTAGACAATACTTTGTGTAAATTCATAGAATGGGGAACATTTCTATTCTAATTAACATCCTAAGTCACGATTGTATAGTCATTATTGATTGTTTCCAATCAATGTGAAATCAATGGCTGACACTTGGTCAATTTGTAGTTCTATATGTATTAACATTAGACTACATAAGGGAATATTAAATTTATTTTGGATTTTTGAGATCAATTAAACTCAAGTAAGTAAAGAAGTAATTGGAATATTTTCAATTCAAAGGTATGGTTTGAAGTTTCTCAGAAAAAAACTACAATTCACATTTTTTACGTGTTTCGGATCGGATTCGAACCCACCCTCGTCAGTGCCCGGCTCGAATCTTTGGGCAGACACGCTATCGATTACGCCGTTGAGGCGATGACAATTTCAAAGTTGAAACTTCTTCATCACTTAATTATTTTTTACTTAAGTTGAATTTTTCCACTGTCATTAGACTCCATATTATGGAAATGCTTTTTTACATTATATGAGATTTTTTGCATTAAATTTCTAGACAATACTTTGTGTAAATTCATAGAATGGGGAACATTTCTATTCTAATTAACATCCTAAGTCACGATTGTATAGTCATTATTGATTGTTTCCAATTTATAATTATTTTATACAAAACTTATGACCTCCAATCATAGCTTTATTTTTATTTTTGTAAGGTATGAAGACTGACTGTCCTATTAAGATAAACTATGATTAGCTGGATTAGATTTAATCTGTTAGACAACATAGAGTTAATGTTAAAAACAATATGAAATAGAAGAAATCAATCTCAATAAATCTGCATTGCTAGATTAAGGATTCTAAAGCCAATGTAAAAAAATTAATAATCTCGAGCAGTTTGACTTAGTCATTAATTTTTTATTATAGTTATTTATTCATCATGTATGAAATATTGCCTGCAGCAAAATGTTTGAAATCATCGAATTTTCGATCTTCGATAATTTATCATAAAAATCGATGATTTGGTATGTTGGAGAGTTAAAAAAAGTAAAATTTCAAAGGAATTATTTTTTCGATTCGATGGTGAAGGTGATGTGATGAGGTAGTGATACCCAACATTTTGCTGCTGCATATCTGTAAAAATGCGCGCCATTGAACGATAAATGACGATGATAAATTTGTCACAAATCTTCACGGCTTTTTAATATTTTCATCACTACCACTTTTTTTTAACTTTTTGGAGTTCTTCTGGTAAGTTTGCTTCATGAATCGGAATTTTATTTTCACTTCTTCTTCAAAACAACTAAGCTGTTCACCAATGTCTTCTAATGTACGTGTTTTTTCTATATTCATGTATTCTACATGGCTTTTCCATAAAAAATAACGAGCCTCGTGCAATTCAAATAATTTAATATATTTGTTATCGTTCCATTTTTGCAAACCAATAATTAATTTTGTTATTTTAACTTTTAAGAATATAAATAAAAAATAAAATTTTAAACAAAAACTTACACCAAAGCTCATTTAACTTAGGTTTCTTTTTTTTGTAATTGCATTAGCAGAATTCAAAATTTCTCATTCCAACAGCTTAATTTTAAAATTTCAAAAAGAAATACGCAAGCTTCACAACAAATGTCAAAACCAGTTTTAAATCTTTACAAAGTTTTTAATTCTCTACTAATTTTATTTTTATCATATGTCAGGGCTTGAAACTCTCCTTATATCACTCTTTTATTAAAGTTTTTCAATTCAAGTAGCAATTCCCAATGAAAATAAACACATATTGTTCTTACTAATAAATAGTTTATTTTAACTGCTCACAAACCTCATTTTTGTTTAAAAAAAATACATGGGTCTCAAAGGAAGTGAAATAAAAAAAATTCAAATTTTACTCTTAGGCGCAAGAACGAAATAAAAATAAAAAAAATTTACTTGTGAATAAAATCTTAAACAGCGCAAACGACAATAAATAAAGCAGCTCTGTTATATACGTATTTTAAAAGCTAAGCTTTCGCCTTTTGTAAGAGAACTTTAATTGTTAATAGTGTTGTTCTCACTCAGTTTTTTCTTAAAGTCAAAGTTTATGTTTTATTTATACTATGAATCGAGAAAGAATATTATTTTGAAGCTTGAATTTTGTAATAAAATATAAGAATCGATACGCTATGTATGGAACAATTAGCAATTGTGTTACACAAACAAGCAATCCGAACAAAATATTCGTTAAAAAAAAAATATTAAAAGTGTGTCAAGAAAGTAATTTTTACAATTATGATGACTTATGACTTCTAAACTGGCGCAGCGAGAACTAGGCGTTCAAATGAATATACGAATTTTTTATTGATCATCGTATGTGACAACCGACATACTAACGTTCATGCTATTGGTTTAAGAGCCAACGTTAGATATCATATAATATACCTCTCAGTCATAGTTGTGTAGCATTCCTTACTGGATTATTAGCAACCCCATTTTAGTTTTGTTCCTGAAACTTTTTAAAAAAAATTCCGTTATTTTGTCAAGAATATTGGACTGTGTAATATTTCATTAATCGATAAAATTTGTGGATAAAAAAATAATAAATTAATAAAATCGAATAAAAATAAATAAGAATAAACAAAAATTTCACTCATCAAATTAGTACCTGAATCATAGTTTTGGTTAGAAAATTTTCCCATGTCATTTTTTTTTAATAAAAATACGATAGAGAAGTAAATTGAATGGAAATAATTATTTAAATCGATTGCGCCTCTTGCTGTTTTTTTATTAAAAATGGGTTAAATAGATCTGCGAAGGAAGAGTATTGTTGAAATACTGATTTGGTGTGTAAAATTTAATTCTCCAGCAAAATTGCTTAAAGAACTTTAAATTGCTCAAAAAACACTAACACTAGCATGGAAATGGTTAAACTTAGTCATCAAAACCCTTGTTAGTTGTGTTTGAATTCATACATTTTTGTTTGTTTGTTCATTTCTACTAACAATTGAGAATCTTCAAACCAACGGATCATGTTTAAGAAATATTGATATTACATAATTCTCAAATTCAAAGATAAATTAACTTCCTAACTCATTAAAACTTGTAGGATCAAAACATTGAAAATTAATTATATATTTTTGTTGTTGCGTTTAAAATGCTGCACCTTCAGGTGTGCTAACAGCTGTTAACTTACTAATAATCTTAAATGTCAAAACTAAGCTTTCAGTAACATAATAATTAATTGGTCAAGAGCAATTTCAAAATTATGACCGAAGAAAAAACAATTTAACCTTTTATCGAGTCAAAATCAATCAACAATAACATTAAATCATGTTGTAAATTTAAACACAAAATATTGTATTGTTTTTAAATTTTATTGATTTTTAAATATAATTATTTTAAAAATGATATCATATTACAAACGACTATAATAATTTATTGATCACTTGAATGTCGACAGTCTGACTGATCAAGTCAAATTCTAGCACCTGCATGCTAATATTTATTTAGCAATAATAAAATTGAGCTGTGTCACAAATCAATGATTTTCAAAAATATATGCAAATTAGCAGGTGGTTCATGTGATACACCCAATTTTGGGTATTAATTTAATGGTAATAATTAATATTAAAAAAATTGATGTTGTTAGTATCAATAAATTGAATAATAATTGAACAATAAATTGAATAATAATATATGACAAAATTTGATTTGACATTTTTAAGATTAAACCGTTATAGATATTAAGTTTCCTATTTTATGTATTACCAACAAATCTAAAGCCATCATCTAAATCTGAAGTAAATTTATTTACATTAATGATTTTTTTATACATATATGTTCGAAAGGTATCTATGTAGTTACACTGGTAAAGTAAAAGTATCATTGCAAACAACAAATAAGCTAGTTCAATAAGTTTGAGATTTTATTTGTTTAGAGTAGGAGTTGAACCTTCAAAATATTAACAAATATAATTAACTCACCATCACTGTTTGTCAAACCTTGTCCGCATTAGAGCAAATTGATGAATTAATCTTATTTATTTTTAAATAGATTATTTCCAATTTAATAATTTTTTGTTTTATATTCAAATACGAACATTGAACCATCAATTAGAGGACATGATTATGATTAAATGTTTTCTTTATTGTTTGAAGTAAATTTAAATGTTGTATGTCAAAAGTGATGTTTAGTTTTAATTTAGTTCATAAGTTACAGCATTTGAACAGTTGCTTTTGGCAATGACTGAGTTTTAAAAGTGTTAATTCTGTTTGTCATTGACTGTTAAAAAAGATTCAGATAGATTTTTAAAAAATTAAAAATAATTGAAAACGTATGTTAGTAGGTGTTCATGTGTTTTGTTCACGGTCCCGCACGGCCAAATAGAGTTCAAAACGAATAAGATGAAGTGCTCTAAGCTTGACAACATTAACTCCAATAATTTCAACACGATTGATGAAATAATTCTTTGAATTTGACTATTGTTTAGTTTTAAGACGTCTTAAAAATTTTTTCGTTCATTTTTTGTGTTTGCAAAAATTTGTTTATAGTTAGTATTCTATGGTTCAAGTGTTTTGTTGCTCTATCTCTGTCATTAAGAGAATGACCTACCAGTTTGTCCATTATCAAATCCTATTTTACTAAGTTGATTTATTTCTTATTTTGGTATATTCTCCATTAACTTTGATCTTTACAATAACAAAACCTAGTCCTACCCTCAAATAAGAATCACAAAAG
Source organism: Diogma glabrata (assembly GCA_963693315.1). Classification (NCBI taxonomy): domain Eukaryota; kingdom Metazoa; phylum Arthropoda; class Insecta; order Diptera; family Cylindrotomidae; genus Diogma; species Diogma glabrata. Next base: position 236,787,570 of record OY856188.1, on the reverse strand, counting down.
GTTTTATATCTCGAACTTTATACCTACTGCTTTACACCAATGTCAATTTTCAATAAAAGAAGGAATTAACATTGGGAAAGGGCATTAATATAAATTTAAAAATACTTTTAATTAACTTTACCTTCAAATTCTAATAAGTTTTAATGAGAATATCGTAATTAATTTTATTTTATTTGTCATGACAAGAAGAACATAAAAAAAATATCTTAATTTTTTTTTATACATAAAGTTTATAGTGTGAAAAGAAATGTCTTACTTAAATCGAACTTATATTAATGGTTTTTTATTTTGTTGAGAAGGATAAGTAAGTAACAATAATTAGTTTTTTGTTATGCATTTCTACAGTAAAACGAACGAAATCTCAAGGATTTTGAATGATTTCATGGTTTTTGTGGTATAAAGAAAATTAGTTTGTGTATTGGTTTGATTTTTCGTTTAAAGATGAATGTTAAAACTTGATTCACTGCAATTATTTCTTTTTCATTTCTGATTTTTTTGGGTGGTTATGTTATCATATAATTCCCTAAAAAGTTTGACATTGGTGTCGAAAGTGGGATTTAGAATAACGACCAAAAAGCATAAATAGTCATGTATTGGTTTTGAAAACAAGTATCTGTAATTTGTAGGGATAAATCGTCGACGTATTACAAAGTTTTTGGTTAGGTACCACACACAAACATTTTTATGCAATTTTTTTTTTAGCTAAAAAATTTTTCTAATTCTCAGCTTTAAAGTTTTTAAACATTTAGTTTTCCATCTTTACAATGTCAATCCTCTTTTTAATATATCCATATATTATTTTTTTTATTTTCAGCTGCATATTTTTATGTTGGAACCAGTCGTCGACCAGGTAATGGTCAAGGAACTTTAAGACTAAGAGACGAAACCGGAAGTACTGGTGTAATCAAACGTTATCGAAATAAAGATATTACACTTTCATTACCCGAAGGAAAAACTCTTCGTGATGTGAAATGGTTTTCCGTATGGTGTGACGAGTTCTCTGTAAACTTTGGTGATATAACTATTCCAAAAACATTGGATTTTCCAAGACCACATAAAATAAACGCTCTTAGTGGAGTTCATGGAGTATCTTCAGATAATATTGTTATTGTTGATGCACAAACACTTTTAATACCAAATTTCAGTTATGATGGTGAAGCACCAGGTAATTTTTATATTTTTTACATAAATAAAATACCAAAATATTATTTTTTGCTTTCAATTTATAGATGCAAAGTTCTGGGTCGGACATGGCACTAAACCAACATCACAAGGTTTACGGATACCTGATGAAAATGGAAAAGAAATACCATTACGGCGATATGATAAACGTACTATAGTGCTAACTCTACCAGGCGATTTAACTGTCTTTGATATCGGTCACTTTGGCGTTTGGTGTGAAGCATTTACAGTTGATTTTGGACATGTTAAAATTCCAGACACGGTTAATGTACCACCCTCACTCAAAATGTTGGGTATCAGCCCACAGGTAAATAAAAATGATGAAATCATCAGAAAATTCAGTCAGTATGTTACGGTTAAAAATTAATCAAATATATTTATTTAAATTATAATGTTACGTAATTTTTTAAGTAAAATAACATTTAATTTTCTATTCGTTTTGTTTTTTTTATTTTAGAAATTTCATTTGCTCTTAACTCTCGCGTTTTTTCTCTTTAAAGTTATATGGTAAAATCTCCGATCAATAACAATTATTTAAATTCGTAAATCATAAAAGTATAAAAAAACTGAAAGTAAAAATCAATGACATCTTCAATACAAATGAAATTTTATTAAATATTAAATCTAAACATTAAAATTTAATAATATTAATAATTTAAAAACATGTATTCTTTTGTTATAGTAACATTAGAAAAATATAGTAATTATTCGTAATAACTAAATTAATAAGAATATTAATATATTTGTAGAAATTTTGATATGTTTTTTATATAAACAAAAAATTATTAAATAAATATTAGACGATTAAAAAAAATCTGAAAAATTGTTTATTATTATTTATGTTTTATAGAATTTACTTGCATACGTTAAAAAAAAATTAACTAACCAAAAATTAATATGCATACAAATAATGGAAATTTTAATTCTAATTTCGTTGCATTTTTTTAACAAATTAATCGGTTAACGTTGAATTGGCTTTTTTTTTATAAATATAATTAATTATTAGAAACATTTACACACAATTTTTCAAATATTTTCTGTTGTTGTCTAATAATTTAATAATTTTAATATTATAACACAAAAAAAATTATTCAAAATTAATGGTGACGGAAAAATGTGTGTGTTTCTTTTTCTAGTCGAAACTCAACTGTGAAGTGTTATATGATGATCTTGCTTACGAAGTAAGATGGGCTGTAGCTGGTGAAAGCATTGTTATACAATTGGTGGCTAAGTTGGGTGAGTAAAAATTAACATTTGTTTTAATTAATCAACGATTAATCATGTTTTTGGAAATTTGAAATAAAAGAAATTAGCTTTAAAATAAAATAATGGCCTATGTTACAATAATTTATCTATACTTTCGGTCGAGTTTTAACCTTTGTTTGACTCTGACTGTGAAAAAACTCTAATTTAATTTGCAATTTAATCAAACTATTAAAGAGAAAGGAAAACAATAACGAATCGTACTGTCACCTGGCTAATGAGTATATTGAGTTGTGTTAAATAAAATAATAATTTTAAAAATAATTTGGCATTGAAAGATTGGCGATTTAATCAAATCAATTAACATATATCCAAAAAATTTCATATCAAAAAAATTTTGCAACTGATCATATGTTTCATTTTATGAACAAGATAAAATTTAACTTTTTTGATCTTTTTGTTATTTTTTATTTTGAAGATGAATCACCGAGACAAAAAACTTTTTATCAAGACATTGATTAATTTTGATCAAACAAACTAAATGTTGTAAATCCTTTGTTAATGGACTCATAGAGTCCGAAACTAGTCAGGAAATACAAATAAAATTAACGATAAAATTGAAGTTTTGCCTGTTTGTTTTTGTTTTAATTTCTTTTGGGAAAAAATAATAATTAAAGGGTTTTTCTAAAAAATTTCTCGTTAAACAGTGAGTGAAAGTAATAGGTGATTACAATTCGTTAAAAAAAAGTTTTTATATTCAACAAATATAATTTCATTCATTAAACTAAATAGGTTTTTGTTTTTTTTTTGGGAAATGTGCTACCAGTTTGTCCTATAAAAATAAAATTGACGGAAAACTTAAGGGAAATAAAGCAGATAGCAAATCCTTATAAGGAAATTATGACAACACATTCAATGAACAGTAAGCACCTCTAAAGTAAATCCACCAAAATGGCATTTCTAGTTTGCGCTAATGCATTTGAAGATAATGAATTGTAGTTTGCGCTAATACATTTTTTAAAACTAATCAGATTGTAAAATATATGTTAGAGATGATCTGATCTGTTTGCTTATAACACTGACCATATTACCATATGATCATATGATTGCTTTGCTTACAAGACAGAAAAATTTGTGTGCCAGTTTAATTGCCCACAGACTTCTAATCTCGGTTGTCTTGTCTTTAATAGAGACAAATAATCAGAAGCATTAGCTTGTTGTGAATACAAAGCCATAATCGTATGTCTCAAAAAAACGCTCAAATAACCTAGATTTAAATTTTTTTCCCGTTATCGGACAACAACTTTGTGGCTACCAAACACATAGAACACATTGATAGTTAATAGACAGATTGGTTCTTTAGTTTATTTTTGCAAAGAAAACCAACGTGGATACTTGTTCAAATGATCAAGTAATACGATATGCCCGGACTTTGAACGAAGGAAAGGACCAAACATATTTATATATAACCGTTGACCAATCCGTTCAGTATTCAATGTTGCATCCTAAGACGACTGGAGAGCTCCACGAATTTTCACTGGTCTCCTGTATGCCAAGGGTTACCATTCTGTCCAATTCTTCCCCATCAGTTTCGTAATGGCGAGCGATATAGGGTAATGGCATTGTTTGATGGGGACGCTCTATAGAGGTCAACTCTAACGCAATCGACTCCACAGCTGTATCCGGAAGGATTTTAGATAAAGGACATAGCAATCTGACAGCATAAAAAAATGTATGCTTAAATATAAATTTTGTCCTAAAGAAGGTATGACAAACACGTCCTAAGTCCTGATTTGATTCATAAATGAACGTTTCGTATTCAAAAGCCCTAACTGTCTTCTGACTTGTTCCTGCATTGTTTGCCACGTTTTCAACTTGTTGGCTTACCACAGCCTTTTAACTGGCATCAACGATATTCCCCTTGTAACTGAAGGACGATGAGGTATTCTCCTACCAGTTTGGTAAGATCATTATCCAATTCAATTCCTCATTATCCATTTTATTTCCGGGTCATTATCCAATTCAATTCCTTCTTTATCATCGGCCTACAGAAGAGACTGAGTCACAGACAAATTCAATTGTGTCTGGCTCATCGGTTCCTCGGTTTTATATTTTACGACCAAACAATGCAGTTTCCAAGCGATCACAACGGAAGAGTTCAGGGTATTTATCCAAAGAGGAATGTTGCTAGCAGGCTGATCCATGTAGAACAAATTTGTCTTCGTCTCTCGACCCTCTCTTAGAAGTATTAGTTGCTTTTTTCAACACCAAACTAGGTGGAGTTGCAGAATCTGATCCGGTTTGTAGCAATGTTCACTTCCCTATTATTTTGTCAGCGACAAAGAGTGATTTCATTCTTAGAGTCCTACATATAATCATAGTGCACCGCAAGGCAGATTTTTTCCGGTCTTTGTATTAGTAGCACCGCTAAATTATTAAAGGGAACAGTTCCAGTTGCACAGAACTCCGCTACTGCCCATACAAATGGGCCAGTAACGGTCCATTACTGGCGACCAGTAACGCATCATTGTCTGAGTACTGGCAACCATGACTGGGCCATTAACATAATTTTACTGGATGATAACTTTGGACACTAAATGGTCGCCATTCATGGGCCAGAAAAAAAAACAGCAATGGCCCATACAAGGTTGTACAGTTGGCTTAGGAATGAACCGAACATGATAATCAGTATTGCAGCAATGGCTGAGCACTGACAACCATGACTGGGCCATTAAAAAAATATAAAATGTTATCATACGCTAATTTAAATAAACTAAATACAAAATAATTTAAAATAAAATAAAATGTTTACTTAATGGAAAACAAATTTACAACTTATACAAACCTGAACAATATTATCATAGCCTTTTAGCCGAGAAGCGAAAACTAAACTATGGGGTGAAAATTTTTCAAATATATATTTCTAAAATGTATATCGGGCAATTCTTGGTTGCAGTACTGGCGCAATAACAATAGCCAATTAATGTTAATCATTAACGGGCCATTGCTTGGCCGTTTAAAATAAACTTTACTGGCCATTTACAATAAACCGTAGATCGGTCGATTCATGATTTCAGTGATGGTCCAACAACACTAGCCAATTAATGTTTACCATTCATGGACCAGTTCTTGGCCATTCAATGGTAACTATATATTGGGTATTTTCTGTAAACCATAGATCGGCCGATGAATGGTTCCAGTACTGATCCAATAACAATAGCCAAGTACTGTTAACCATTATTGGGCCAGTTATTGGCCATATTTCAAAGCCTGGCAAGTCCTGATTAGGTGACAGCCACCACAGAAAATAATAGCACGCGACGGGTAAAAACCTCGACGTTGCTTAGTAAACGGAGAACAAAATCACTTCAAACACCAACCTCTGTGTTATATTTATCGTATTTTTTACAGTAAAGGATAAACAAGATTTAAATAGCCGGTTGACAAACCGACCCATCAAAGTTTATATCCAAAATGAATCGGCTTGCCTGGAATAATTATTTTGCAACTATGACGGTTGAAATAGGCCACTATTTGTTTTTTATTGACAAAAACTCTGCCCAAATGCTAAAGTGCGTAATTTTTCTTTTTATAATGTCGAAGAATGGATGAAGCTGAAATCAATGAAATATAAATTAATTGAATTACAATAATTTAATGAAAATTATAGTAGCTTGGCTTGCATCATTATTGGCAAAATGGATGTATATTTTACTGTAAATGAACGTAAATCTTGTCATTGCTTGCTTTACCATTGGAATTCCCAATGAGAGCTTCGTCGACCGAAATTCTAACAGGAGGCATAGTGTAGTAACTGGATAGCAGCAAAATGCCTATGAATCTCTTCAATAAAACCACGTCTAAATGAAAATCGGTGTTTTTCTGGGCGGCAAAACGGTTGATTTCAGTTATAACATTAAAGCCATTGGGCTTAATTATAGAAATAATATACATACATACGGCATCTATTTATCCACGGGTTTTTAAATTTTTAAAATGATACAGGAATGAACGGACCAAGTGCGGACTCATACACTAGAAAGATCTCTAATTCAACACTAATAATTTATTTACACTAACTAACCAAAAATTTAGCTTAACAGAACAATAATTTAAACAGTACGAAAATCAATTAATCAAAAAAAATCATAAAAATTAAAATGCATAAGCTTACATTAAGTAAATGTTGAATGTTGATCCGCTGTAAATCGCTAATGTCCTCAATAAATTGGCCAGGTGCTATAACATCAACAGATGTCAATGCTATTTCTTCTTTCCCAAACAAACTCTTCCACACCAAACTCTTAAAGCCATCCAAAATTTCCTTTCCTTTTCTATGCTTTTCTATGCAATCCATCTCCCAATATATCCGGCGTTACACAATTTTCCATTATAGTACGTACATTTCCTTTTAACTCCATATAAATATCTATATTATCCACTCGCTGCACATTATATCCGGTCAACGAATTTTGTTGCATATAAATAACATCAACAAACTATCAGCATTCTCAATGCATATATTATTTATTTCTAATCCAAAGACGTAATTTACTTCGTCGAAACTTTAATTTAACCAATTTCACGGTTTTCAATAAACGAATAGATAAATTTAATTTTTGACGCTAAGCAATTTAAAAACTGCTTTCAAATGAAAATAAAAACAATTTTTCAACTAATTCTTTTTGTGTATGTTGTTTATATTTAATCAATAAATTTTTTTTCTTTATAAATTTAACACAATATGATTTTTTTTCTTTATTTTTTTTACTTTTAACTTCGACAACAATAATATTTTTAATTTTAGCTCAACTGCACATTGCGGAACATTGTTAGTCATTTCAATTTTAGATTACAACTCAAAAATTTGAAGAATATTTCTTCTCTATATATTTTTAAAAATTAAATAAACATGAGAGAGTAGGAGAGTTGATTGCACATATCTTTAACTCGTCGTGCATATGATTGCATACAATACAACGAAAACAGTTAATAACAGATTTTTTCAATTTTTTTCAAAACGTTTTTCTTGTTTTTCTTTTAATTTATAAAACATAAACAAAAGTAAGAACCACCCGTTTATCAATTAAAAATACAAGCAAAAAGAACTGGAAATGTTCATGTATTGCAGCGATTCCTTTCTCTCTCTGTTTTATTATTATTATAACAAAACAAAGAAAGAAATTTAAACGTTAGCAATTCTTTTACTTCGTTTTTTTTATTTAAACAGGGAAAATAAACAAAATTCGAAACGTTGTAAACAGAATGCAAATATATAACAAAAACTATTGCAACCTTGATGCTTCGAGTGGGTCAAAGAAAAAAGCAGGTATATCGAGGATTGTTAATAGAAAAATGATGGAAAGATGCAATGTAGTTGTATTATAAATAAAAAATGGAAAAGTGTGGTGATGGATTAGGAAAATAGTCTTTACTGTTAGGTTTGAACTACAAAGAACTCTTTTCCTGTCAACTCACCTATACAGAACTTAAGATTGTTCTGGAGTTGATTGTAGGTTTTCTTATAAATGCTACCTGTTAAATATCACGTAATTTGGCAGGCATAACAATATGAACCAAAACCTCCACATCATAAAAATTTGAGAATAATTGAATTCTCGAAATATCCTTCAGGTCATCATACAGTTCTTTTTGCACATCGTTCAACAAACGCCTAATGCAGGGCTATATAACGTAGTGTAACTGCTTCTTATCTCTGTTCCTGGACCATTCTAAAGTTTGAAATGAACTCAATAGTTGATTGCTGACTCTCGGTTTCTTTTGAGGTGAGATCATTTAAACGACCAATTTGGAAATTGACGGCCCAGCCTCCAGCTGAGTTTCTACAATCTGTTCCTAATCGATATTCTCATGAGCGTTTCATCCCGTCTTAATTTCCACACAGCAATGTGGAATCTTAGTTAAAGCACTTGGATCCGAATTAATTGCAACGAAGCTCTCGTCAACTAATTCTGCATTCAGTAGCTCGTATGCCTCGGTTGGTAGTATGTTTAGAGACTGAAATGGATTTTTGTCATCGCTCTAACTCTCTATAATATCTGTAAACTTCTTCATTGTTTTTGTCTTAAAATGTGGCATTTTGAAATTCTGGAATCGAAGAACAATACATATTCACAAAAACTCGCAAAACCGTATCAAATGAGTCTATATTCTACTAGAATATCACCTTTTTACGAATCAAACGATTAAAACACAAAAATGTAAAGGTATACTAAGCACGCATAAAACACGTCTATTTCTATTGACAACACAACAGAAATGGAAGATTCGTATGAGATTTTATGGTATGTGATTAATCGAAAATTTTACTTTTTGACATACTGGGGAAACGGATGACAGATTTAGAAACAAGAAGTTTCATCCTAATTACTATAGAAATCTAGTTTATATTAAAATAATCAAGAAGTTTTGCAGCGCTGTTGGTAATGGGTTAAAAGAGTAAAAACTCCAAAATACCCAACCCTCACCTATTGTACTTATATAAAGCTTTTGTAATTGTGTCGAGCATTTATTTTAAATTTGGGAGGCATTTGAATTGGCTTTTGTGAAGTCGTATATTTTATTTAAATTATCGTTTATTTAAAGACTATATTTTTTATTCCTGATTCCATATCGAATAAATATTCTACGTTGCTGTCTTACTATGACATGATGCGTCATATCATCTTCAATATTTATAAAAAAAAACACTCAGTAATAATTTATTTAAAAAAAGATTCAAAATAATTATTACCTAAGACAACTTAATAAAAACTTACGTAACAGTTTTTATCTTATTTCCATATTTTTAAATTTTACTTTCTTTCATAGAGCAAGGAAAGTATTTTAAATTTCAATGTCTTACAATTTTGTTATTGATTATCAAACTCAGATAAACCAAAATAAAATTCGCATACTTTCTTTTTAAAGTTAATTTTATTTTATTATTATTATAGTTTGTACTATCATCAGTAATAATAATAACTTTTGAATTTAAATGAAATTGAAAGTTTTGAATTCTTTTAAACAAATTTCATCTTACCAAAGAGAGATAAAAGAAAATTATTTTTTTTTGACATCTTATCAATTACAAAGATCAATTACTTACAAAATTTCTTTAAAAATATAATTATTTTCGAATATTTAATTGGTCGAAATTAAAAAAAGAGATTTTACGTTGTATAGAACTTTAAATATCGATGGTCATCAAAATCACTAAGATTTAAAAATAAAAATACTGACTCACGTTTAAAAGACATTTATTGTATTCATTGGCAAAGGTCATCAATAGAAACGCATAATTATGAATTTTTTATAGCGGCGTAAAATAACACTTAATTGCGATCCTCCTTCGGTACCACTCCACTTCATTATATTCCATTATTTATTTCATATTGCAGAAAAACTTGAATACGATTAAAACATAATCAACAGACAACACTACACTGTTATGTATCACTCAAGTTATATACATAACAGTTGATATAAAATATAATTACCTAGAAAACTTTCTGCGATTACTTTTGATTTATGATAAAATCTGTTGGTGTTGATGACAGATAAAATATTTAACAACTTCAAATCAATTAAACTTATAACATTTGAACGAGAAATTGTGTAGAGGTAAATTGAACCGTTAATAAAAAGAAGATATTGCTTTTTAAATGGTTGGAAGTGAAACTTTGTTTGAAATTGGATTTCAATTAGAAAGCCACTCAAACTAGGGAATAACGAAGAGTAAAATAGTCTTTCCTAAAAACGTTGGGAAACGAAACTAACTTACCAAATTCCCAATTAAGTAAATCTTGAAATAATAAACGTAACTCTTTTATGAAGAAAAACGTGTTCTAGACCGAAAGGTGAAAACTTGACCATTTTTGATTTTCCTGAAACTTGGCATATAAGGAATATGGAATACAACTTATTTTAGAATTTTTTTTAAAGTGCATAGTATAAGCATTGCGGCACCCCAACATGCATGAAAAATTAAAATTCTGTCAATCCGATGTAACTTTGAAATTAAATTTCTTAAGAACGACTATACCGATTTCATCAAACTTTTTTTTGTTTGATAGATGATTAGTTAATTGTTTGAAAAAAAAAAATAACTAACTAATTTTTAATTAACTAATTAAAAAATAACTAAAAGTTTTTGTAATTAATTTTAACATTAAAATGTTAAAAAAACTTTTTTAAAGATGGCGATAGGGTCGAAGATCAGTTGGAATATAATTAATTTTTTTTATAAACAATTCTATCATAACTTTAAAATATATCAAATTAACAAAGAGGCTTGTTAATTCGTGTTCTTGAGATATTTAATTTTAAAGATTTTTAGTCCGACTAAAATTTGAACTTCTCATAATTTTTCCGTACTTCAGTGGTTAAAATTTTTTGTTGATAAAAATTGTTCGAAAAAATAATTAACAACTAGAATTTTAGATGTATGTGAAGTTAGCCCGTTTTTCATCCCGTAAAAATGCGATGGCAACATTAAACATTTATATCGTGACACTTTCTACTGTCATAACAAAATATCAACTCTCAGCCCAGAAAATTGACTGTCGCGATAGTTTTTTAAAATAAGTCCAACTGCAGCCCAACAGGCAACAACTATAACCAAAACAAAATATTAAACGATTTGTAAAATTTTGTCGTATGTTTTAGCTTTACATAAAAATTTCTTTAATTAGTTTTGTTAATGTGAAACACATCTTATAAATGATTGATGTTATACTAGTATATTGTATATTAAGAGCAGAAAGTACTACATTGCTGCTCGTGCGCATTGGCGTAACTAGGAAATTGTTCTAGGGTGGGCCTGGCCCCATAATATTGCTGAGTAAAATAATAAATAAATGTTCCGTTTTTATTTCTTTCTTTTAATACATAACGGGTGTGTCAATTTGAGGTTAATTTTCAACCTACTCAAGGTTATAAGTTTTTTTGGAACGCTGCAGGTCTAGTCTGGGATAAGATTTGCCTGCTTATCTTGCAGCTAATGGTGTTTAAACACCGCCCTATAGGTTACGCATTTACCCCTGTCATAAGTTAGTTTTTTGAGAGCGGCAAACGACTCGTTTAGAGCTTCCATTTCTTGTATAAGATCGAGTTTAGTCCCTTGCCTAGCAAGTGCGTCCGTTATATAGTTGCTCTTAACGCCACTGTGACCCGGCACCCATATAATATGAACGCTGAAATTAACGGTGGTTTAGTGTCACTTTTGACGTCGTTGCTATTACATCTACCGATTTTAATGCAGTTATTTATGTTATGTTGTTTGCAGTTATTTATGATTATATTTAGATATTTATATTTGTGTAAATAATAAATCTTTAAATTATAAAATTTAAAGAAAAAAATATTTTTTTTAAATCGAAATGTTTGGCAATTGAAAAAAATCATATAAAATTATAAATTGTTATATCAGTATGATATTTTTATAAATCCTTACTTAGTAACTTTCAAACAAACAAACATTATACAAAATCAACATTCCTCGTCTTTACATTTCTTAACATATTTTGAGATACCCTGTGTCAAAACTATTGAAAAAATAAATATAAAGAATATTCCAAAAATAACAATTCATTGTTTACAGTAATCACACGCTCTTCCTACCATTTTATGCAGCACTGTGCACAACGATCTTCATTTTCAATCATACAAAATTTAGATAATTCCAGAAATAAATACTTAAATAAAAACTTAAATTTTAAGATTGTGATATCACTGCTATAAAAGTAGATAATTTATCTATTTAATGAATTTAACCATTTCAAATGTAAAAAAGTCGGAGTGCGAATAAAATTCGCTCGCCAAGGGTTCCGTGAATGTAAAAGAACACAATATCAAAAATAATTGACATAAAGGTATGTTGTAAAGTCTTTATATCGCCAGACTATGGACGCATAACAGAATAAATGTTTAATCGTAAACGTCAATAGTAAATGTCAATCACATCTACATTGATCAAAAATGTTACTTGAGGTTAAACCTTATCCATAGCTGATTATGTTTGCTAAAGAAAGATTTAACCAGTATTTTAATGGTCTAAATTGGGAACATTTGTTCTATAAATCAGAGTCGAAATATAGAGTGGTATACATACACTTAAAATTGCACTTTATTTTATCAATTACTAAAAAACTGTGCATCGCAGAATTCTAAAAAATGTTGCAATGTTTCTTAAATTAAGTGTTTTTTCAAATGACACCCTGCTCGTTTGGTTCCAAAAAAGGGAAAAAAGGTTTTTTTTACCTTCCCCACACCCATCCCCTAAATACAAAGAAATATAATTATTTGAGAGCTCGCTATAATTTTCGTTCAAAATATAGCAAACTGTCTCTATGAATTTTTAAATTTTTTCCGTCTATTAGTGTCGAAAAGTAGGGGGATCACGGTCTGGAATTTACACATTTTTTAAAATAACTCAAAAACTGTGTACAGCAAAATTCTAAAAAAAATTGCAATGTTTCTGAAATTTGGTGTTCTTTTAAATGACACCCTACTCGCTTGGGTCAAAAAAAGTTTTTTTACCCTCCTTACACCCATCCCCTAAACACACAGGAATATAATTATTTGTGAGTTCGCTATAATTTTCGTTCAAAATATAGCGAACTTCCTATCTCTATGAATTTTTTCAATTTTTTCTGTCAATCAGTGTCGGAACGTAGGGGGGGGGGGGGGAACGGTCTGGAATTTGCACATTTTTTAGAATAACTCAAAAACTGTGTACCGCAAAATTCTAAAAAAAATTGCAAAGTTTCTGAAATTTGGTCCTCTTTCAAATGACACCCCATTCGCTTGGGTCGGAAAAGTTTTTTTTCACCCTTCCCCACCCCAATCCCTTAAAAGCACAGAAATATAATTATTTGAGAGTTCGCTATATTTTTCGTTCAGAGTATATCAAACTTCCTGTCTCTGTGAATTTTTTCAAATCTTTCTGTTAATTAGGCTCGAAATGCAAGGGGGGGGACCAACTTTTTGTGTCACTTTATTGATAATAATTCAAAAACTATGCATTGCAAAATTCTAAAAAAAATGGCAATATTTCTAAAATCAAGTGCTCTTTCAAATGACACCCCACATGACCTGGTTTTAAATGATGTTTTTACCCCTTAACATTCCCACCCCTTTAATAAATTAAGTTATGAGTATCTGCCACTTTTTTATATTTTTCACTAAAAACCTACTCAATTTTCTATCATTCCAAATATATTTCAAGATTTTTGATGAAGTAGGGTCGGAGTTAATCGGGGCAATAAAACATCCAGAAAACGTCATTTTTCCAAATTATACAAAAAATGGTGAGGTGTAAAATTCCAAAATATATTTTTAAATAATGCTGAAATGAGGCCTTTTCATATGATACCCTACTCGTCTCGATAAAAAAATGTGTGTTTTCAAAGGCTTTACATCGTCCCTATTTAAAACAAACGAACACAACTTTATTTATTTTTTAACCCACCATCTTGTGTGGATAGATTAGTTTTATAAGCACCTCAAATTTTAAGTTCATCAGATTAATGGTTCACGAGATACTCGAAATATTGTGAAAAACACTTTGTACTCTCACCAAGAGTGTTCCGTATAAAAAACGGAACCCTAAAAAACGAATGGCAAATGTATTGGGTAAAAATTTCAGTTATTTTACACACAAAATGCGTTTTTACACGGAATTTGTTATTTCACACTATTTCTGTGTGATCTTATAGAGCCAAAAAATCAAAAGTGTTTTGGAGAGAAGAAATTAATAAATTTTAACATTATGTCTTTGTCCATTATGTCTTTTTTTTTACTTGTGTTTTTACTTTCCGCTTAAGAGCAGAAAAAATAAAAAAATGCTCGCTAAACAGCAAAAGCCAACTTTCTCTTTTAACCTGACAGATAGAAAACATTATTTTCAATGACAGTCGTTAAAAAAATAATTTACGACATTTTACCTGATAAATTAAACTCATAATCGACCAACCAAAATTAAGTTCAGAAACTAAGACAACATTTTGAAAATTTTTAAATATCTTGTTAATGGTTATCCGACTCTGAAGATTTTTTATTGATATAATTAGATGGCTGTAGACTAAAAACTAGTTGCAGGTCGAAAATTGTAATGCATGCATATTAAGATATGTTTAATATTTTTAATTTTTTTTCCAGTGTTGCAAAACGTTACTCGTAACGTAACGCAAAAACAGAATAACGAAATGAAATAGCGTTATTAGTAATAATTACGTTCATAACGTTTTAAAAATTAAACTACGTTACAATAACGTAAAACGTAACGATAACTCAAAATTTTATTTCGTTTTTCGGGTGACTTTTTTTATAATTATGTATATGAAAATCAAAACACAAAGACCGGTTGAATAAAATCCAACTTATCTGCTCTTTGTCAATTTTTGCGGACGCTTAAACTACAGATTTTGGTAGTTCTAATGCCCGATTTATACAGGGCCGGATCTACCATGGGTGCAATGGAGCGACCGCACCCGGCGCCAACACAAAAGGCGCCAAAATTGAGTTTTGTTTTAAATTCGATTACTTTTTCGTTATGGTTTTTAATAAATTTTAAGGCAAATTAAAATTTATTTTTCTATCTAAACAACAACAATTTATTTTTGTATATTTGTTTAAATATTTGATCTACGGGCGTGACAGCCGCGTGTACTCTTGTCGATGCTATTGACATACGATTCAACGTGAAATATTAGATACCACTGGCAATAGCAGTGAGATATTACCAGCCAAGGTGATATCATACGGGAGCTGTCGAATGAACTCTATTCATCCAACAGCACTCTCAATTTTATATGCAGTTTTCCTTTTTCTACAGTTTTCCTTTTTCTATAAATTATTGTTATAAATTATGCGGCGTCATCTTCTGGAGAAACTCTTAATTTTTTCCAACTAAATTTAATTTTTTTCAACTACATATACGCATATTTTTTGAAATTTGTTTGTCGTGTCGTTTTGATCTTTTTAGGCAGCAAACGAAAAGTTTAGTTTAAGGTCAGCAATGAAACTTGTTGAGAAAACTGAAAATCAGCTGAAAGATCTCTTAGATTTTAAACCGTAGAATTTTGAAACACTTTAATTGAAATTCCTTTAGACCAGACACGCAAAACTATATAACACAATTTGGAGCAAAATGTGTAGTGAAGATAATGCTGCTTTAAATATCTTTGCAGTTTAATTTTGTGAAACAATCTTCTCTCCAAAATTAATGTTGTTTCTAAAATGATACAAAGTCTGAACTTGAATGTAATTGAATGGATTTTATTGAATGTATGTAAAAGCTGACGGGTTTCTTAGAGAGCGATTCGAATATTCCGCATCCAAATCAAATACGAATTCATCGTACAGGAAAGAGTTTTGAAAATGAAACACAAGATAATATAATATAAGATCCAGGATCCTTTACAAAATTTCTTTTTCTTCTATTGATTTTTTTTTTTTTAACGGCATTCATGATCCATGTAGGAGCGTTGCCAGGCTAATTAGCTTTGAATATTCACCACGGTCATTTGCAACAGCGACATAATTACCATGGCAGCCGATTTTTTTAAGGTCGATTATTACGTCAGTCTCCCATTGTAGTCGTGGTCTACCTCGCGGTCGCCCACTCCCTGGGGTACTAACGTACATTTTTCTAATCATTCCAGACTGTGAATCAGCTCGTAGAACATGCCCAAACCAAGCAATCGTATTAGAACGGATATAACCTATTATATCAGGACCCTCAAGAAGGTTTCTGATCTCAAAGTTATATATTCTATTGATATCGCTATTATAGACCGATTTATTCTTGCGGATGACCACTGCACAATGATAGATATGGCTTTTTATATAACATATTTTAATTAAAAAGCTAAGATAGGGATTAGATTTTAAAATATTTGAAACTTCCATAAAAAATTTTACCCCTTCTATATTTGCAAAATATGCAAGATAGTTTCCGAATTGATTTAAAGCCAAGATACTGTCATTAACAGTTGCTCCCGCTGAAAGGAACTTTTCTAAATTACACCAGGTGATGGAGCATGTGCCGGGAGAGGTTAGTTGCCTTTTCTCATATATCAATTGAATCTGAAATTTCTTATTTATGAAAATACGAACCGGCAATAAAAGAGTTTTCTGAAAATAAAGCCATAAAAGTGAACATATATATGTATGTGATTCTTTATTTAATGCAATTTTATTTGTATATATCAATTGTATAGTTTTTTGATTTTCATATTATAATTATTCTTTCTTACAAATTAATGTTATTTTTATTTTCACATTTATTCATAATTTTTATTATATTGTAACGTAGAGCAACTCGGCCATTATATTCGGTTCGGTTCGCTTATATTCGGTTCGACTTCTAGATTTAATAAACTTAAACAATGGATTTTCTTTACGTTATAAATATTATTCGTCCATTTATCTTATTCCTCTTTCTTAATCAGTTTACTATTATTTTTTTCGCATTGTGTAAATTATTTATGACTATCTCATATAATTATACCGTATCACTGCTATATTATCAATAACTTCTGTCACCGTTAATGTTCAACAAACTGTATCGTTTATTTTGAACTAATCTATCGCCAACGCAACCTTTTTTATGCTAGTCAAAAATGAAATAGCAAAAAACAACACAATCTTCGAAACTTCGCACCTAGGTGTGAAATCTACAATTTTTAATTTGTTTAGTTACCTACTCTATCATAGACTGTGTAGTTTTTATTTTATTTTCGTATTAGATAAAATTATTGGATTCTGTTTTTAGAAACTTATTTAGGTGTTATTCAGTTTGTATTGCGTTAGCAGAACCCTTTTCCAGTAAGAAAACTGTCAATAGATTTTTTTACATCGCACTCCATAATCGTTACAATATTTGAACTAAATTCGTATAACATTTTTTATTTATTAAAATAAATTTTTATTTACTGTGCAATTGCTTGCTCGAAGATATGCCTCTTTATATATACCTAGCTCTATTTGTGAACTTTAAGCATTGACCACGGGAGTACGTCACAAGAATGAGGAGTATTCCATCAGCTAGATTATTAGTAACCTAGTTTTAATTATGTTTTTCAAATTTTCAAAAAAATTAATTTTTTAGTTTGTTTCTTTTTTCCACATGTTATCATGAAATTTTGGCATATATCATATTTTATTATATGATTAGATGTATTGTCTAAATATCCAACATTTGAAACACCATAAAAGAAAATGTTGATCCAATTATAAAAAGCGTTGAATACTTGAACGCATGTTGTTGTGGGATCTAGATCTTAAAAGCTCTCCATGTGTTGGTGTGATAGTGAAACATATTCTAATTTCTATTACACAACACTTCGTATTAAAACAAGTATTGCATTGATTTTTGAATATATTATCTTACAATATAATTTAATTTGAGGGCGCCATTTACCTAATCTGCACCCGGCGCTGAAATAGCTTGATCCGGCACTGGATTTATAGTCGGTAACGTTAACTTAACGTTAACTTTAACTTAACCCTAACTTAAGACATCTAAAAATTTTGATTTATAGTCGGTAAGAAATTACGTATTCATTGACGTTTGATCTGATATTAATTATGGTTTTGTAATCAATGTTACAAATCAATCAATTCTTTAAAAGTAATAAACTGATTTTAAAATCAAAATTTAAAATAATAAAATTCGAAACATACATTTGATACAAAATTTAAAAATAAAAAAATTTATTTTCATATTAATTTTCTGCTAATATTTGGCTTTAAAGTCGCTCTTTTTATATCCTTTGCATTTTTTAAAAAATAAAATTTTATTTTTATGGACACTTGCAATTAAATAATACTTTTCTTCAGTTTTTATACCAAACGTCAACAAATCCTTAACAAAATCTTTAAGATAGAATGAAATGAACTTTACGTTAAGTTAACGTTAAGTTTGCGTTAACGACTATAAATGCTCTAGTGCATTTTCATACATTTGTTCTTTACGTTAAGTTAACGTTAAGTTAAAGTTACCGACTATAAATCGGGCATAAAATGTTGTACAATTTTAAGTTTATTTTAAATAATTTCAAGTCTGTAGTAGCCGTTTTGCATCACAGGTGTTTTGAATAATTTTAAGAAAGAATATTTTTCTGCTGGCCGAGAAATCAATCTGAAGATCTATTAAAAGCAACTCTAATAGTTATAAACAAACTATCAGATTTGTGAAAACTCCTGATAAGATTGCTTAGTTTTTGTAAAAAATTAATTATTTTTAATATGAAATGATTTCAAAATATTCGTCGGAGTGACGTGAATAATCCATTGTATAATTCTTTAATTTTAATTACTTCAGTTACATATCTGCCCGTCGATGATCTCCACGAGATCAAAACTATAGTAGTGTGAATTATAAAAAATATATATACTTAAAAATTTTAAAATTATTGTTTTTTAATTGTTTTTTACATATAACAATAGTGAATAATAAAAGGTGTCGTTATTAAAATTAAAGAATTTGAAATGAGTCAAATTTTATAGTTACGTTATTTTAAAATTAAATTGTAATGTTTAAAACTAATCTGTTAAACAGTACATTTATTTTTAAAATAACGTAATTATAACGTTATAACATAATAAAATATAATATTTTTCTGTTTCATAACGAAATAACGTACCGAAAAAATAAATATATGTTATAAAAACGAAACGCATAACGTTACGATTTTTTTTTCGTTTTGCAACACTGATTTTTTCGAAAATATGACGATGGATTTTTGATGATTTTTTGAGGATATGTCGATATTGGGATGGACGCTTGTTGAATAAAATTGGTTTTCTGCCCGAGAATTCTGAAACTATTGTTTCAAAAACACTACACCACTGTTTCATTCCACATGATTTCGGAGCTCCATAGATGAGCATGTGTGCGGGTATCATAAATAAATAACTTGCTTATGGAATACGTTTTTTTTAACCTTTTAGACTATTTTAAGGGAAATCTATGTCGACGAAATTGGTTTATTAAAACATAAACAATTTTATCAAATAATTAAATTAGTACAACAAATACGATAGAAAAATTCGAAAACTTATTATTTTGCCCAAAGTTCCAGGTAAATACGTATACAAAAATTTTGGAAAAATCACATAATGTTCATTGAGCCTTTCCCAATTACGAGCATTAATCATCATTTCCGACCGGCAAACCGTTTTCAGCTTGCAAGCGATTATTTTGAAAAATGTGTTTAATAACTAAGATCACCAAAATTTTTTAGAAACAATAAGTCTTTTTGTCCATACACTTTTTTTCATTCTACCTTTCGTACTTTTTCAAGTACATACGTGCATTAATTTCAGTCTAAAATCGTCTATTTAATTATTTATAAATCCTCGAAAACTAATAAATTTTCCCAAAGTTCTTAAATATTTATCTCAGTTTATCCACACATATATTAAAGTAGGTTTCATACACAGTTTTCTCATATTTAGTACAAGTCCTATTTATTTTTCGGAAGTTATAATTAGAAATTGTAGATTTTTATACAAGTGGTGAAAAGGTTTTTACCACGCATAGAAAACGCTATTTTTTCTACGCTTGTAAATATAAATGATAATATTTACAAATTTATCTAATAAAAACTTACAAAACCACATATCTAAATTTGACTGTGTAAAAAAAATAAACAAGATTGTATTTATATATAGCATTTTTACCAGTGTAAAAAAATGTTATAATTTTGTTCGCCACAGATGGAATAATAACAGGCCAACACAATAATAACATTATTTTACGCTGGTAAAAATGCTATATATAAAGATAATCTTATTTATTTTTTACACTGTCAAATTTAGCTATGTCGTTTTGTAAGTTTTTAGTAGATGAATTTGACAATATGAATAATGAAAATAGTTCATATATTTTCTCTAAAAACTTTTACAGATATTACAGATATTTTTTTTACCGACTGAAAGTCATCGTTTAAAGCATAAATATAAAAAATTGCAGGTAAAGTTTCAATTAAAAACAAATAAAATAATTTTTTTAATAAAATTTATTTATTATTTAATAAATTTTTTTTTATTTTTTTTGGCGGAAAGAACTCAGAGAATATATTTTATATCTGACAGTTAATTATCGGAGGAAAAAATTATACGATATATCTGATACAAATTTTTTTTATCGCTCCGATTTCTCCGATATAGAAAAAAACACACTCATTATTAGTTTAATTAATTAATTACACACAATTGATATAATGATTAGTTTCGATTCGATTCGATCAAAATATTCAAAATATTCAATCCATTCAAAATACTTCGATATTGACAGAAATAAACACAGCAACCGAAACAACAACAGAAACAGTAAATCAATCTCAATCTCAAATATTCAATCCTTTATATAACCACCACCTGTAGGCGACCACCGAAACTTATTTACTTTCAGTCCTAGTGACTGAAAACATTTTCAGTCACTACTTAGAAAAAGTTTCCCTTTCACATAGGTTTTACTGTATATTAAAATGACATTTTCGTAGCTTGAAGTAGAAAAATATATTGTAAATACACACAGACTATCGCGATAGAATAAATTTCGGGCTGAGAGTAGCATATAGTAAAAAGCAAAATAGAGTTCAAACAAATTTTTTTGTTTGCAATTTTAAATTAATGATATTTACTATAAGACTTTTTTTAAAGTAGGATATTTCAATATAAAGGTTTTTTTCTCCGATTGACAGCAAATATAAATTTTGCAGACTTATTTCAGTCAGCAAAGTGGCACTTTTCCTGCCTAGGCAGCAAAATAATTAGACTTCATAAAAAATTAAAAAATTTAAAATTAAATTTTTAAATTTATATTTTTTTTTTTTTTAATTTTTTTTTTGCAGACATTTTTTAACTGTTCAAACTATAATTATTATGACATTTCCTTAACAACTAAACCTTCCAACATTTGCGATTTTTTTTTTTCATTTTTAAAATTTTGCTTTATTTTTAAAGTAATAACTATTAAATTACATATCATTGTAATTAATCGGAGAAAAAATTATATGTTCAAGTCGGCAGCAAGGTAGATTGACTGCCTTGGCTGAATTCCTAGCCTTGTTTCGCTTGGCTATGAACTATCAGCCGCTGCAGTCAATCTACTACTTTGCTGCCTAGTTAAACAAATAACTATTATCCGAAAATAAAAATCAATTAATTAGAAAGTAAAATAACTTACAGAAAAAAATCTAAAATAAAATGTCATGATAGTATAAAATTTTGTAGTATTACCATATGCTATGCAACTTTTCTTGTTTTACGGGATAGCATTTCGGGCTAATTTAAAAATCTTTAAAATTAAATATCTCAAAAACACGAATTAACGCCTCTTTCTAAATTTGATTTATTTTAAAGTAATGATATAACTATATTTTTATCATTTCACCTTGTGCACTCGTAAGTGAAAACATCTCAAGTGATAAAGGAGTTTAATTAAATATATAATAGTGATGTGATATTTCATATTTTGGGGAAAAATCCTTTTTCCACTTTTCCCTCGGGAATAAACAAAATTAAAGAAATAAGTTATCAAAATAAAAAAACAAAATTAATTAAAAAGGCAAAACATCAAAAACTAACATAAGTGAAAAAAGGACAACTAAAAATGGCGGCCCAAGCCGACCAAAAAAAATAGACACCACAGCATCTGATGACGATTTTAGAGGTTACGACGATTTAAATTCTATTAATGGAAAAAGAAAACTAATCAAAAGTGACACAGAAGAAGAATCATTAAGCAAGATGAAGAAAAATATACAAATTTCAACGGATTACGGAGTAGAAAAAATGATTATAAATCAAACAACTACAAACGAATCCAAAGAATTAAAGATGGAAAACAAATATAACCAAAGTGACAAAGGACCTTTCCATGTTTTAATAAGCACACAAAATGATGTCATTTATACTGGCAAAAATTTTGAAAGAAAGCAATACAATTGTCAAAAACATAACAGAAGTAAACCAAAGAATGTCTAGAGTGGAATTCAAAACCTACGATAAAGCAAATAAATGAGTCAGACGTGAGTATTCTTTAAACAGAATAATGGTGGATAAGGGCTATACATGCAATAATCCTAAAACCTATACACATGTAGAAGGCGTTGTGACAGGACTAGCGGCGGAATTTACATTTGAAGAAATAGAAAACAACCTCACAAGCGATTTTCCGATAGCCAAAATGGAAATA
Organism: Diogma glabrata; assembly: GCA_963693315.1. Classification (NCBI taxonomy): domain Eukaryota; kingdom Metazoa; phylum Arthropoda; class Insecta; order Diptera; family Cylindrotomidae; genus Diogma; species Diogma glabrata. The sequence continues at coordinate 236,764,976 of OY856188.1, read as the reverse complement.
ATACAAACATGGGATGGACAAAATAATAAATTAAAAAATACGGATATACTAAAAGTAGAAATAAGAGCAAGTGAACTTCCGAAACCATTATCATTTTACGGTATAAAGGTTAATACTGATATATATATACCAAAGTTGAGATTTTGTTCTGCATGTCTCAGCTACGGCCATATAAAAAAATTTTGCCGGTCACTAATAAAAAAATGTGCAAAATGTGCAAAACCTATACAGAACGGAATACAACATGATTGTCAAACTAAACCAGAATGCAAGTTCTGCGTTGGAGTTGAACATTATACCAACTCAAAATATTGTCCTGAGAAGAAGAAACAAACAAATATACAAAAACACATCATCAAATATAAAACAACTTTTAAAGAAGCAGTAAATATTTTATATCCAAGAGAAAAGACGATTGATAGAGAGCAAGAATCTCAAGATTAAAACTACCTAAAACAACAAAACAATCAAGCTCAAATATATGGGTAGCGAAAGCAAATCGACAAGATGAAATTGTAAAAGATCAACGAGCCAAAATAAACCAACTAGAAACAATTTTAAAATAATTTATCATAATCAGCCAGCGCAACTATACAGAACCGGAACATACACAACCATTCAACATCCGCAATAGATATTACTTTATGTACCCAAGGAATTCACAGAAGAACAACATGGGATTGCATCGACGATAATTTAGGATCAGATCATCTACCAATCATAATAAAAACTAAAATAAACGGAACTTCCAAAAGAGATAACAAACTGGAAAGACGTTATACTCAGTATATCAAATATAAAAGAAACCGATCTTGAGCTCAACAATAACATTGAGACAATGATAGAGGATATAATAACAGAAAACACAAAACTCGTAACCGTAAATAACAGAAACATACCGAAACACTGGTGGAATGAAAAAATACAAAGACTATGGAACATTAAACGGCAAAAATAAATAAGTTACAATACAACAAAAAACTTGTACACAGCCACCGAACTTTCTAGATCAGTAGCAATACTAAAGAGGAAGATAAAAGCTAAAAAAGAATCATGGGAGCAGTTTGTAACCAGTATGAATAGTACACTAAACACACAACTTCTCTGGAAAAAATAAATAGAATAAAAAACAAAAGAGAAAACAGATTTAATCTACTAGAAGACATGGCAAAAAAATTTATAAACAAAAATTTCCCACAGACAATAGAAACTATAACAATGCCAATGCAAAAAACGATCATAAAAGAAAAAATTTTCAACGCGCAAATAATTATAGAAACAGTAAAAAAACAAAATACAGCACCGGGAGAGAGCACAATATCATACAAAACACTAAAAAATAGCATAACATTAAATCCGGATATAGCAGAAGGAATAGCAGTCTACCCAAATGATATATACGTGAATCAAGAATATCCAGAAAAATGGAAAAAATCAAAAATTATAACAATAAAAAAACCAAACAAAAATGAAAACCTAACGGAAAGCTACAGACCAATATGCCTACAGAATACATTATCGAAAATATTCAACAAAGCAATCTTAGAACAACTAAACCAACACCTAGAAACACAAAATGTACTACCAACAAACTCATATGGTTTCAGAAAGGGGGACAACATAATGGATTACTTTGTTAATTTATTTAGCGAAATACAAGCAGCAAAAACAAATCATAAAACGCAGATTATAGTAACGACAGATGTATCAAGAGCCTTTGACAACGTAAAGAAAACCAAAATAATAGAAAATCTAAAACATATCAACACACCAACTCATCTAACTAGCTGGATATACCAATTTCTTACAAATAGAAACATTATATACAACAACAGAAATAAAACAAACAAGAAATAAAGGTATTCCACAAGGCAGTTGTCTAAGCCCATGCCTCTTCAATATCTACACCTACGAATTACATTAAATACAAGATAGCAAAATATCAATTTATGAATTTGCCGACGACATAGCGATATTGGTGAAAGAAGACAACGAAAACACAGCAGTATTAAAAACTAACTGGGCGATTAACAAATTGAACGACGAGTTAAAAAAAAACTGGAGCTCGAATTGAATCCAAAAAAATGCAGCTTCATGAGGTTATTTAAAAATAAAGAATCAAATTTTGTAGCAACAATCGAAAACAAAAGGATAAAAGAAACAAAAACAACAAAACTTTTGGGCATTACTTTTAACAACAAATTATCACTACTACCACACTATTAAAAGCTAGATGAAGAAATAGTCAAATCAACAAACCTACTAAAACAAATAACGTACAATAACGGAGGAGCCCATCAAACGTTGGTAAAAGCTTTCAAGTAATATGAAAAAGATTTTATCAGCTTTGAGAGTACAACAGGTGTTTTTTTCACCATATGTTTTCAATGGTTGTTGGAAGCATAAAACATTCGTTCGAAAATAAATTTTGATGACACTTTGGAAAAAATGCAAATATGTATGGCAAGAAACTGATTAGTTTTTGAGCGATATTGAACAAAGTGGTGAGGGTCCCCCGAGGACTTGTGTTTTTGAAAGCTCAATAATATCTGTCCCTGATAATCGAATTGAATGAAATATGGTACATAAGCATTTAGTACGATTTACAACAGTTCTGCATCCCAACTTCCGGTTTTTCACTACTGGTAAAAATTTGTTTTTGCAATTTTTGGAATTTTTTTCAGTGTCTTTATACACACTACAACTTACAATAATGATGTAACTTATGAAAAAGGTTTCAATTAGTGTGAGAAGATGATGATCAAATTTTGGGACACATCGATCAAAGTGGCGGGGGTCTACCATATAACTGCTGACTTTTTACACTTTGTTTTTAAAGTTTGTTGGGCGCATGAATTCTGCGTTTATTAATCAATTTTGAATGACAAAGAACTGTTTAGTTTTTGGACGATAGTGGGATAAGTGGTGGGGGCGTCTTAACACCAGTTTCTTAAATTAACACCAGTTTCTGACAATTTATTTTCATTCAACTTAGTATATAAGCTAAGAGTATGATTTTTAACAGTTCTGCATTCCAAATTCCGGTTCAACAGAATTTATATTTTTTGGGATACTGAGTTTTTTTTTGAATGTTTTTATCATTAGAACTACGCAAAATCTTTGCCATTAATTAAAGTATTTGATGGATTTTAGCTCACTTTATATCCAGAAAATTTTTTTTCCAGAGCTGTGGTGAAGTTAACATCAGCGTCGCCACATTTTTTTTGAAGAAAGCACCACACATTACATTCAAAATAAAATTTTTAAGCAAAGACACTTTTTCATTCGCCACAGCACTCCCCTTCTAGTGTCATATGAAAACGATAAATGAAAGAAAAAGAAGCGAGCATTTAGTGACAGGACTTTAAGAAACATCAGTACATAGACTCTTCATGCAAAACCATCAGAACATCGTAATATAAGTTAAGAGGTGAAAAAGAGAATATGGTCTTTTTGATAAAAACACATATCGGTTTTCGGTATAGCGTTATTGAAAGTCCTCATTGCACACTGTAGTGTAGATATAATTTTATTTTTTTATCTTAAGTGTGAGGCCTGAAGTTAAGATTTGGAACTGTAAAAATAAATGCTTTTGTATCGTGTTTCATTCAAGTCAAATGAACGTCATTCAAGTCTAATAGTTGCTTCGCTATTTCGATTTTTAAAATTTAGCCAAATCTTAACCGACGTGTCGTCTTTCTTATCAAAGAATGGACATTAGAGGTTGGTTTTTCCATGATAAGATCTCCGTGTTTATCTATAGTTACCGTTCAGGAATTTGGGTTTAAATAGTACATCAAGAACAGTGCTCTTTGTTATCTTTTTACCAATCCACGATTGTTGTTGTACAAAATTAAAAGTATCACATAGAGATAAATTTGATCTAATAAACAGGCCAGCGCTAACACAAAACATAAAGTTTCGTTTTGGGTTAAGAATGATTTATTGTGTAACCAATTAACATTTTTTCTATTGAATCTAGGATTTCTATCTAATCAAGTTATTAAAGAATTTCTTTACAGTTTCATTAATTTTATTCACTTATTTTATTACTAAACAAGCAGAGAAAAATTATGTTATAACATGTGAGTCGATTCAATAATACAACAAATTAGGTGACAAATTACATTAATCTTAGTGAATAAAAAATTTGTCAAGTGAAAGTTTGCAATAAAAGTTTTACAACTATGCAATTTTATCATCAGTATTAATTATAAAAATTTCTTTACAACGAGACTTTGGAACACAAAAGATGAAACACACAATGAAGTTCATTCAACTTAGAGTTATATATTCATGTATTATACAACAAATAATTATAATATGCTAATTTGTTTCAATGAGAGACTATGAGAGTTTAGAGATCTTTCACAACAACTGTCGCATAATAACTGTCGATGGAATCAGACTTATTTGTTTTAGTTTTACTTTAACGATTAAAAATTTACTCTCATTAATTTCAGATGTACGAGAGTATATGTCATTTGGTATTTCACCTGATTTATCGACCACAAAAATGATTGGAGCTGATGTAGCTGTTGCATGGATTGAAAGAGAGTTTGGAAAAGGATTTGCTATAGATTATTATTTAGATGATAAATCACAGTGTTCTGGACAGAGAGGAAGTTGTCCAAAATCAAAATTAGGCGTAAGTTAATATATTTGGAATATCATTTTATATTTTTAATTTATTTCAAATAAAATAGGGAGCTACACCATCGATTCGCCTATTAAATTCAGCAATAGTCAACGGATATTCCATTATAACATATCAAAGACCTTTAAAATCAAATGATTCAAAGCTAGATGTTCCAATTCTTATTAATGGTTCTCAAGCAATTGTTTGGGCAATAGGACCACTAAATCAACGTGACGAAGTTTCGTACCATAGTCAATATACAAAAGGTAACAGATTAATTGATTTTGGTAGACAGCCATTGTGGAATTGTCCATTTGCCGATAGTGATCGTTCATCTGAAGAAGAAGAAGAAGATGAAGTAGAAGAAAAAGAAATTGGAAATCGGTTTTCAGCACCAGTTGAAGGAAACCGACGGCAAACAAATGAATATCTTCCAACTACGTCAAGAAGGTCAGTTAGAAAACCTGCAACACCACAACCCGCAGCAAAAGAAGGTGCCTGGTTAATTCCACCAATTCAATGCTATGAACCGGAAGATGGTGTATTTTATGCACAAATGGGACCGACCGGTGGAAAACATGGATATCCAGCTATTACTGGACATGTTGGGTGGGGAATTTCATGGTATATTAATGGACTATTAATTCCAGAAATTAATGTAGTTCGTGGTAAAACATACACATTTGTTGTAGAAGGTGGTATTGATGCAGAAATTCCAGCTAAATATCATCCGTTTTACATTACTGATGATCCGATCGGCGGTTATGAACATAAAACTGATGAAGAGAGAGATGTAAGCTATTTTTAAATCTATATCTTTTTGCGGAATTCAAATAAAAATCTTTTTGTAGCAAATCAAAATATATGCTGGGGTTAAACGAACAAGAAATGGAGATGTAATTCCCACTGGAGTAGGGCGACTATGTAATTGGACTCCTGATCCTGATGGCCCTCCTGCTGATGAATATGATTCATTTGGTGCTTATCAAAGAAGTTTATCTTTAAAATGCGAGGAAGGGGAACCAGGTGTTATTACTTGGACACCAAATGAAAAAACTCCTGATACGGTTTACTATCAATGTTTTACTCACAGGTAACATTTTCAGCTTTGCAAAAAAGTTTAAATAATTATTATTTTATTTTCTTACAGATATCTAGGTTGGCGAATCAACGTTCTTGATTCATGCGATGAAGATGTAGCAGCGAGTGAAATTGATGAAGTATATGTTGAACCAGATAAACAGGATTCTTTTTTAGCGGAACCATCGATTCGATATGAATCTAAATTAAAACCAAATGAACCTTTTTTATTAGCTCATGACAAAGACTCTAAACCATTACAATATTCAAATGAGTATTCAAATGAGCAAGTAGATGAAAGTCAATCAAAAGAAGATTTAGAATATGAATCAGAAATATCTAGAATAATAACGGATGGAATCAGAGCAGCTGAAGATCTAGAAAAGAAAATTGCTAATCAGCTGGCATCAACCACAACAACACAAAAACCTAAATTTAACTTAGGGGAAATTGAAGAATCGATTCCTATCGTAAATTCTAGTCCAATAAGACCTGAAAATAAAACCCCATACAGTCGGCCAGTTATTATTCCGTCATCTGTTGAGCTACCAGTTTACTTAAGACCACCACAAAATATTCCAAAGGGACCAGTTTTTCATTCTGCTAAACTGCCAGCTCGTCGTCCGATTAAATTCGAACGAAGACCAATATCTCGACCACAACGGCCCGTTATTCTTCCTCAACCATCTATGATTGTTAACCATTATAAAAAGCCTGTTTCTCCATTTGTTCGACCTTTTGTCAAAAATGTTCCTATCAAATCAATTGCGTCAGTATTGTTATTAGGTGAGCCAACAGAAATTCCAAAATCTCATCAAGCAATAAATTATCAATCCCAAAAGCCAACATTTTTAAATGGACCACCACAAAACCTCAACAATAAACAAAGGCATGAAGTACCAATCTTATATTCAGTTAAAGATAAGAAACCTTTCGGCAAACCTCAATTACAGTCAAAAGTATCATCGCCTTCTTTTTATGAATATAAACCTGAAGGTGGTCAAAAAAATAACGGATTTCAACCTGATTCGGTTATTGTCGAAGGTGGTTTTCGACCAATTATAAAAAGAGATGAAACTATAGAAGAAGAGCTCGCATCTGTTGAATCTAATCTTAACCGACGAAGAGATGAAAATTTATCAGATACTGAAGAATCAAATGAAAGTGATGCAGTTGTTTTAAGTCGAGAGTTACAAACTAGACAATTTGAACCAATGTTCATACCATCTCCTTTGGATAGCGTTAACAATATCAAAAAAATAAAACGAACAAAAGAACATTTAACGGGCGATCTAGCTGACATGGATGTTGAAGACGGAGAAGACAAAATGGCGGTAGCTGCTGAAAGACAGGATACTTATTATCTTCCACCCGACAATCGAAAAATACATGAAAAGAAATATCCAGAAGGAACTGTTGTTGCTTATGATGGTAAAGCAGTTATGGATACAAGTCTTGTTGATTCAGCCCCATCTGATATAGTGAGAGAAAATATTTATGCTGATGTTTCAAAAACTGAAACACTGATTCGTAACACGCCACAATTTGTTCCATTTCGGGGTGAGGCTCCACCATTAACACCAGATTATGCTCCACCACATATGATTCAATTTCAACCAAATCGTAATCTAAATGCACCTTTATCTCCAGTCAACGAATATTTTAATCCTTATAGTAACTCAAACGGAAAATCTAATACTGCTCGTCCAATTTCGACGAAGTTAACACTTGTTCGAGCTGATAAAGATGAATCGACAAATCGTACAAAACGAGAAGCTAAACCACATCACACACCTGACCATCATGGAGATTCATTTGATGATGTTTCTGATCACGGTCATCAGCATACCTACACTAAATCATCAAGTTCGTCTCTACAGTGGTACTCAAATCTTATGATAACATTAATATTCTTTAGATTGTTTGTTCTAAAATTATAAATAAATTAGTATTAAGCGTTTATACTTACTTTTTAGGTTATAATCTTATATAATAAGATAAAATTTAATTTAAAAATGTTTTGAATGAACTATGAATGGAGACTTTTTAGAATTTTTTCTTCATATATAATGTGAATCTGTGGTATTTTTTTTAAAAAATGAATGAGATTATGTTTTGTAACAAATATATTTTTATACTTCAGTTTAAGTTATGAAATTTAGATTTTTAATGTGTAGTTTTTTATAGGATAAATAAAAATGTATCTTGCGTATTTTTTGGAAGATGTTTGAATTTATTATAATTTTTACAGAGTTTATGGTGCATGGAATCATATTACTAGCCCGCTTCGAATTAATTATTTTCTTTCTCTATATCACGAAAGATTACTCCATAGCTAAGATTGAGAGTGCTGTCGTTTACTGAATAGAATTCATCCACCAGCACCCCTTAGATATCCCTTTGATTAGTGATATCAGCAGTCACGAACTCGTGACCGAAAAAGATGAGTTATTAGCTGTACCATTAACCATTTTGATAATGTGCCATCGTCTTATAACAAAAACATAATCCCTAAATTTCACATATAGTTGTGAACTATCTCTACAAATTATATCATAGACTGTGTTGTTTAATTTTATTTTTTAACTACAATTTTCTGTTACGTGTTATTTTGTTTTTGTTAGATTCAAGTTTTATTCTGATATTCTATATTTTTTGTGGAACTTTTTTCTCTCAAGAGAAATTTCAAGAACGATGTTCTTTTGTTGCATCGTCCTCCATGATCGTCATATTCTTCACTACCTATATGTGTTCGTCCCGAACAGAATCAAAATCTCTGTTTTGATTGTATCACGCACTGCTAACCTGTAAAATATTTACCAGTAAAATATATTTGTGGTAATTTTGCCGTAAAATTACCGGAAAGATTGGTAAAATTGATAATATTGGTAAAATATAAAACTGTTTCAAAACATTTAAATATAGTTGCAATTTCATTTAATTCAAAATTGATGACCATCCCAATCATTTTTAGTTTATAATAATTATAAAATCCAAATCTAATTTATTATTATTAAGTGTAAATTGAGTTGAGTGTAACTTACTTGCAAATTATCAGACAGGAAGATTCATATCCAACAATGGAAAAAACTTTTATGCCCCATCCATACATGAATGAAGTTCACTGTATGGAATAGATACACATGAAATAGCAGTAGAAATGCATTTCAATAGCTCAAATGCAAGGAGTAAATTGAAAGATTACTAAGCATTTACAAACTTACTTACTTTATTTAAACTGTGCGCAAACGAAATGCATTTCAATCAAGATGAATGCTCCTTTCATCGCAAGTGGCTGGAAATGAACCCGTTTCAACACTTTTCCTGCAATTGAGAATTTTCAATGGCATTACACTTGTTTTTGAGTACCACGCGTGCACGCATTGATTACGGCGTGCAGCACGTCACATCAAAATCTAATTCATTGCATTGTGCATTGTTTTATTTTCGTTCATGAAAAAAATATAAATCGCAAATGGCTGGAGACATTTGCCTTCAAAAATCAAAACATGAACGTGCATTTCGCAGCAAAAATTTACAACGAAGCGGTGATAATGATTCATTGCGTTGTACGTTCTCAACCGCTTGAAAATGCAATGAATCTGATGCTGTTGCTTTGTACAATGTAAAATTGCGTCTTGAGCAAAATTACAACACGAGTGACGTTTGAGGGTGATTAAAACGGATAATCAGCAAATTGCTAATAAAGGGGAGGGTAAGTCTTCTGCATGACATCAATTCAAATACGAATTGAAAAAGATTTAAAATAGAACAGCTGCGTTATTGCTACCAGGTGAAAAAACTACCCATTTGATCTACTGGTTGGCACCAGTAGATCAAATAAATGTTTGCCTAAAATACTTTATTTTGTGTAACACGTAGAGACGCTAAAATTACAAACAAATATGGGTATTCAGCTGCAAATTGATCGATCAGTTAAGATATTCCTACAAAAATGCGCACGCTAATTTTCAATTGCAGTACCCTCGTCAACAAAAAAGCAGTGTAAAATTTACACGTACGTAAAATTTACACGTTTATCGGCTTTGTATGAATAAAAATATCTTTCGGGCTTAAATTACTTCTTGGAAACATAAAATATTATTGCAGTTATTAAAATTCTCCTTCCAGACTAGCAATTTGTTCAGGTATACCCTATTATGATCCAGGCCGGATCAGAGTGTAATAAGGTAAATCCTAATAGGGCATTTGCTTCCGGTCCATATCAGAAATCATACTCGATTTCACTACTAGGGCGTGCCGTATTTGTCCTGATCCGGTCCGGATTTCAAAAACCTATCTCATCCCTAGATGTAAATGCCGGACCAGTGCCGGATCAGAATAATATATGATTTTCCAACTAAGATATGCCCTATTTGTCCTGATCTGAGCCCTATTTCATTTTAATAAATTTCTTTTGGGTAAACTTCACTAGAGTATTATCCATTTTAGATACACATATAGTTTGCGAAATTTCACATATACTTTAGTTATCGCTTCTCTGCGTTATGAATACATATAGGTAAGTATAAAGTAAGAATATTTTTATAAACATTTTTTTCTAATGTGTATGTAGTAGTAAATTTTCCATTGTGTGTTATAGAAAATTTCCTATTTTAAATGACCCGGTCCTGATCCATTTCTAGTAGGGCTGCCTGATCCGGTTTGGATAGTTTGAGGCGTTACATTACTGATCAGAACCTGATCAGTCTGCCTGATACGGTCCATATCAGTAGTAGGGAAAGCCGTATCCGGGCCAGATCTGAGCCCTTATATAATGCTAGTCGGGTTTTATACATAAATAAATAAAAAATGTATGAAGTTTTTGTTTCACACAATATGAACAAATGATTGGATAAGAAACCCGTTTATTTCTTCCGAATTTTCTAGTTTTACTTTAAATAAAGAAGAAAAATTGACGTCGCTTTCTTCAGATCGTGGATTAAAATTACAGTTCCATGAAAACACTCCTGAAAATTTTTGGATCTCTGTTAAAGATGAATACCTGAGTAAGCAAAAAATCCCTGAACATATTATTGTTATTTTCCACGGCATAACTTTGCAAAGCAGGATTTTCAACTATGGTCAATATAAGGACAAAGGGTCAATATAGAGACTAGGAAATTCAGAAGAAGAAATGCGTGTGGCGTTATCATTTATATCGCTGAGATCTGTAAAGATCGTCAAGTTCATGGATCGCATTAAGTTTGAGATTTTTTTAAAAGTATTGTAATTTTATTTGTGCTTTCAATAAATATATTTGCATCAATCGATATCGGTACATATTTTATTTATATACATATATTTTTCTAGAAGTAGCACTTGGAAGCAGGGGGTTGCCAATCAAACGCTGCGACACGATTCCGTTTCCTTTTTGCTCTATAATAATGGAGTGTTTTGGCAAACATTATTCTGTTTTTTATTTTAAAAAAGATTTTTGGTTAAAGCCAATAAATAACTAATATATTATTTTTTATTTTTTATCCAACAATTGTTTCGGTTTATTTTGAAACTATCCTCAAGGATACAATTCTTATACAAAAATAAAAACAAGCTTTGTTCAACAAAAAATTGACATAAACAAATAAAGAAAAGCTTTGAAAAACAGTTTTTCAAAGCTATCTTTTTTTAATTTATGTCAATTTTTTGTGAACAAAACTTGTTTTTATTTTTGTATTAGAATAGTATCCTTGAAGATGGTTTCAAAATAAACCGAAATAATTGTTGGATAAAAAATAAAAAATAATATATTAATTATTTATTGGCTTTAACCAAAAATCTTTTTTTAAATATAATACACAAGCCAAATATCATATTCTGTTTTTTATTGCTCTTTTGGTTTCAAAAAGGTTGACAACCCGTACCCCCTGTTTTATAGTGTATGTTGTACGAGTATTGTAGATGTTTCGCCTAAAAATATATCAGAGTTTAGTGTTCCCCGACTTCAAAAAGTTTGATAACCAAGGGTTACCCTACGTTACAGGGAAAACCGCTGGAGGGATTTCAAAAATTTTTTTTTCTAAAAATAGGTATACTCAAAGGACAGGTCCGAAAGGACGCTGTGTTCGATAACTGTACCGGAAGTGTGTCTAAAAAATCATTATGTGTGTTAAAATAGCAAATTTTCATATTTTTGGCTTAAAAAACGTTCATTTTAAGTAATTACGAGTAGGAATCATAAATTTGGAGAAAACTTGATGGTAGGGATTGGTACGTGAGACCAAAAACTAGATTATTGCATTATAAGTTTGTCAAAAAAATGTTGTCAAGTGTGTCAAAAGAAAGATTTTTATTTATTTTTTTACCCAAAAAAAATAAAATTAATTATTTGTTTGAAAAGAAATTTTATTATTATTATTGAGAATTATGGCATTATAAGTTTGTCAAAAAAATAATGTCAAGTGTGTCAAAAAATGATTTCATTTATTTTTTTAGCCAATTTTTTGGAAAAAAAATGTAGCTGTTTTTATGACGTATATGTAATTGAAAATGAAATTGGAGAGGGAAATTTTTGAATTTGTAATAGTTTTTGAAATATTTTTGGAATTTTGAAAAAAGTTTGTATTTTTGATATTGTAATAATTTTTTTGCAATATTTTTTGAATTCTGGAAAAAGTTTTAATTTTTGATTTGGTAAGAATTTTTGGAATATTTTTAGAATTTTGAAAAAATTTAAATTTTTGATTTTATTATAATTTTTGGAATTTTGAAAAAAGTTTCAAATTTGGATTTTGTAATAATTTTTGCAATATTTTTAGAATTTTGGATTTTGAATTTTTAAGAATTTTTGGAATATTATTGGAATTTAGAAAAAGTTTAAATATTCGATTTTATTCTAATTTTTGGAATATTTTTGGAATTTTGAAAAAAGTTTCAATTTTTGATTTTGTTATAATTTTTGCAATATTTTTAGAATTTTTGAAAAAGGTTTTAATCTATGATTTTGTAATAATTTTTGCAATATTTTTTAGAATTTTAAAAAATTTTGAATTTTTGATTTTATTAAATATTTCAATATTTTTTGATTTTGTAATAATTTCAGCAATATTTTTAGAATACGGGAAAAAGTTTGAATTTTTGATTTTGTCATAATTTTTGCAATATTTTTAGAATTTTGGAAAAAACAGAATTTTTGAATTTTATATATTCTTCAGAATTTTGAAAATATGTAAGAATTTTTGAAATTTTTTAAGAATTTTGAAAAATTTTAAATTTTTGATTTTATTGTAATTTTTGGAATTTAAAACTTTCAATTTTTGATTTTTTAATAATTTTTGCAATATTTTTAGAATTTTGGAAAAAGTTTGAATATTTAAGAATTTTTGGAATATTGGAATTTAGAAAAAGTTTAAATATTTGATTTTATTCTAATTTTTGGAATATTTTTGGAATTTTGAAAACAGTTTTAATTTTTGATTTTGTTATAATTTTTGCAATATTTTTAGAATTCTGTAAAAAAATAGAATTTTTGGATTTTTTAAAATATTAGAATATTTTAGAACTAAGAAAAATTTTAAATTTTTGGAATTTTGAAAAAAGTTTCAATTTTTGATATTGTTATAATTTTTGCAATAATTTTAGAATTTTGGAAAATGTTTGAATTAAACTTTTTCTAAATTCTAATAATATTCAAAAAAATCTTATAAATGCAAAAAATTGAGACTTTTTCCAAAATTATAATAAACCCAAAAATTTAAAATTTTTCAAAATTCTAAAAATATACCATGAATTCTTCCAAAATCAAAAATTGAAACTTTTTTCAAAATTCTAAAAATATATTTAAAATTCAAAAATTCTGTTTTTCAAAATTCTAAAAATATTCCAAAAATTAGAATGAAATCAAATATTTAAGCTTTTTCTAAATTATAATAATATTCCAAAAATTCTTAAAAATTCAAACTTTTTCCAAAATATTGCAAAAATTATAACAATATCAAAGATTGAAACTTTTTCCAAAATTATAATAAAATCAAAAATTTAAAATTATTCAAAATTCTTAAAAATATTCCAAAATTCTTACAAAATCAAAAATTGAAACTTTTTTCAAAATTCTAAAAATATATTTAAAATTCGAAATTTTTTTTTTCAAAATTCTAAAAATATTCCAAAAATTAGAATAAAATCAAATATTTAAACTTTTTCTAAGTTCTAATAATATTCCAAAAATTCTTATAAATTCAAATATCAATTTTTTTCCAAATATTTTCCAAATATTGCAAAACTTATAACAATATCAAAAATTGAAACTATTTCCAAAATTATAATAAAATTAAAAATTATAATTTTTTCAAAATTCCAAAAATATTCCAAAAATTGGTACAAAATCAAAAATTGAAACTTTTTTCAAAATTCTAAAAATATATTTAAAATTCAAAAATTTTGTTTTCAAAATTCTAAAACTGTTCCAAAAATTAGGATAAAATCAAATATCTAAACTTTTTCTAAATTCTAATAATATTCCAAAAATTGTTAAAAATTCAAACTTTTTCCAAAATTGTGTTCAATTTTTACTTCGGTCTGAAAGACCTAAGTATTACATTCATAAGCTCAAAGTGAAATTCTTGTCCCCACTTTTTTGGCATTTTTCGACGTTTTAGGACCTACTGATTCTAAAAAAACAAAAAACAAATGTGTGTCTGTCTGCCGGCCGGCCGTCCTACCTACGCTACAGGGAAAACCGCTGGAGGGATTTTAAATTTTTTTTCTAAAAATAGGTATACTTAACGGACAGGTCCGAAACTATGCTGTGTTCGATAATTGTACCGGAAGTGTGTCAAAAAAGGTTAATAGTTTTTAGAGAAAATATATAAACTATTCTCATTATTCATATTGTCAAATTCATCTACTAAAAACTTACAAAACGACATATCTAAATTTGACTGTGTAAAAAACTAGTAGGGTAGGGTGTGACCATAGCGGCCACGCCAAGAACTTCCCGTTAAGCTATATAGGTAACATAAAGATATTTTCTTAAAACTTTAAGAAATTAAAATTCTCTTTCTAAGACTTGCAATTAATCGTCATTTTTTCATGACTTTTGGTTACACTGGAAAGAAGATTTTCATTGCACCATATATTTAAAAAAAACTAGCGGTGGAGTCTATTTAAAGTCTACTTTGTCAACTTTGCTAAAATTTTTTCGATTTTTCTCAAACAATATCACCATTTTTAGGGTTCCGTACTATGAAAAAGTAAAAACGGTACCCTATTGGTGAGACTTCGGTGTCCGTCCGAATTTCTACATAATCGGTTTTCTCAAAACTATAAGTGCTATCAACTTGAAATTTCTTACAGTTATACAATGTATTTATCCACGCCTACTGACAACAAGAAAATTATGAATATTATGTTTTATCAATATTTTATGGACATTGATAAGGAGGTAGTAAAACAAAGGTTTGTTTTAAGGAATCGAGTTTGGTTTAAAAAAATCAAAAAAATCCAAATATTTCAAAATGACATTTCAATGAATTATCGACGGCTTAGTTTTTAAGTTATTTCCAAAAAAGTGTGTTCATTTGTTTGTCCCCCACCTTAACTTCGAACATTACAAAAGCAGTAAGTTGAAAAACTACTATAAACATTACAAAAACCTTATGCTCTAAGTTTCAACAAAATTAAATGTCAAGACTGAGAAGTCTAAAAAAAAGTTGTTCAACGAACCACAGACATCCTCCCTGACTCCTTTGCCAAATTTTGAAAATAGCTGATTCAAAATAGCACATTTTCCATATTCAAATAAAACCGGGTGTGTTTGCGGCTCATTTTAATTCAAAAGTTTCATCAAGTTCTCATGCGTTTGCGTAATGAAAATAACTCCTATTTTTCAAATTTTCTTAAAAAAACTCAAAAAGTATGAAAGCAATTGTTTAAACAAATGTCATTATAAATGGCTGAGATGATGACAAACAAAATGGGAGGTAAATGATCTTGATGGCTTTGATCTTTATTCTAGTAATACTTGCAAGAGATGATTTTCAGTTTTTTGGAAACCACAAAAAAATAAATGATTTCATTAGAAAAGGACCGGGCTGTAAGTTACGCCAAGATATATCGATTGTGACCATTGAAGTTGAAATCGGATCATCCTTTGTTGAGAGAGCGTTGGACAAATGTTTGTCCACATACGATGATACACACGCACATAACCACACACACATACATACTGCCAGCTAAAAATAGCTTAAACAGCTTCAGGAGGTCTTGAAACGTAAAGATATTAGAAAAATTTCGATTTCGAAAATCGACCCAAAAACAATAACTTCTCATATCGGGAAGTTAATAAACAGTTGACCAGGCAATCTACTCTCGAACCTCTGACCTTTTTGTCAAATTTAGAAAATAACTCAGGTTTTTGATATTCAAGTAATCCCGGATGCGGTTGCAGCTCATTTACATACAAAAGATTAATCCAAATATCACATTTTGTCAAAAACTAAGATAGCTCAATTGTTTATACAAATGTCATAAATGTCTGACATGATGACAAACAATATGGAAGCTCCATGACCTTGATAGCATTATTTATTAATCTCATGATATTTGCAAGTGATGATTTACAGTTTTTTGGAAATCACTAAAAAACAAATGATTTAATTTCGCTAGACTGGGCTCTAAGTTACGACAAGATACATCGATTGAGCCATTTAGGTTAAAATCGACCCATCCGATGTTGAGAAAGCGTTGGGCAAAAATTCTCCACACAGCGATATACACATACATACACACACACACACACATACAGACTGCCAGCTAAAAATAGTCTAAACAGCTTCAGGAGGTCATGAAACGTAAGGATATCAAAAAAATTTCGATTTCGAAAGTCGACCCAAAAACAATAACTTCCCATATCGGGAAGTTAATAAACAAGATTGTATATATATATCACATTTTTACCAGTGTAAAATAATGTTATAATTGTGCTCGCCTGTTGTTATTCCATCTGTAGGCGAACACAATAATAACATTATTTTACACTGGTAAAAATGTTACTATATAAATACAATCTTGTTTATTTTTTGCCCAGTCAAATTTAGATATATCGTTTTGTAAGTTTTAGTAGATGAATTTGTAAATATTATCAGTAGAACTCCCGAGAGTTGGTCCTGGGGAACCAAAACCTGTTTTTATAATTGCCATGAAAGGCTACGACCTTATATAGTAGACTAGGTTAATATTTGACCTAGTTTTAGTTTCCTGTATTGGAATTAGAATGTAGGTTATTGGTTTATTGTGGTTTGTTGTTGTTGTGCGTGTCCCAAGCCGGTTGCTAAAGGCCTTGGAAGGTCGTCAGGTAAACTAGGTTAGTATTTGACCTAGTTCTGGTTATCTGTATTGCTAATTTCTCGATTTAAAGTGTAGGTTAGTGGTTTATTGTTGTTTGTTGTTATTGTGGGTTTATTGTTGTTGCTAAAGGCCTAGGAAGCATGTCAGATAGACTAGGTTAGTTCAAATGTGAGTTCAAATTTAAAATTAAAACAATAAAATAATGGTACAAATGACAGATAAAACAATTTGTCACGTGTTTTTATTCATTTTTCTTTTTACATTTTTTGCTCTAAAACTAAAATTTTATTGCTTGTTTTATTTTTTGTCTTAAAATTAAAACTTAAATAAAATTTAATTAATGTTTTTATTTTCACCTTCTAAGAGTGTTAAACCGTTTTGAGGGGTTTTTATGAGGTAGAAATTTTCCTCCATAACTAATGCTGTATAATCTTCCTCGTTAAATAATTCATTGAATTTATTTGGTGCGAATAATAATACATCTTCGGTTTCGAAAATCCACTTTTTCCCAAATTTAGTGTCGATTTTTCGAATTGTGCATAATTTGTATGCGTGGTTTTCCTGCAATTCTGCTATCTTCATAAATGGTTTTGATTTCTCCTTTGCTGCGCTTGAACATTTTGCCAGAAAAATTTGTTTTCTAGCCGGTTGATGTTGTTGTTGTTGTAGTATTTGTTGCTGTTGTTGCTGCTGTTGTTGTTGTTGTATTTGATGGTGTAAGCGCTTTCTTTTGAGAGGTGGAGCCGCTTGACAATCGGAAGTTACCAGGTATTCGTTTAAAAAACTGTCTGTTGAACTTTCCATGTTTAGCAAATTACTATGTTAGACTACAATTGTTGATTACAACTGCTTGATATTTATACCAATTTACGATGCTTAAAAGTTAGTGGGGGAACAAGAGTTTGAAACATTTAATACGAATTATTTCTTTATTATTCTTTATCTAAAACGCGACAGAAAAAATAAATCAAAGAACACTTGAAATTTATGGCTTTATATATATTATTACTTTATTCTTCTTTTATTTATCTTCAAAACATATTGAAAATTCATTTAGAAAATTCAGATAAATTAAAAGATAATTGCTGCTAGTTTCTCCATTTATTGTTCACTTAATTTTTCAAATGATAAAATTTATCTTATAAATTAATCAAGACGCAAAAAAGGAAAAATAAACAAAAGAAAATTATTCACAAGAAACATTGAAACATTTAATAAGAACTATTTCTTTATTTTTCTTTATCTAAAACGCGACAGAAAAAATAAAAAAGAAAACTTGAAATTTATTGCTTTATATATATTATTTTATTATTCTTTATCTAAAACGCGACAGAAAAAATAAACAAAAGAAAACTTGAAATTTATTGCTTTATATATATTATTTTCTTATTCTTATTCTTCAAAACATATTGAAAATTCATTTTGAAAATTCATATAAATTAAAAGATAATTGTTGAGTTTGTTGTTTCTCCATTTACTGTTTACTTAATTTTTCAAATGATAAAATTTATCTTATAAATTAATCAATACGTAAAAAGGAAAAAATAAACAAAAGAAACATTGAAACATTTAATATGAATTATTTCTTTATTTTTCTTTATCTATCAAAACAAATTGAAAATTATTCTTAATTTTGTTTTTTCATGATAATTTATTTGAAAGTTTAAAATTACCTTGATGGAAATTTGCTTTACCTCTGATTTAGAGTATTGAAGTTTTACAAAAACAACGATGTCAAACTAAGTATAAAAGCCTACCCTGTTAGAAAATTTATATTGTATTAGTTTTGTGATTCAACATTAAAACATGGCAAAAAAACTTCTAATGAAAAGGTTTATAACTTCTGGGGAAGAAGTGGAAGAAGAGCGATTTTTAATCGATTCCGAAACGGGGAAAAATATGCAGAAGTTTAACTTGCGCAGACGCGAAATTAAATTTTCGATAAAACCTGTACCAAGCTATATTGATCCAATTACTTGGATTAAAGGGGCACTCCACGATATTGTCAAATATATTACAAAAGAAGTTAGCCCAAGCGACAAAATTGGAATGACATTTTGTGGTGAAAGCTTCGAGCATCGTGGCCCTGCATGGATAAACTTTCAAACAGCAGGTGGACTGACGTTTCAGCATATTTGGGATGTGATTTCAAAGGTTTTTCAAAGCAATTCCGAGGGTGAGTACTTTTAAATGAAAATGCTGAACATTTTTTTACTTTTTCACTTTTACTTTACAGGGTTAAGTACAGACAAATTTTGTTTGACCGCAACATATATCAATTTACCTTATGGTAAAGGTAGGAAAAAACAATTTTACAATTTTGCTGAAGAATGCAAACAACGCCGTGGTATAATAACAATAAAAAATAAAGATAACTTATGTTTACCCCGTGCCCTAGTTGTCTGAATTGCAAAAATTGATAAAGAGGTCAATTATAGACATATTTTAAAAGATGTCGGAAAAATTCAAGCGATTAAAGCTAAAGAGTTAATCCAAAAAGCAGGTGTAATTATTCCACATCAGGGGTGTGGAATACATGAATTAAAAAAATTTCAAAATTATTTGACAAATTACAAAATTGTTGTCTATCAATATAACACTAGGGGTCGAATTGTGATATTTGAGGGAAATACCACAAAAGATGTAAAAAACCTAAATTTGTTATACCATGAAAATCATTTTAATGTGATTGGATCACTCACTGCTGCTTTTTGTACAGAATATTATTGCGGAAGTTGTCACGTTCCATTTTGGCACAAACATGAACACAAATGTTTAAAAACTTGCCCATGTTGCTGTAATTCAACACCATGTCCAAAGAATAGTATAAATGTTAAATGTAATATCTGTAATAGAACATTTAGAGGGGAAAAATGTTTTGATTTTCACCGAGCCTCATCATCTAACTCAAAAAGTATTTGTGATATAATAAAAAAATGTTTAAATTGTTTGCACGTTTACAAAACAGAAAGACAGCATTTTTGTAATGAATATTTTTGTAAAATTTGTCATCAACATGTACCTTCGGATCATCTTTGCTTCATTCAGCAAGATAAAAAACAGAAAAATTTTGAAAACTGCATTTATGTATTCTACGATTTAGAGACAAGACAGGAAAAAAATATTGATACACAACTAAGACAGCATATCCCTAATTTGTGTGTTTTACAGCAAAGATGTGACATCTGTATTGACGATGAATCTCTAGTTTTTTGTCAAAAGTGTAAATTTAGACAAATAATTTTTGAAGAAAATTATATAATCGAAAAAATGATGAATCACATTTTGAAATTAAGCGCAGAATTCCGAGAAATAATTGTCGTTGCTCATAACGGACAAGCGTTTGATCATCAGTTTATTTTAAACTATGTTTTAAATAAAACGAATGTGGAACCCAAACTAATAATGAGAGGAACGAAAATTATTTTGATGATGATCAACAATGTCAAATTTATCGATTCACTTAATTTTTTCCCGATGGCCCTAGCAAAATTGCCAAAAGCCTTTAACTTATCTACAAAATTAAAAAAGGGGTTTTTTCCGCATTTATTTAATAAACTGGAAAATGAAAATTATATAGGTTCTTTACCGCCTATGAAATATTTCTCCCCCGATTCAATGAAAGAAGATGAGAGAAATGAGTTTCATCAATGGTACACCGAAAATAAAAATTGCGAATTCAACATGCGAAAAGAAATAGTTGAATACTGTAGCAACGATGTAAAGATTTTGACTGAAGCTTGTTTAAGCTTCAGAAGAATATTTTTACAAGAATGCAACATTGAACCGTTTTTAGAAGCAGCAACAATAGCCTCAGCCTGTAACCTCGTGTTCAGACGAAACTTTCTGTGTTTGAACACGATAGGTATAATTCCACGACATGGTTACAGACTAGTCGACAATCAATCCGAAATTGCTCTACAGTGGCTTGTATGGGAGCAGGACACCCGAAAAATTAAATTTCAATATGCTGCTAGCGGGAGAGAAAAAGTGATTGGCGGTGTCAAAGTTGATGCATTTTGTGACAGCACTAAGGAAGTTTTTGAGTTTCAAGGTAATAAAACAAAATTAAAATTAAAAACTCGCTATAACACATTATTAATTTTTATTAACCTTCTAGGTTGTTTTTACCATGGTCATCCGAAGTGCCTAATCCATAAAAGAGATGTATCCTTGTATAATGATTCTAACGATACTTTAAATCAAAGGTATGAAAGAACGCTGGCCAAAAATGAGTACTTAAAATCCCTTGGATATAAAGTAATCGAAATGTGGGAATGCGCATTTCGCGAACAAATGAAAACAAACAAAAATATGTTTTACTTAAAAAACCACCCAATAATTTTTACTGCACCACTAAACCCTCGGGATGCATTCTATGGTGGAAGAACAGGCAATGTCTTCTCTCATTATAAGTGTAAAAACGGGGAGAAAATTAAATACATAGACGTCTGCTCGATGTACCCGGGGGTCTGTAAATATGGCAAATTTCCTGTTAAACACCCTAAAGTACATGTTGGAAATTCTGTGTGTTCTGGAATTGATTTACAAAAAACGAATGGGTTGATTAAATGTAAAATATTACCACCAGAAAACCTATTTCATCCAGTTTTACCGCAAAAACAAAATAACAAATTGATGTTCTCACTCTGCCAAAGCTGCGGAGATCAAAAAAATCAAAGTGCATTTTGTTTACATTCTAACGATGAAAGGGCATTAACTGGAACATGGGTGATTGACGAAGTCTTACAGGCTCTCAAAAAAAACTACAAAATTTTACACATTTACGAAATCTGGGAATACGAGATTACGCAATATAACAAGGAAAGGAAAGAACAAGGACTCTTCACGGAAATGATGAATAAGTTTATAAAAATTAAACAGGAATCTTCAGGTTTTCCGTCTAAATATCAAACAGAATTGGAAAAACAAAAGTATATTGATTCCTTTTTAAGTTCAGAAGAAGTTCAATTGGAATTTAAAAATATCAATAATAATCCTGGATTAAGGTCTTTTGCAAAATTAATTTTAAATTCTTTTTGGGGAAAATTTGGTCAGCGAGAAAACCAACAACAAACAACTATTGTTAACCAACCGTTTGTTTTGAATGACTTACTAACAAATCCTTCAATAGAAGTTTGTCAAATACTACCTATTAACGAGGAAGTTATAATTGTGAGCTGGCAGTATAAAGAAGAAGCGGTAAATTCTCTATCAACAATCAATGTGTGTATAGCTGCTTACACAACAGCACAGGCTCGACTTCATCTTTACAGCTATCTAGAAAAGATCGGTCACAGAGTTTTGTATTACGATACGGACTCAATCATTTATATAAGTCAAGAAGGAGAATATGACCCACCTCTAGGAGAACGTATTGGTGATATGACCGATGAACTAGAATGTTACGGCCTCGGCAGCTATATATCTGAATTTGTTAGTGGTGGACCAAAAAATTACGCGTTTAAAGTTTTTTCGACTAAAGATAACTCAGAAAAGCTTGTTTGTAAAGTTAAAGGCATAAATTTAAACCATACAACATCCAAACTAATAAATTTTGAAACGATTAAACATGCTGTTCTTCATCCGCAAGATTGGGAAAATATCGCTGTGGTTTCACAAAATATTAAAAGAACTAAAGATCATGAGGTTCATACAGTAACTGAAACAAAAAGATACCAACCGAAATCAGAAAAACGTCGATTTCTGAAAGACCATAGTTCCGTACCGTTTGGATACAAAAGGTCTAAATTTGTGTAAACTACGATTATTACACAACATAAAGGTAAAACAGAAGTCAATTTTAGTCGGAGTAACAAATATTCAGTTTTTTAGTTTTAAGCAATTTTGTAGCTTATGTAAACATAAAATAAAGGTCGGGTTTTTTTCATATTTTTCCCGACGTAAAACAAAAGTTTTAGTGAGTTTTTCTTTAATAATTTCAAGTAAACGAAAAACTTATTTATTTCCAGTAAAAAACGAGGAATTATTTTATACAAATTTATTAATACTTAATTTAGCAAAATGTTTTCAGAAGTTCTAAATTATATTGTTTTTATCTACCCAGGAATTGTGCGATTTATCAAATCCTAACCATTTGACGTAAACTTTATTCCCTTTTCTTTTTAAAACCTGCTCGACAAGATAGGTATCAGAAAATTTTACAGGTGTTAGTTCTGTTTCATAAAATCCACCGGAAATTGGAGTGCTGGTATAATCGGCTAAGTTATACGTAATCGGATATGTATTTTTAACTTTAACCACTTTAAAAATTTCTGTTGACCAGTTTGGTTGATAGCCTTTTTCAAAGTTTCCTTTATTTTTACTGACTCTTACATTATCTCCTATCTTAAATTTAGCTTTTTGAAAAATTTTTGTATGCATGTATAGAGTTCTAAGTATTGATTTTTCATTTTTCTTTGAAACATTTTCTGGGGGTAATTTGATTGTTCTATGCGGTGTTGAATTATAGTTTTTTAACAATGATTGTAAAATTGAGATCCATTTGTAATTCCCCTGTAAACTGAAATTTTTCCACATCATGCTTTTCAAAGTTCGATTAAAACGTTCCACGATAGATGCCTTAAGCTCTGAGAATGTATGATAATGATTAATTTTATTTTTCAACATATATTGTTTAAACTGTCTGTTGAAAAACTCTTTGCCTTGGTCTGAATGAATATTTTTTGGGGAATCCTTTGCTTGCTTGATAATATTTTCAAGTGCTTGTAAAACATCTTCAGCAGTTTTACGTTTGACAGGTTCAGCATAAGCGTATTTGGAAAAAGTATCAATCACCGTCAATAAATATTTGAAACCTTTATTAAATTTGGCATAAGGAATCATTTCGACTAAATCAATTTGCCAAGTATCATTCAAACCCTTTTGAATGAACTTTCTCCTACGAAAATCTTTTCTAAGTGGCCTGTGTAGCTCTGAAACAATTTGTGCTCGTGACATCCTATACACAATACACACAATATTTAGTTTCTCTTTCTATATATTGAGGCAGCTGATTCTGAAAAGTTGTACATAATAGCTAAATTTTTGTAGAAATCCTCAGTCTCCCTACAGAAATCAACTTTTAATATGGAAGCTGATTCGACTTCGTTTCCGTTTACCAACGAAAGTAATGAAAATTATTTTTTAAATAAAATTATACAAGAAAACCAAATTAGTTCAACCACGAATGATTATGATGTTGATGTTGACGAGGTGACCTCGTCTTTTCAAGAATTTATACCACCACCACCATCACCATCGCAATTACTTGAAGAGGAGGAAGAAGAGGAATGGCAGGACGGGCAAAACTGGTTTGACTCTCAAACAGATGATCTGCAGGTTAAGGAAGAACAAAATATCGAAGTCGAGCAAGAAGGATATTTCGAATGGTTTTTTAGTAACATTATAGATAGATAAAAATAAAAATAAAAATAAAATAAATAAAAGGCAATTGTTTTTATTTTCGTACAATTTTGCGTAGTTTATTGTTTAATATTACAGGTATCTCGAAAAATAATCTAGAAAAATTACACTGCACATTGATCTGTTGCTTTGGGATGTTAATTTCTTCATGCAACTTTTCCACTTGTTTTTCTTCACAGGTTTTTATGTATTTTTCAACATACGCTCTTACATTTTGTTCGGAATTTTTATAGTGAATCATTACAGCTTGAAGAAAATCAACAAGGTTGTTAAATATATCGGCCTCTTCTCTGTTGACACTAAGAGTTTGACTACGAATAGCTTGAATTCCTGCTTGTAAACATAATTTGGTATTTTTTATTGTTCGACTGCACAGCAGCTTTTTGTATAGATGGTAAAATTCACACCAATCACGATATTTCAGAACAATTACTTCTTTCCCATTACGATGGAATATGGTTGTGGCTTCAAATGATTCCCCCGTAAAACCAACAGAAATTCTAAAGGTCTGGTTTTTATTAAGAAAGTATGTATAGTTTAATAATAAAGACATCGTGTTTTCATGTCGAATTTCCATTTCTTTTTAACTTTCCTCTAACTCTCGGGTTACAAGACTGTAAAAAGTTGTATTTTCCAAATATTTTATGAAATAGTTTTAAAATCAACCTGTCATTTTCAATATGATTTACTTTACTGAATTGGTTCAAAAAACTTTTCATACTTAAACCAAAACATCTAAACCAAACGTAAACACAACAATATTGCCCGCATACATCTGTAAAATTACTTTGCAACTGTTTATCATTAAAAATTAAACAATGATTCTTCAAATATCTTAAAATTTCAGGTTTAGTTGGTTTCTGCCCAAAAGAATCAAAGTATTCTTTACACCCCTTTTTAGGAATATAAATAGCTAACCAGTGTGTTCCAGGGTCCTTAGCCTTATCCGTGTTAACGATTAAAAGAGATGGTTTTTCTTTTACTTTTGGAATTCTATCCAGAGCGAATACCCCCTTAAATTTTTTGTTTGTACGCTGGTTACATTTTAAAATGTTAGTTATTTCTAAAGTGTTCATAAAATAAATTGACTCAGATCATAAACTTTGCTCGCTTCCTTTACATAATTTACTAAAAACTCTTTTTAATTAGTTTGTTGGTAATGATTATATCAAAACTTTCTAATATTTGTTTAAACTCTTTAGTTATATTTTCGTTAGTCACAGTTCCAAAAGAATAATTTTCAATATTTTGATTTGTTAGCTCTTTTGTTGGAAACTTGTAAGTAAACTCTTTTACGAACTTCTTACAAGGCTCTTTAAATCCTACTATACTAATTTCTTTCACAAACAAACTGTTTTTGTCGTTACAACAAAATGTAACATCGACAAGTGCACAGGATGAAGACATGATGTAAAATATTTAGACTCACGCTTTTTCATCCTATTTATAGGTTTGTGAATATATTTCGATTTTTATCGATTTGAATGTTTGCATCAAATTCCCCATAAACAATTGCAGTTAATGTGGACGGCAATGGTTTTGATAACTTTGCTTCAATTCTAACAGTTCCTTGATTAAGTAGACCTTGGCACATTTCATTCCCTGATGCATCGGGGGTTAAATCAAAAGCAAGTAAAAAAAATCCATTGCAAAACATTGTTTTTGTTATCTGATGACCTTTATCATTATGGAATATCCCTGTTCCTTGAAAAAGTGTGTTGTAGGCTCTGGTATAACAATTATATTCATCAGAGAAACTAGTTTCAATTGCTGTATTAGGTATCTGTACCCCATTCACATTCAACGAAAATTGAGAAATATCAAAATGTTTAAAATTGTACGGGTTTTTTGATCTTTTTCCTGAATAACCAATATTTTCGGTCATACAAAAGATGATTGTAGTCGGCAATTGACCAATGAAAACGTTGTCGAGCGATATGGATGATGTATTCATAGGAAGAGTATAGGTTTTTACTTCCACACGTTTATAACTATATATAGCATTCTTTTTTTCCAAAACAGCGTTATGTGCTAATAGAACACTCGGATTAACAGTTACATGTCTCATAAACAATGTTGCTTCTAAAATTTTCAATTGAGATTCATCGGTATCGTCAGAAAAAAAATAGAATTCTGGTTTTTCTAGTGTTAGTGTAATTCGAACATCCACGTTGTTTATAAGTAAGGTAGGCTGGTTAAACATTTCTACATGTAGTTTACCCATTAGCTCAACAACATTGCTATTATTATACAATTTTTGACGGTCTTTCGATCCAGAATTATTAGATTTTTCTATGTTCGCCTTATCTAATGTCCACCCTGAGCACTCTAAATGTGTGGTAGCAGCATCATTACCATAATTTAATAGCGATTCAATATATGCTCTATAGTGATAATTTCCGTCTGATGGTGTTATATTTTTCCCGTTTAATTGAATATTACATTGTTTTATTAGAGAATGTAAAAGATTGTTAACTACACTTGGCTGTGATAGTTCTTTTCCGTCTGCCCCTTTATCATTATTCCATAACCCTCCATCTTTTTTCAAAATCCGTATTTTCAATCTTAAATATGTAGAAGATAAGTCCCTATATGTATCTCCATGACCTAATGAAACAAATTCTATTACCGATGGTTTATCTAATGAGGCTATAGGGTTGTAAGAAACCTCTTCGGATCGTAGAATACTTGATTGAATAGGTTGTGCTTTAAATATATCCAATTCAGATTTCATACATTCCACCATAATTAATCAAAAATATCTTTTTCTTTCTTACGCCTAATAACTTTACGTCGTTTCGAGGTAAAATAATTTAAATTTTTGATCGACGGCTTATTTATAACTTTTCTTTTCCTTTTTCCCGACCCATACATTTCATTGAGTTTTTGAACTGCCCCGCGTCTTACACTTTTGACAATCTCTTTACCGCGATCTTGCAGAACTTCCTTAATATTTGCACCGGATACAATATCTGATAAAGCACTTATACCAGAGTTTACAACCTGCTTTTTTAGTAAATCAGCCCCCGAAGAAAATATTGGTTTCAAATACTTGAAAAGTCCCCCAAAAAAACTACCTAGGCCACGTCCTCGTTGATATGGTACAGTCGAATGTACCAACGGACCAATATCCTCAATGCCTTTCCCCGTTTGACTCAAATAGTATCTGTAATATACTCCTTCCATAATGCTTTTCATAAAACACTAAATTGTTTAATAGAATCCCCCTTTTATTTATATACTTTTTTAAAATGTAATACAATTTTTGTAGGAATACTACTTGTTGCAAAATTAATTTTGCTACTATATTTATCACAGATTAGAATAGAAATATTATCAAAAAAATTTTTCTCAACAGCAAAATATTGTATATTTAAAATTTCTTTTTCCATTACTTCAAATGCATTTTTTGTGTTTATCGTTCTTAAACATCTCACAGTGCTATCACCCACCATATTTGGTTCAATAATATCGGTATAGACAAAAAGCATTTCTGGTTTAATTACGGGTGTCATAGGTAAATATTGCAGAAATGTTTTAAATAAATCTAAGAGTCTTGACTTATGCTTTTTAAAATCTTTAATTTTTACAGTTATCTGATCAAAACATGATTTCAGTAACTCTTCGAGTGAGTAGCTATGATCTGCCTTTAATTTTAGCTCAAGTGGTGGTTGATTTATACATATTTTAATAAATTCATTTGTTTCAGGTAGTTGTTTTTCTAATGATGTTGATGAAGGTGCAGCCACGTAATTGGAATCCAAAGATATAAAATCATATATCCCCCAAATTAGTTCACGCTCAACCTCTTTTCTTGAGTAGCCATCAAATGGGTGTATATTCTGAATAAGAGTTGGTAACAAAAAAGATTTCCAATCACACAAATATTCATCCGTGTTATGTGGAATGTACGTCGTCCCAATTCCAACCAAGTGTTCGGAATTACCTCCTATAAAAACTTTTGTACCAATGTGCCAGTTTTTTCCGTATTTATTTGGTTGAAAATCGTTTAAGTAAATCTCCGACAGACCAACTTTCCAGTTTGTACCGTTGATTGGTTTATGTAAATTATTTGTAAAAGCTGATAAAGTATTATCAGGATAGTAATTCATTGAGTTATCACTGAGTAAAGTAACATAAAATTCATCTTTTAGGTGTATATCGCCCATGTTTTCTTACGTTTTGGAAAATTAATTTTTGTTTGACTGTCACCCGCTTTAGCTGGTCGTAAAATTCGTTTTGTAGGTGTTGTAAATTTCTCGCTATTTATATGCTTTTCTTTCTTTTCTGGTGGACTGTCAAGAGGAACCGTTATAACGTCTCCAGACTCGGTTTCAAATGTTTGATAATTTTGATTTGGAGTTAATTTTCGTTTTCTTAAACGCTCACCAATTGATGTGGCAGATAGTGCTTTTGCGAAAATTTTGTCTTGAACGTCTTCATCAAGTTCACTGTCAGACTGTGTTGTTTCTTTAAAAATATTTTCCTGGACGCGTTTATCAAATACTTCATCATCTTCATTCTCATATATTTCTTCTTCAGGAAACTGCATTTCAAAATTTCTTTTACCGACAACATCTGTTTGAGTGTCTGTCGCTCTAAATATGGGTTTTGTACGGAAACGTGTTTGGGTACTTTTAGGTTCCATGATTTTAATTTTTTTCTCTTCAATTTTAGATAACAATCTTTTTTTGTTTCTAATTTTAAATAGGTTCTGACGATACAAATACCACTTCTGAATATCGGACAAATTTTTGTTTAATAAAATGTTTTTCATCTTTTTATCCAACTGGTTGAGTTCAACGTCTGAATTTTGCTTTAGTTTTTCATATATTTCAGGTTTTAATATTATCATTTTGTTAAATGTTGTATTATTCATTTTATAAAATGACCAATCACCCCTGATAAAACTGCACCGAGAAGAGCAGGTAAAAATCCACCACGTTGAATTATAATTTTTCTTTTACTAGTGAGCGACTTCTTACGGCAAATGAGTGATCTCAAGTCCTTTTTATACTTTTTTAGTTGATTGGTTGCTCTTTTATTTAAATGACAGTTACCTTTTAAAATATTTAACGCAATTTCACAGATCGTTTTAATTACATTCGGCTCACATTGTTTTATTATAACTTTTTGAAATTTTCTCTTAGAATTTTTTAACAGGTGCAATATATGACGGTTGGTTTGTAATCGTTTCATATTCCTCACCAAATTGCTCCAATTGCTCTTTTGTACAAAAACAAAAATTTTTTCCAAATATGTCACTTCTTAATCTAAATATATCATTAATATCTTGAGTAAGGTCTATTAAAATGTAACCATATGGTAAGGTAGTTACTTCATTATATACTTTCTCAAATTCGTTGACCTGTTTTGGGTATATTTGACGAGCTAAAGGCAGTATTTGGGATTTATCTCTAGGGTTTTTGAAAAGCACTAAATATTTACAATTTAATGAAATATCTCTTGAAAATTTTCCCTGGTGAAAAACGTTTTGAGTTACAAATATTACAGATAAATTTCTATGGTGCGAACCTCTAGTAAATAATTCGCACACAATCTTGTCGTGAGAATTTAACATCATATCATCTACTATAATTAACAGTGGATCTTGATTATCACAAAAATCTGGAATAGTATTATAATGTTCAAGTCCTTTGATATTTTTCGGGACGGCTTCTTTATCGGGGTTACACCAAATAATCTTCTCAATTGGAGGTTGAATATATTTGTTTTTTTGTTTTATTAAATTAAAAATAAAAGTCGATTTCCCACAACAAGACGGCCCGGCAACCATCATAGTAAACGGATGAAAAAACATGGTTTGCCGAAGAGTATCTATCTAACTATACAAATCTATATGTATACAAAACAGAGGTCGAGTATAAAATTAATCTTGGAAAATTGGACAAACAGTCTCTTATATAGTCTCACAATGGCCAAACGTGTTTTCATAGTTGATCTCCAATTTCTAAGAGGAAACGATAAACAATATTTTGTCAAAGAACTCGCTCTACTTGAAAAAGGAAGTTTGATTCCTATCGTTTATCATTTCAAACCACCTTACCACGAAGAAGAACTAGGTCAAGCAGCACAATATAGCAACCGATATTGCGGCAATAAAATAAATGGACTTAATTGGAATGGCGGATGCATTGACTATGTGGATATAAAATCAATTATTAAATACTATTTAGAACAAGCTGAAAAAATTTATGTAAAAGGCGAACAAAAAAAATTTTTCCTTGAAAAGTATATTGAGAGTTTTAAAATAGAAAATCTTGCCATACCGTCGTTATTAAAGATTGAAAATTTTAAATCAATGTGTCCGATACATCTTTCAAATAATCATTTTAGATGTGCTGTAAAAAACTGTCTTAACATTTATATGCATCTTCGGAAGGAAAAAGTACTATAATGTTAAAAACAAAAAAAGTTACCTTTAACAATAAATTAGATCTTTACGTTATGTATGTGTGGGATTATGCATATAGAGTAGCTCGACAGGGAAAATATGAAGAATATGCACGTGATCGAGATAGATTTCATAGACGAATAAAAAATATTGAACCTATTATCTCTGCAGTTCTAAAAAAACCTCATAGAGAAAAAGTTTTTAATAAATTAATAAGGGTTGGTTAACCCCAATAAAAATTAATGTACATAAAATCATGTAATAGTTTTATTTTAGTTTTAAAACAAAAATGTAAAAAGAAAAATGAATAAAAACACGTGACAAATTGTTTTATCTGTCATTTGTACCATTATTTTATTGTTTTAATTTTAAATTTGAACTCACATTTGAACTAACCTAGTCTATCTGACATGCTTCCTAGGCCTTTAGCAACAACAATAAACCCACAATAACAACAAACAACAATAAACCACTAACCTACACTTTAAATCGAGAAATTACCAATACAGATAACCAGAACTAGGTCAAATACTAACCTAGTTTACCTGACGACCTTCCAAGGCCTTTAGCAACCGGCTTGGGACACGTACAACAACAACAAACCACAATAAACCAATAACCTACACTTTAAATCGAGAAATTACCAATACAGATAACCAGAACTAGGTCAAATACTAACCTAGTTTACCTGACGACCTTCCAAGGCCTTTAGCAACCGGCTTGGGACACGCACAACAACAACAAACCACAATAAACCAATAACCTACATTCTAATTCCAATACAGGAAACTAAAACTAGGTCAAATATTAACCTAGTCTACTATATAAGGTCGTAGCCTTTCATGGCAATTATAAAAACAGGTTTTGGTTCCCCAGGACCAACTCTCGGGAGTTCTACTATTATCATTTATATTTACAAGCATAGAAAAAATAGCGTTTTCTACTATTTTTATCCAAAGATAATTTTCACTTTTAAGAAAATTTTATTTTCGTTTCGAACTAGACATTAACTTTCCCGTTGTTAACGGGTGATATTTCGACGTTTTAAGAACTCGGACTTCAGACTAACTTTTTATTCAATTTTCTATTTTATTTATAGTAAATTTTGAATTACATTGACCAATCAGAAAATTGTAAGTTTATAATTTTATGAATAGATTTTATGAATGGAAAAATAGAAAATGCAACTTTGCATTTTCGATGAAATATTTAATTAAAGTTTGAGTTTTTTCTTGTTATTAGATTCTTAGTTTCCGTTTAACATTTTTTAGTTAATCAAAATTTTGTTTAATTGTTGTTGGAAATATGTATATTTGTTTGGATTATTATAATTGAATTTTGGTTCATATTATAGATATTATTGTAGGTAAGACATTTTTTGAACGGAAAGTTTTTGATAGTTTTTCCCATATATTATGTGTTTGGTTTATTTTAATTGGAATTTGGTTTATAGAAATAGCTGAGAATGGATTTTTGATGTGAATGGAAAAATTGTTGGATATTGCAATTAATATTCATATTAATCGAAACATGTTTTAACATGTTCGTTTTGACTTTGTAGAAATTGCTTAGCTTTGGCTTTTGGCTTATGGACAATATTGTCTATACAAGAATTGTTAATTAATTTCATAGGATGATGAAATTAATATTTAGGGAATATATTTATAGATATTTCAATGTACATATTTTAAACATTGTTGCATTTTATGTTTGGTTCAATATTTGTAGCAAACTGCTGAGATTGGGCTTTTATTTGGTTTAGTGGAAATTTTTTGATACACATCGTATCGAAACATTGTTGTAGAGTTTATTTGTTTGGGACTTATTTCATTTGGTTATGAAATAATAGGTTTTGGGTTAGAAATTGGTTTTGTGTACTATATGAGATTTAGTCATAATGAATTTGGTTGTAATATGTTCGTTCGTTCTATTTATATTAAACTGCATTGTGCAGGTGTAACTATTTAAGAATACTACACAGCTATATCCATTGCAGTTCTCTCGAATAGTGCTTTCACCTTATACTGCTTCATATTACCACAACTTATTTGAGCAAATATATATGCAGTCGCACATTGATCATATGTTTGACACCATTCCACAACCGATTGACATGTATCTGATCAATAAAATCTCCATGAGCCTCTCTGTTTCTTCTTTATTATTTCAGCTGTCCAGCCTTCGTTAGGAAGCCTGACGTTAATAATGTTTTCCTTACCCTTTGCTCGATAAAAATGCTTGAATTCCAACTGGCCTTTCGTTCTTGACAACACGTCAGCATATGCATGTGCATTGTATCGTCGATGTTCAATGTCAAAATCATAATCTTTCAAGGGTTTAATCCAGGGTTGTTCCTTTACGCGTAATCTAAAATAGATTACATTACATGTAATCTATGTAATGTAATCTATGTTTTCTATGTAAATTTGGTGTAATCTATTAATTTTGATATAAGAAGAAATATGTGGAATTATTGTATTGTCCCTACTGAAAATTTTTTTCGATTTTTTCGCAAAAGACATGATCAATAATTGTGTCAAAAACAAGATGTTGCGATCTTGAAAAAAGATAATTTAATTACTAAAAAAGTTTAGAATGCACATATCAATTAAATAGATTACATAATAGTTTACATTATAGATTACGCGAAAATATCTCGCGTAATTTACACGTAATCTATGCGTAATCTATACATGTAAAGTAATCTATTTTGTCTACGGCACAACCCTGGTTTAATCTATCGCGTTCCTTATCCCGTCGGATTATAATACCCACCTCAATGCCCCATAATTAGTTCTAAAGTGAAATTTTTGATTGTCAAAATGTTTCATACATTCCACTATGGCGAACAGTTTTTTCTGCGCTAGACAATAATGTCTTACTGGGTTAGCGTTTCTTCGAATAATAATATATTGATTTTCTCTTGTCCATCAATTTTTTTAGATAATCTTTTCTGAACCCTCATTGCTGGCGTCATAGTGTCCAGAACTTGTGCTTTGCACCATCTTCTTTTAAGTTTGATAAACACTTCTTCTTGCTTTTCGGTCTATTCAAATGTCTTATCCTTACTCGCAAACTAAAGCAGACTCTTAGTAACATTAGCAAATCTTGGTATAAAACGTGGGTAGTAAGTTCACAATCCCAAAAAACTGCAAAGCTCATGTAAATTCTTTTGTCTTTGCCATTTATTACAGATAATATTTTGTCAGCATCAGTGTGTATACCATTTGTTGTTTCTTTGTGCCACATTAAGTGTTTTCCTTCCATTCTAAATTGTTTACATTTTTTGAGTTCAATATTAGTCCTGCTGCTTGGATTTGCCCAAAGACTTAATCTTAATTTGTAAAAAGACTTTCGAAAACCTTGCTGGTTTTTGATACGCTTCTTCGTCTTCTTCCTGCCAATAACCCTTCGGCAGATCTAATGTTAAGAACAATTTGGCATCCGTTAATGTGTACAAGGTCATCCGCTTGAGGCATTGATAGCTATATTGCTTTGTTACTGCATTCAGTTTTCTGTAGTCGACGCAGAATCTCATGATTCCATCCGTTTTACTGACCTTAACCACAGGTGAACTTTTTATTTCCTTCTTTTCCGTTTGATTTGATTATTGACTTTTATTTTTGTGTGCTGTTGTTCACAGTTTATAATGGTAGTTACTTCTTCACATTTGCCAACGGTTGTGCCTTTATTGAGTGTTTTTGTTTTATCTTAAGGGTTCTTGTTGGTATTCGTGTTTATCGGGCACATCTAATGTTTTTCCTATAATGATCTGTTGATGTTGTAGACTTTTTTCATTGGTTTCAAGAACCCACAACCTCGGTGCTCCAAAATCTCCCTCCAATCTTCCCCAGATAATTGTTTCGGTAATAGGTGGTAGTTTTTCTCGATGTTCCAATATTATTCTCCTCACAGTTGACTCCTGCTTCATTAACCTGAAGAGCCAACATTACCATACTTGAGTACTCCTCTTCCAGCGTCTAATATGAATCCATTCAGCATTATGAAGCCCATGCCCAGAATTTCTTCAATAACCATGTCAGCTACTTATACTTCATGCTGAATTTTCCCCCTGATAACTGTACTTTCTCCTGTTACTTTTATACTCGATATTTTTCTGCTGGTTGTAATTCCAGTTTCATTAAATCTGTATGAAGTTTTGTGCGAGTTGCTCCAATATTTATTGTGATGATACAGTTGATGTAATAAAATTTAGCTCTAATTGTAAGGCTGTCACCATTCCATGTGATTCTAGAAATAGATATGGATATTATAGGCCAATCGGTTCTGGGAGTCAGCTTACACCCCTTAAAAGTGATTTGTTTTAGTTTAATTTTTTGAAAACTATTTGATCTTCTTCTCTCGCTTGCTTTTCGTCTTCAAATGATCTGCGTCAAATAGACGATGTTGATTTTCATCGTTTATTTTATCTATCTACATTTTTGTAATATGTGACCTAGCTTATCACATATTCAACATCTGAATCTGGTTTTGATGCTCTTAATCTTCTTTTTTGCCTGTAAATATTTTCTTCCTTGTAAATATTCTCTCCCGCACAAGCAATTGTTTTGATAAATGTAGCTTAAGATGTGATCAAAGCTAACTTCTGTATCTCAGAATCTCTAATACCGTCAATAAAGGCATCTTTTTCTAGAGATTTTTATTCTTTCCATGTAGTCTGGAGATGTAGTTCCATGTTTCATATGAACAAGACACTCGTGTACAGATGAAAACTTCTTTCATCTCATTATAATAGTGACACTTTAACTCAATACTGTATATCTCTTCTTGTGATCACTACTATATTTGTGATCTAAAGCCTTCATGATTTCATTATAGCTCCGTCAATCTTGTTCTGAAACTGCTTGGATTGTTTCTGTTGCTTCACCTTTCAGCTCCACTATTAAAACTGCAACATTGTGTGCATTTCATTCCAATTATTTGGATCAGCTGTTGTTTCAAATTGGAATTTGAAAATTTCAAATGATGATGTTCCATCGTATGGCAGAGGTTAAAAGCTTTATGCCTTGTATTTATTATACCGTATGTCATGTTTGGCAAAGATTTCATCATCATCTAGAGGTTTTCATTCTACTTCTATTTTAAAGTCGTCTACTTTTGATTATACTTTCCGAACTTTCTCATCCACAATTTTCTTTACTTTAACACGTAGACTTGCTGTTATTTCTAGAAGCTTCTCACAATGTGTTCACAATTCTATTCCATTTTTTGCTTCATTTGATGAATAGTGCTCTCAGACTGTTGATTCATTTCTTTTTAATTTGCAGTGATGTTTGCAGATTGTTGATTGATGTTGGCATCTAAGTTTTTCATTTCGTTATTCATAACCTGTATGTTTGCCTTTACATCAGTTTTCATTTTGTTCTTGATTTGGTTCATACTAAAAAACTCATATATTTAGCATCATAGACATTAAATATGCACAGCCGTTCTCTGTTGATACGACTTACCTCGTTGCTTCTACAACACCTTCTTTATCTTAACAACTTTTTTCTTCTGAAATATCATCTGATCCTGCTTGTCCAAAAATAATTTGATCAGGATTCCATTTGGCAGTTTCCATAGCTTTTATTAATCTTTTTTTCAACTCAATCTTGGTTCACGTTGTCGAAAGATTTCTCTTCTAGAATTCGTTCTTCAAATCGTGAACTTTTTTAATTCATTTTACTTCATATAATTTTTAAATCTCACTTCTAATACCAGTTTTAACTGTTATGGACGAGTTATTTATATTCGGTTCGATTACTAGATCAGGAAATAAAAACAATTGATTTTCTATGCGTTTTAATTTTTTTTGGTACAAAGCTACCTCTTCTTTGTGCTCAATAATCGTCATAATATTACACTCTGATGGGTTTCGATGAGGTCTCTAGCATTCCCAAAAATTTAAAACCAGACAAGCTTGCAAGTGTTAGAAGCCTTTGGATGCATGAAATGTAACAAGCCAGAACAGCAACAGGTCTCTCTAGCCACGCCAACTTGGTTGAATTCTTTATGGAATAAGGTCCGAACTGACAGCCAAAGTTAGATAAATAAAGAATAATAATATAAAGAAAAGAAGCTACTTTCGTTTTAGATATCTAAATGCGATTCCAACATTGAAGTATTTTTTCCAAAACGATATTTTAAATCCCTTTATATTACGCTTAACCAAAATCAAATCATCAAATATTGTTGTAACAAACCATAACAAATCGAACAATTATGCATGGACACAAACCCTTTTTCAGCAAAAATATTCCATAACCACAAAATAAATTCAAATCCAAGACACAAGTTGTGGTGAATTTAAATTATATATTTATACCAGTTTTAAAGTTTAATGCTTTTTTGTGCTTTTAAAAAGTTTGATCAATAAGTTTCATCAAAATATAAAAAAATTTATTTCGTTAGATAGAAAAATGGACTTTGCTCCTGTTGTTCTTTTGCAAACGATAAATACTATTTCATTTTCTTGGAACAAAATAGAAAATGCCGATGTTTACAAATTAGAGATGTTATTTAAAATAAATGGTTGGACTAAAATGTATTGGTAAGAATTAAGAGAATTATATTAATTTTGTGATTTTTAACAGGAATATATAATTCTAGGGGCTCATCGAATGAATGTACCATACGTGGTCTTGAAGAAGGATGGCATTATAACTGTAAGATTGTTGCGATGCAACTTAATGGTGAAGTTTATATACCTATTATGGAATCGCAAATATTTCGAGCAGTAACAAAACATGATCAACCTAATAATATTTCACTATATCGTGCTTTGATTCGATGTGAGGAGCATGTTGTTCGTCGTTATCTTATGTTAAAGCCGGAACTAGTCGATTGCCCTGGTCCCAAAGGTTTAACACCCCTGGCGGTTGCAACTACAAAAGGAGATAAATCAATTGTTAATATTATCATTTCAGCTGGTGCGAATATTGATGTAGGTGCACCAGCGATTGGAAGAACTCCATTACATATGGCAATGTTTAATGGTTTTACAGATATTGCTAAAGTTTTAGTAATAAAAAAAGCTGATAAGCTTTCAAAAGATTGTGTTGGTATGAATTATGGACATTATGCAATTGATGGTGGCCACATACGATCGGTGAAATTTTATATTGATTCTAACGGTGATATTGAGGAGAAGGATAAGTGTGGAATGACTTTATTACTACGTGCAATATATTTACAATGTGATTTATCGATAATTAAATTACTTTTAGAAAACAATGCAAACATTTTTGCATGTGATGGAAATAAATTAAATTGTTTTAATCATGCAAGAATGAACGATCGTGGTGATATATTAGAAATCCTAGAAAAGTATGAAAAGAAATATAGAAGAATAAAAAGAATTAGTGAAGGAAAGAATCAATAAAGTTTATTGTTTTCGATATTTATTTAAATTGTTTGTTTTTAATTTGATAAATGAATCCAAAATGTAATGTTGAGTAAAATTTAAAAATTAATGTTGGAACGACTTTGTCGAGTTGTTTGAATTTAATTCGACCACTATTGTTCAACCTATATCTTGCCCGCTTTTCTCTCTTTGAGGAAACCTCACTAGCTTTTATCGTTCGTCTCGGATACCAGTTGCTGTCTATTGGTAGATAGTTTAATCAAGACTATATGCGTCTACCTCTTCATTCATCTCGAGTTTAACTATTGTAGTGATCGTTATTTCAAGACCGTATCTAGGCAGCTGGCCCAAACCCAGTGTAAACTTATCTGTGCATTATTTTAGTATTAATCCCGGCTTGAGACGTTCTCAAGGTGTGAGACGTCCCCACGATTTGTAATAAAGGATATTATGGGACACACATTTTTTGCGTCAACATTTTGTTTTAATTTTCTTTCTTTTGTTAATGGTTCAAATTAATACTACAACGAGGCCTAAAATTCCTTTTTATAAATATCACAAAAGTGTTCTTAAAATTTAGGATTGAAATAATTAACTCTAGATTAAAATAAATTTTCATCAAATTGCGTTTTCTATTTAATTTTTCTCTAATTCCAAGATTCTGTTTTTTGGAATCAAAACAGTTTTTATGTTAAACCTGATTTCAGGCTATTTAGTGAACAATCGTACTTATTTTCTGATCTTTGTATTATTATCAAGTTAAAGGTTGTCGGTTCATGTGAAGTTTTTTGGAAAATGTTTACTATGATGTATACTATGAGACCAGACGTAACTTAATGAGCAGAGTCGTAAGCTGAAATTTAACTATCTCGCGAGTTTAACTTATCTGCGTTGAAATGCTTTTTTTCTCATTTTTTCTTTTGTTTCGTCTCCATTGTAATTTACGAATATAAGCATGTGTAAATGCTTAATTCGGGGCAAAATATCAAGTCAGAATATGAGTTGAACAAAATATGTCGTTTTTATCTTTGGAGGTGGCATAACCACTCATGATCAAATTAGATATTTGATTTTATAACCACATATAAATTAAAAAAATTTAACATCTCTTATAGTTGCATTAATGTATCACCAATCACGGTTTATTATGGTGCAACGATTTTTGATTAATACAATTTAAAACAATCACCTTTTTATTTTTGGTGCAAAACTTTTGATTATAATGTTCAACAATCTCCTTTATTTTAGGTGCAATTAGTTGTTTATATTTATTCAATAGTCATCCGCCCAATTTTGGTGCATTAAATCCTTATTTAACACCCGCTTAATTTTTGTGCAAAAACTTTTTTATAATAGTATTCAACAATCGCCCACTATTTTGGTCCAACGAAAAGTCTTGTATGATGAATTTTTTTTTTTGAGATCAATTAAACTCAAGTAAGTATTTAAGCGAAGTAATTGGAATATTTTCAATTCAAAGGTATGGTTTGAAGTTTCTCAGAAAAAAACTCCACTTCACATTTTTCGTTTTTCGGTTGGGATTCGAACCTACTTCGTCAGTGCCCGGCTTGAATCCTTGGGCAGACACGCTATCGATTACGCCGTTGAGGCGATGACAATGTCAAAGTTGAAACTTCTTCATCACTTATTCATATTTACTTAAGTTGATTTTTTCCACTGTCATTAGACTCCATACTATGGAAATGTTTTTACATTATATGGGATTTGTTGCATTAAATTTCTAGACAATACTTTGTGTGAATTCATAGAATGGCGAACATTTCTATTCTAATTAACATCCTAAGTCTTGATTGTATAGTCATTATTGATTGTTTCCAATCAATGTGAAATCAATGGCTGACACTTGGTCAATTTGTAGTCCTATATGTATTAACATTAGACTACATTTAGGGAATTTAAATTAATTTTGAATTTTTTTTTGAGATCAATTAAACTCAAGTAAGTAAAGAAGTAATTGGAATATTTTCAATTCAAAGGTATGGTTTGAAGTTTCTCAGAAAAAAACTCCACTTCACATTTTTCGTGTTTTCTGAGAAACTTCAAACCACACCTTTGAATTGAAAATATTCCAATTACTTCTTTACTTACTTGAGTTTAATTGATCTCAAAAAAAAAATCAAAATTTATTTAAATAAAAGCAATATATATGCAATAGGATTTTCAGGGAAGTGCAACCTTTTTATATTACAATATAGCACAATATACACTATAGCACAATATAGCATATAGCAATTTTTTAATTATATAATACTAGTAATGTTTAATATACATAAATTTAATTAAAAAAAAAATAATAATAATAAATTCTTAATTGGTATTTTGAACTCGATTCTTTTCTAAATCTCTAAGCCAATTTTTCGTTCATTTAGTTCTGGGATGCCAGATATAATCGTCTTCACTCCATCGCTTCCTTTTAAATTGTTGGACAAGTGGCTTCTCATGTCGTTCTCTTACATTTTCACTTGTTGGCAAATGTTGAACAAAATTTAGCCTTCTATTAAAAATTTTTAATTTATTTCTGTGGGCACTTTGAATATTTCCATTAGTTTCTACCAGATACAAAAATTTAGAAATCCGTTGAACGACCTTTCGTAGAATAAACTTGTCAGTTTTGCGATTAAATTTGTTATAGTATAAAATTTCTTGGCCAATTTAATGATTCAAATCAAAATTATTTTTATAACATTTTCTACTTTTATAACTTTGACAATTATTACTTTCATTTCCTATTTTAAATCGTACATGTTTTTCAATAGGTTTGGAAGAGCTTTCAATATGTTTTGTTTTGTTACCTGTTCTATTGTTGATTACGAATAATAAAGTCTTAGGTTTGTTTAAGAATACCAGTTCTTCTGGAGAAATTCCACTGACCGTAGAAGGCGTATTCCTATATGCAAATAAATTAAGCACTTGCGATTCCATATCTACCTTTGAGTTTGTCGATAAATTGTACATACAAGCTTTATCATTGTTAACCCCTTTTTTGGCCAGTCCGTTGCTTTCCGGATGGTAGAAATTGGTTTCAAAAATGCTTTCAAAATTATACCATGAGCTTGTCAAAATTTTTCAAACATACTTGAATTGAATGGTGGTCCATTATCCGTTAAAATTACATTAGGAAACTCAAAACTCGCAAATTTGATTTATAATTTTCGTATAATATTTTGCGCATCAGTTTTGTTCATTAAATAAACATCAGCCCATTTACTAAAACTATCCATGGAAATTTGAAAATGATATCTTGCAAACTGAACTAAATCTAAGTAGATTCTATCAAACGGTTTCTTACTTTTTTCCCACGTAGAATTCAGACAATCAGAACCATTTTTCTATTTATACTACAAGCTTCACACGTACTAATAAATTCAGTAATATCTCTATCCAGACCTAACCACCAAGTTGATGACTTTGCTGACAACTTACACCTCACAATTTCTGAATAATCTCTATGGATTAGTTCCGATAATTGCCTCTAACAAATCTTAGGAATAACCAAAATAAATACAACCATATCTACATGATAATGAATCAGATACACGTAAACATGGCGTTAGTTTTATCGGAATCCCATTTTTGGGCCATCCATCAATAAGAAAACCATAAACTCGATTTAACCCCTTGTGCATCAATCACGAGTCTGACTCGTGGACATTTATTTTGCTTTGTGAAACAATCACTAGTCTGACTCGTTGAAATTTATTTTACTTTCTAAGACAATCGCGAGTTAGACTCGTGATAACAAAATAAATTAAATTCATGGAATCACTTGACGTCATTTCAAAATTGTGATCGAACGGGTGAACCGATTTTAATGAATCTTTTTTTGTTTAAAAGGTACATAGTGACGCCTTATGAAATTATTACTTTAACAAAAAATATTCATTTTTTTAGATGATTTTTTAAAATTTTATTTGTTCAAACATGGTGATTTCAAAAAGTACCGTTTTCTTCTCTTTGATAAATATATATATAAAATGGCGGAATCAATATGGCAGCTACAGGTTTACGGCCTCACTCTGAAAGTATAGAAATTTGGCTACGAACACAAATTTAAAATATCAACAGATGTGTTGTTTTACTTAGAATGTTTGTAACGATCAGCAGTGCAACCTGTGCCCCCAAAAAGGAGTAAAGACTGCCCTGGCCAACGTTAAAGAATTGTCACTCTGACTGAACTCCGAAATCGCTCAATCGACTTCGCTCAGTCATTTGGGGCCGTGGGGTTGTTCGGCAGTCAGAGTGTCCTAGATGGTGAGCGATATAAATAAACAAAAATAACATAAAGCCGAGATAGACCACCAGCGCTACCAACCTGAAAATCCTGTGATCCACGTTCTCACGATGATACTATTACGAGGACAATTTCTATACCTCGTAACAAATGACAGATATTAAGGCAAAAAAAAAATGACTCAATACTAGTCGTCATTCTCGTAGCTCTGACGGAAAGGTATAATATAATTTAGTGAAAAGATGATACGATCAGCAAACTACTAACAAAACCTCCATTTAGAGTTTCGAGAAAATTTTACAACACCACAAATTCATATTTCTATTAAAATTCCAAAACTATTGCAAAAACTAAATAAATCAAACTTTTTTCAAAATTCGAAAAAAAATTACAAAATCAAAGATTAAAACTTTTTTTCAAAAATTCTAAAAAAAATATTGCAAAATATAAAACAAAATAATAATAAAAAAAAATTGAAATTTCTTTCAAAACTCCCAAAAACATTCCAAAAGTTAGAACGTGACAATCGTGAACGTGACAATATCGTGACAATCAGATTTTAAAATAAAATAATAAAAATATTTATTTATTCCTACAGGACACGCAACAATAAAACAAAATAATTTTAATTTAAAATAATAAATATGTTTGACTGACTGCGACGTTGTCAGATCTACTCTTCCATATAGCGGTAGTCAAATTAGAGACCCATATTGTTTTAGTACTATGAAATTATATAATATTTTGGAAATATTCTATCATTGAAAATTGTTGTAATTGATAAAAAGCATTCCTGTATTGAAATTTTTGCATAATAATTTGTTTGAAATTTTATTAGATGTACACTACGCGATTTGACTATCTATACATCCTTACACAAATCATGAAA
Source organism: Diogma glabrata (assembly GCA_963693315.1). Lineage (NCBI taxonomy): Eukaryota > Metazoa > Arthropoda > Insecta > Diptera > Cylindrotomidae > Diogma > Diogma glabrata. The sequence goes on along the minus strand of OY856188.1, from coordinate 236,721,624 downwards.
GATCTTACCATAGAACTACACTCACTGGTTTTTCTGGTCCTACTCCATCTGCTGATCCCCAATGTGATAATCCTAGTTTTATTAAATCCAGCTGCAACAATACCATCCGCGTACATATAATCCAAATGGTATATGAACCAATCAAATATAAATAAAAACAGTGAACCAAAATTATTTTTTCCTTTAACACTATTCTTTTTATTTTTATTTCATATTTTATTTTTGTTTTTATTTTCATTATATAAAATCAAATTCTAAAAACATTTTATATTTTCTATATTTTTTTTGAATCCCTGTCCACACTTAAAACACTATCATTTGTATTATTATGAAATATGAACCAACCAAATATAAAAAAAAACCGTGAACAAAAATTATTTTTGTCTTTAACACAATTCTTCTTATTTTTATAAATATATTTTATAAAATTAATTTCTAAAAACATTTTTAACGAGATTTTAATTCATTATTTTTTTAATATCTGTCAACACTTAAATAAAACACTATCATTTGTATTCCTATTATTTCTGATACAAATATGATTACTACTCAAAGATAAATCATTTTTACACTTGTTATTATTATTACTATTTGAATTGAAACAACTCATGCATTATATGAAAAGTAATCAAAAGAATTTTTTTTTTCCATGACTTTAGCCAAGTGCAAAACCTCCTGACCATACTGGTCAGGAATTATTATCCGACTGCCCAGATCTTCGTTTGTTTTTTTCAAACGTTGATCTCAAAAAAGCAAGAAAAACAAAATCCCACGGTTTAAAAGCTATTCGTGGACAAAAACGTTGAATTCCAGAAAATAAAATATCTGATTTCAGAAAACTGAATCTCAGACTCAAACGAAATTTAATAAAAATTTTAATTTAATGATGTTTTTGCATAGTTTGTAAAGACGAAACATGGGAAATTGTGTTAGAAAATTAATATGATGTGATAATAAGATAAAATTGGAAAAGTAAAATATTTTTTGGAATTAGAAAGCTTGCGACGAAGGGAAGATAAAAAGTTTTTAGCTTAAAAGTAATGAGTCCAAAATTCCCTTCGTCACATGTTGATAATTATAAATAGTTTCAACTTCCGTGTGGCGTTAAATTTTTTATTCAAAATGGCGGCTCGTAAATATAAAAATATAAAATTAAAAAAAAACAAATAACAGATCTCCCGTTTTTATATTTTCTTCCATAATTTTGAATATTCATTAACTGCTTACAAAAAACCTGGAAAATTGCACTTTGGATATGTTTTTTGGAAATTATAGAAAGCTTTGTTAATAGCTTTGTTATAATTTCCATAACAATCTTTCGGTATATATTAGCCGATTTTTTTTAAAAATAATTTTCAACAAAAAACTTCAAAATAAATAAATAAAAAATAAATAAATAAATAAATAAATAAATAAATAAATAAATAAATAAATAAATAAATAAATAAATAAATAAATAAATAAATAAATAAATAAATAAATAAATAAATAAATAAATAAATAAATAAATAAATAAATAAATAAATAAATAAATAAATAAATAAATAAATAAATAAATAAATAAATAAATAAATAAATAAATAAATAAATAAATAAATAAATTAATAAATAAATAAATTAAAATAAATAAAAAAATAAAAATATATAAATAAATAAATAAAAATAAATAAATGAAAAAAAATAAATAAAAATAAATAAAAATTATTAAAATAACTCAAAATAAATAAAAATAAATAAATAAATAAAAGCAAATAAAAATAAATAAAAATATAAATAAAATATAAATAAATAAATAAATAAATAAAAAAATAAAAATAAATAAATAAATAAATAAATAAATAAATAAATAAATAAATAAATAAATAAATAAATAAATAAATAGATAAATAAAAAAATAAAAAAATAAAAAGAAAAATAAATAAATAAATAAATAAATAAATAAGTAAATAAATGAATAAATAAATAAATAAATAAATAAATAAATATATAAATAAATGAAAAAATAAATAAATAAATTAATAAATAAATAAATAAATCAAAATAAATAAAAATAAATAAAATAAATATAAAAAATAAAAATATATAAATAAATAAATAAAAATAAATAAATGAATAAAAATAAATAAAATAAATAAAAATTTTTAAAATAAATAAAAATAAATAAAAATTATTAAAATAAATAAAAATAAATAAAAATAAAAAATAAATAAAAATAAATAAAAATAAATAAAAATATATAAAAATAAATAAAAATGAATAAATAAAAAAAATAAAAATAAATAAATAAATAAATAAATAAATAAATAAAAAAATAAATAAATAAGTAAATAAATTAATTAATAACTAAATAAATAAATAAATCCATAAATAAATAAATAAATAAATAAATAAATAAATATATAAATAGATAAATAAATAACTAAATAAATAAATAAATAAATAAATACGCAAGTAAGTAAGCAAGTAAGTAAATAAAAAAATAAATAAATAAATAAATAAAAATAAATAAAAATAAATAAAAATAAATAAATTACCAACATTCTTCGTTCAAGAACGCATATGTTGATATTTAAAATTTGTGCTGGCAATTCTAAATTGCTATACTTTCAGAATAAGGCCGTAAGCCTATATCCGCCATATTTATTTCGCCATTTTGAATTTTGAAAAGGGGCACACGACATTGGAAACAAGAGGCAATAAGCTACAATTTTTGCCCATAAATCTTCTGAAAAACCTAAATCATTCTGAAGAGCAGGGGGTCTCCGAGTTGCAAAGAACGCCTCATATATAAGCCAACCCTGAGAATTGGTGAATACCAAACAAAAAATTTTTTATTTATAATATGCACTTGTAATACATCAAATTAAAGCTTGAGATCTCCACTTCAATAATCTAACAAAATAAATTAATTATTTTAAGAAATGGTACTGCCTATAGCCATATCTGTGATGCTTGTTCTCAACATTTTTATATTGTCATACTAGAATGCAAATCTTGCAACATGTTTCTCTCAGAGTGATGCAATCTTAAACGGCCGACTTGATGTTCTTAGTTGGTAGGAATATCAATGGTGTGTTTTTTATCAAAAAAATTGCAAAACCTCAAGCTTCAAGGTAAATAGAATAACATTTAGAAAAACTAAATAACATGTCACAACCGTAACAAAAATTAGCCTATCAGTTATAATAAAACAGATTCTGTATTCAGTATTTGTAAAATGTGTTATATAATCAAAAGTGATACTGACTACGTGTGCAACCATAATATAAACAAAAAAGTTATTTTTACAGTTATTACTATTTATAATTAGTGTTATGGCTGTGACACACATGGTGTTGCGGTTGTGACACATGGTGTTGCGGTTGTGACACAAAAGGTTCAGGTTGTGACATGTTATTATTGTTGCTAGTGTTTACACTATAAAATATAGGATAAAAGATAGTTTCCATTATAAAGAACATTTAAACAATGTAAAAACATTCACTGCATATGAAAAATATTAAAAAAATTCAATTAAAAACACAAATCTAATTTTTTGCATATGGCAATGTTCTTGGGTACTGTGATTGCGTGAAAGATGGCAAAATTTGCGTTCATAATTTAAAAAAATAAGATGGTCAGTTGTTGTGTTATGTTTTTTTACTAATGTTGATTTTGACACTGATGTTGGAATAGAACAGATTAAATGCAAATGGCCGATCTCTAAAGAAGTTCGGAGAAAATTGTATTTTAAAGATACCAAGGCTTTAAATTTAGTGCTTCCATTACATTGTAATGTATGAGTATTGTAGTTGAAATTTGATAGAATTTTTGTCAGTTAACATAATTCAAAAGGGGAAAAGCACTTACTTCGTTAAAATGGAATATTCGTTGTAACGGGAATTCACTGTACACTTTTGTTTGTTATAAAAATAATTCCAAATCATTTGTTTTTATTTGCGTGAAAGTTTCTCACGTGTGGGTTACATAATCTCTGTAACAAATGCTGAATTTCCAATTATTTTTGTACAATGTCACAACCGTAACGCACCTGTCACAACTGTAACATCTTTTTAATATTTATTTTCTAAGGGACCAAGAGAGACAAACTTATGAATTCAACTCTAAATAGTTAAATATATATCTGTTGTGACAATTAAATTTTTTTCATTTTGGTATTTTCCTTAACGGAGGACAAAACGTGAAATGATCGTCAAGAGAAAAGAAACGTGTCACAAATTGTGTCACAACCGTAACAATAGCAAATTAATATTTTGCAATAAGTATAATTCTAAATGTCAATAAAGGAAGGTTCTATAATTGTACCTTTAGGTGAATGCTATACTCCAAAAATTGTTCATAAGGTTTTTATAAGACAGAGTAGCTGGAATTACCTGATAAATCTATACTTTGTGTCACAACCGTAACCAGGATTCGCTCATATATAGTTATTACTTAATTCAAATAAATAAGTAATCATTTCAAACACATAATTTATTTTAACACATAAAACTATATGTCTTATGTATTAAAATTTAATACCTTTAAAACAAAAAAAGTTCAGTAAAATCCCTGCACTAGTTTTTAGTAAATCTAAATTTAAAGTAAAATAAATCTTTCAAACATAAAAAAATAAAACAAAAAATTAAGATTTTTTTTAAATCGCAAGGTTTGAAAACTTAAAACTAATATAAAATATAATTTTTTTTTATCAGTATAGTCCTTTTAAAAAGCCTAACTGAAGCACCTTTCAAAAAAAAATTATTAAAATCGGTTCACCCGTTCGAGCACAATTTAACTTTTAACTTTCATATTTCATAAAAAAATTCGAGCCACCCTGTAGCTTAGAACTAGTGAGAAAATAAAAAAATAAAAGACACGTGTTAGTTTTTTTTCATTATACTAACGATCATCAAAGTTTCAAGAAAATCGGAGCGTGTTTTTAAAAGAATTATTTTCCGCACAAAATTTTTCAAACAAATAGTTCAACCAAACATAAATTTTTTTAAACAAATATAACCTTAAAGGGTATTGAATCATCCTGCGTTGCATTAGCGACTAATTTAGTCATTACGGGAATTTCTGATTACGAATTAAATGAATTAATTTTTAAGTCATTAAAAGAATTTATACTTATTCCGTCAATTTCCGTTTTTTTGAAATGAACTTTTGCGATAACGAATCAATTGATATGTTGACAAAATAATAACCCAACATTGTATTCTGGCTGCTGCTACCGCAAATAATTTTTTTGTAATACTGAAAATATGTTGAAGTGGTTTATGGTCAGAATAAATGACAAATTTTTGGGCCAAAAATATATTTGTTAAATTTTTTAACTGCGAAAATGGCTGCGAGACCTTCTCTATGGAGCTGGCTGTAATTTCTTTCGGCTGAACTTAAGGTAGAAGAGAAAAACAACAACGGTCGTTTTCTACTATCTTTAACGTGTGCCAGGACTGCTCCAACTCCATGGGGACTGGCATCACAGACAATCACAATTTGTTTATTTGGATCGTAATGAGTTAAAATGTTGTCACAATTTAACAAGAATGATTTGCAGTTTTGGAACGCTTTATCAGAATTCAGAATCTTTGCTCCATAAAAAAGTTTTATATTTTCTTAATAAATCATACAAGGGATGTAAATAGAAAGATAAATTATGAATAAATTTGCTATAAAAATTAACTAGTCCGAGAAATGATTGAAGTTCTGAAGTCTTCTCGCTTTTTCAATTGCTTCTAATTTTTCTGAATTGGGGCGAAGACCCTACGCTGAAACTATATGACCCAAAAACTTTACTTGTTCCACATAAAATTAACATTTTTCAAAATTACATATAATATTATTTTCATCCATTTTCTGGAGAACTACATACTTTAATTTTCTCATAGAGGTCTTCTTTTGTTTTGGCACCAACTAAAATATCCTTTAGATATATTTGAACACCTTCAATATTTCTAAATACCGACTCCATAAGTCTCTGAAAAATAACAGGAGCCGAGCTAACCTAAAAAGGAAGCCGTTGATAACGAAAAAGGCCCTTGTGGATGTTTATGGTTAATAAGGGTTTCGATCTTTCAGAAACGGAAGCTTGTTGATATGCTCCTTCTAGGTCCAAAAATTTGTTTTCTGTTCTACCTTTCTGCCTTTGTCTAGATCGGATAAAGAAGAGTTCATTTTACTTTAAAACATTTATATTTTGTCCCAGTAACGCTTTTAAGTGCAAAATTTTAAAGCTTTTCTTTATCTGTTAAATGAATGGAATTTTTTAAAAATCCTTACAGAATTAATTCCCAAGCTCATATATAATTTTCAATACTGTAAGATTATTCTTTGTCTCAATTCAAAATTCATGAAAACAATGGTTAACATATCTATCATTTCTAGAACTAGAGAATCTTAATCAAATTAAAAGCAGAAATTCTTTCTTCTTTAAGTTTTTATTTCAAAAATTATTTCTAGTTTTTAATATAAAATAAAATAAATTATTTTCCTTAAATTAAAAACCATAATTTAATTCTGAAGATAATTTCTTCTTTGTCGAAGAAGAATCGTTGTTTGTTTATATATGTATTTTTGAAATTAAGTTTTTGCTTGCATTTTCTGAAAAATTTATTTTAGCTTAAAGTTTCGTTGAAAAACAAGAATGAGGAATTAAGCTTATCATTTTTGTAGATTTTCACAACAATAGAGAAAAAAGCTTCTTCAAATTTTTATCTAGATAACATTTATTTACTTCTTTTTTATTCATGAACAAATTACTTTCTCTAGTCACTGAGTTTAGTGTTTAATTGACAGATCATCGCGGAATTAATTATGGTTGAAAGAACTTTTAAGCTTGTGACAAGTTGGTTTGATTAATTTATACAATTGAAGAATAGGAGAGATGCGGATTTATCTTCTGGAATTTATTGCTTTGAATTTTTTTATACTGCAGATTTGTGTTGTCCTGATTAAACAGAGTATTACTTCGGTCTGAAAGACCTAATTCATGAGCCAAAAGTGAAAATCTTACCCCACATTTTTGGCATCTCTCGGTTTTTAGGTAATAATGAAAAAAAGCAACAAAAACAAATGTTTGTCTGTCTGCCAGCTGGAAGGCCGTCACAACCGACGAAATCTAGAAAACCGCTCAAGGGATTTTAAAAATATTGGTTTCTAAATACAGGTGTATACTCAATGGTAAGCACCAAAGGAACGATTTGATCGATAACTGTATCAGAAGTTTGTCAAAAAAATCGTCAGGTATGTCAAAACAAGAAAATGTGCATAGTTTTTCCTTAAAAAACGTTCAGTGTTCATGAGTAGTAATAATAAATGTGGAGAAATCTTGATGGTCGGGATTGATATATGAGATTGAAAACTAGATTATTGTATTAGGAGTTTGTCAAAAAATGTTGTTAAGTGTGTCAAAGGAAAGATTTTTATTTATTTTTTTACTCAATTTTTGAAAAAAAAAAATGAAATTAATTATTTGCATGACATAACATTATTATTATTGAGAAATTTATTGCATTATAAGTTTGTCAAAAAATATTGTCAAGTGTGTCAAAAAAATACTTTTAATTCATTTTTTTGCCAATTTTTGAAAAATTGTTTAGAAAATTCAATTATTTGTATGACATGAAATGTAATTGAACATAAAATTGAGCATGGAAGTTTTTGAATTTGTTATAGTTTTTGGAATATTTTTGGAACTTTGAAAAAAGTTTGTATTTTTGATTTTGTTATAATTTTTGCAATAATTTTAGAATTTTGGAAAAAGTTTGAATTTTTGAATTTTGAATTTTTTTCAATATTTTTAGAAATTTGAAAAAGTTTCAATTTTTGATTTTGTAAGAATTTTCGGAATATCTCTAGAATTTGGGAAAAGTTTAAATTTTTGATTTTATTATAATTTTTGGAACTTTCAAAAAAGTTTCAATTGTTGAAATTGCTAAAATTTTTGAAATATTTTTAGAATTTTGGAAAAAAATTGAATTTTGAATTTAAAATTTTTGCAATATCTTTAGAATTTTGAAAAGAGTTTAATTTTTTGATTTTGTAAGAATTTTTGATTTTATTATAATTTTTGGAATTTTGAAAAAGTTTGAATGATTTTGTAATAATTTTTGGAAAATTTGTAGAATTTTTGAAAAACTTTAAATTTTTGATTTTATTATAATTTTTTGCAATATTTTTAGAATTTTGAAAAAAAGTTTTAATCTTTGATTTTGTAATATTAGCTTTGTGCGAACTCACAAATATTTAACAGAACAAAGTTTTTGGTGAAGGTGAAATTTGTAAAAACAAAATTTTGACATAAGGTGAAAAACTTTTTAATTTTTAAATTTGCTGTTAATAAATATATATAATATATATACTTATATAAATATTACTTTGGCACTTAAAAAAACGTCTGTAATAAATTGTTATTGCTTCTGAAATAATTTGTTATGCCTACTGTCACAATTTGATGATTCTGAAAAGCTATACCAAATTTTGACGTTTTGTTATGGTGAATATAAATTGCAAAAGACAAAAGTTTGACAGTTAATAGTTGTCATCTGTCATTATTTCGTGAGTTCAAGACCTTAGAAAGAAAGAAAGACCTAAGTATTAGGTAATACTAATACTTAGGTCCATAATATATATTTTTTACATTTATGTAAATTATATATTTAGCCATGCCTAAGTATTACATTCATGAGCCAAAATTGATATTCTTGCCCCCAATTTTTTTGGCATTTCTCGACGTTTTAGGACCTACTGATTCCCAAAAGGCAAAATAAAAAAAATGTATATCTGTCTGCCGGCCATCCGTCATTACCTACGAAATCTAAAAAACCGCTGAAGGGGTCTTAAAATTTTTATTTTCTAAAAATAGGTATACTCAAGGGACAGGTCCGAAACGATGCTGTGTTCGATAGCTTTACCGGAAGTGTGACAAAAAGTCATTATGTGTGTCAAAAAAAGCAAAATTTCAAATTTTTGGCTAAAAAAACGTTCATTTTAAGTGATTACGAGTAGGACCATTGAATTTGGAGATATGTTGATGGTCGGGATTGGTATGTGAGACTGAAATCTAGATTATTGCACTATAAGTTTGTCAAAAAAATGTTGTCAAGTGTGTCATAAGAAAGATTTTTCTATATTTTTTACCCATTTTTTGGAATAAAATAAAATGAATTATTTGTATGACATGTTATTTTGTTATTATCATTAAGAACTATGGCATTAATAGTTTGTCAAAAATATGTTGTCAAGTGTGTCATAAGAAAGATTTTTATTAATTTTTTACCCAATTTTTTGGAAAAAATAAAATAATTATTTGTATGACATGAAATTTTATCATTATTATAGAGAATTATAGCCTTATAAGTTTGTCAAAAAAATAATGTCAAGTGTGTCAAAAAATGATTTCGTTTATTTTTTTAGCCGATTTTTTGGGAAAAAAAATTTTGCTGTTTTTATGACGTAAATGTAATTGAAAATGAAATTGGACATAGAAAATTTTAAATTTGTTATAGTTTTTGAAATGTTTTTGGAATGAAAATGAAAAAAGTTTGTATATTTGATTTTGTAAGAATTTTTGCAATATTTTTTGAATTTCGAAAATAGTTGAAATTTGTGAATTTTGAATTTTTGCAAAATTTTGAAAAAGTTTCAATTTTGATTTTGTAAGAGGAATATTTTTAGAATTTTGAGAAATTTTAAATTTTTAATTTTATTATAAATTTTGGAATTTTGAAAAAAGTTTCAATTTTTGATTTTGTAATAATTTTTGCAATATTTTTAGAATTATGAAAAAAGTTTGAATTTTTGGAATATTATTGGAATATAGAAAAAGTTTAAATATTTGATTTTGTTTTAATTTTTGGAATATTTTTGGAATTTTGAAAAATTTTAAATTGTTGATTTTTTTATAATTTTTGCAATATATTTAGAATTTTTGAAAAAAATTTTAATCTTTGATTTTGTAATAATTTTTGGAATATTTTTAAAATTTTGAAAACAGTTTGATTTTATTTAATTTTTACAATATTTTTGGAATTTTGAAAGAAATATGAATTTGTTATATTTTCTCGAAACGCTAAATGGAGAGGTTCTTGAGTAGTTTGCTGAGTGTATCGTCTTTTCACAAAATTATGTTAATATATGATCTGTTATAATTTTCCGGCAAAGTATATTGATGTTTCGTGTTAGTTTTGTAATAAATTTCTAAACCGAGATCAATAATACTTGATTTATTATCGAGATCAATAATACAAAAGTTTTTTGCCAAAACTTTATCAAAATCCTTAACCCAGACTGAAGTCTTGATATCTCAGAGCCTTGAGATTTCAGCCCCTTCATAATATATTTTATAATTTCAATTTTATTTTTACGATTGTGGAAAAGACTTTCATAAATAGACTTTGTTCCTTGGTTCGAAACCGCTTTGTTATTGCATGAAATCATATGACTTCACTTAACAAGTTTTTTCATGGTTTCACGTATCCCTCAACCAGCATTAATTTTTGCAATTCAATTATTTTTAAGTAGAGTTTGAAGAATTCTATCAATTATTTTGTTTTATTGAAGATGCTATGATGTTATTCCGATTTATTGACATATTTGCTGACTTCCGCTTAATGGAAAATCCAGGTGGAAAACCAAAGATTATATATACTCGATATTTATTATATATATAATTCGTCTTTCGACTTCTTGTATTGTAAAGTATTTTTTTACAGGCCAATTCAGAGTTTATATTTTTAGGAGATAATTAATTTTTTAACCTCACTATTTGTGAATTTCGAAGGTTTAGTAGGGATATTTTACCCCATGCAATCCTAAGTCCCTTATGTAGTTATTATTGACTGTATCGAGTCCCAACCAAAACACGTTTAGAGATAAAAGTTGTTTTTATTAAAAAAAAAGGTTTATTCATATAAACCTAAAAACTGATTTTGAATTGAATAATAACTACACAAGCGACTTAGGATTGTATGGGGTAAAATATCCCTACTAAACCTTCAAAATTCACAAATAGTGAGGCTAAGAAATTAATTATCTCCTAAAATACTCGGTATTCTTGACGAATTTGAATGAGCGAAATGTTAATTCATCAACTGAAAACAGTTTTATTGTTGCTTTAATTTAAACAAATTATAACAAATGCCGCCTCTTTATAATAACTAGAACAATACTCACCACTTTAACAAATATATGTTCCTTAAATTACTTTTGTTTTAATTATATTCATTGTTATTTTCTAGGCCGCAGGAAACCTTTAAATTCGAATAAACAACATTAAAAAACTTTCCAAAAAGGATAATTACAAAAAGAAAAAAAGAAATCACTGAAGCTTAGTTTAACTATAGCAAAAGAATTAAAGTAAACGAAAAGATAATTGTCGTAAAGTGTGATTAAGTAAATTAAGAGGCATTTCCATTTTCAAAAGATTATTCTATTTTAATGAGGCTCTTAAGAATGAATTTCATTTGTAACAACAACAAAATGAAGAAGAGTAACTTTGAATTTCTTATTTTTTGTGAACTTTTTTTTTGGTTTTCGTTTTAGTTGAATTTTTGAGTTTTGCTTTGTTGTTAAACTTTTTTTTGTTAGCTCGTCGTAACCCCGTTCACAAAAATATATTTATTGTGAAATAAAAATTTTCGTTTTATATATAACAAAAAAAAAGTTTCGTTCTACTCAAATTATGTTGAAATGCACGTTAAAAAATTATATAATTTTTAAAATAAAATTATAAAATAGCCTCAAAAAGTTAATTTTTTTTAATGATTACGAATTTATTCATTATTTTGTTGATGGTCTTTTGTTATTTGAGTTGTTTTTTTCATAAATTTCCATTTAAATTTTATAAGTTTTGTTTGCAGTAAAAAAATTTTTTTTCTAGATTAAAGGATTTGAGGGATATAGATATAAGATGGAAATGGCTGAATAGTACTTTAACTCACTTAAGGTTGGAAGTCACATTCGAATTTTAAATTTATGCATAAAATTTTTCATTCTGAAATATAGGGTGACTTTAAAGTATAGGGTAATATAAGGTGAGGCATATCTGGTTGATTGGGTGATGTTTTAATAATAACGTCAGATTCGAAGTTTCCTATATTTTAAACAAAATTTATACCAGAAGCGCTCAATTCCAGCTGACGATTAGATTGACCACAAAGTACCAATAACTTTATTAAATATTTTGCTTTGTAGTCCAAAATTATTAAAATCTAAGGAATGAGCCGTGGCCTGCAATCCACATTTAGATAGTTTTTCATAATATTCCTTCGTGAAAAACGTTGCACAAAACGAGTTGGTTTGATACTTTCGTAAAAAATTGTTGAAAGCTGTATTAGGAAATTTTCTTCAATGAAAGTGATGCCACATTAATTTTCTTTGTTTTCTAAAAAATTTAAATTTTCATTAACAAGATCTTTCAGATTTCGCAACACAGTGGCATAACGTAACGGTGTCAACGATGCTTTGTAACGCCGGTTGAATTTGTTTGGGAATTTGTACATCACCATTGATCACAATATTAATATTATGTCAATGAGATGAAATATGTAATCTAATTTACAATTCTTGTACCAAATATCCAATTTGTTATTCAAAATTAGGATATTCCTTTTGATCTATTTTGATATATGAATTAAACGAATTGTCCATGCTGCTCGATCAAACATCTCGCAGTATCTAATCGAAAACTAAATTCACCCGCGCTTCCGTATTAATATTTTTTCAGATGGTGTCACGGGTATCACGGGTGTCACGGAGGGTTACGACTGTCATGGTTGTCACGGTGTCACGGATGTCACGGGGGTCAAAGATGTCACGAGTGTCACGGGGGTGAGCTGACTAACCATAAATCAACAAACCTTGAGTAATCACCACTGTTATATCTTATCGAAGCTAAATAAACAGCAACTCCTTTATCAACATTTATTTAATAACCTCACTAACATGTATTACAAAATAACAACCTACTTATCACTATCACTTAGCTCTATTGAACTTTATGCTATCACAGAATTATTCAGACTGCATTTTTAAAAGAAGAAAAATCAGCAAGCATTTTATTAACCGTAAAATCACTCATACATGAATATACAATTATTTATTCAAATATAAATTCCATACCGTAATTAATAATATAATAATTTCGATTTACAATTACTTGATAATAAAGAATAATTACAGTGAAGGATTAAGTTACATTATTCATGCTAATTTGTTGAATATCCAACAACCACTTTGCCGCACAAAACGCAAATATCTACAAAACATGTTTTTATTGAAGCGTTGTTCGATTAAGCCCAAGTTTCAGCACACTGCATGTTTTGATCTCCTCTTTCAGCTGGAAGGTTGTTCACCAAAATTTGTGACAACTCATTTTGCTGAATTTCAAAAAGCATAGGGTTATCCCTATGCTTATTTCGCAAGATTTTGTCTATATCATTTTAGAGAAAAAATATCGGACAACAAGCTCTGAATATCCATGTAATCAAAGTTAGTCAAAAATAGACCCGTGACGAGTGTTACGGGTGTCACGTGTGTCACGAATGTCACAAGTGTTACGTGTGGTAATCCTTAAGTTGCAATCGCCAGAAACGCTAAGTGATAGACCTAAATTTTTTAATATTTTGGCACACGTTTTTTATATTTTGATACTTGTGGCACAATCCTTAATCATATGACGCACGGTCGTGCTCAATGGTTAAAGGCTTCATAAAAACCAAAAAAACCCAAACCTTAGACACAAGTGTTTATAAAATTACCTGTGATGACTGTAGTAAATTTTATATAGGCCAAACGGGGCGGTCCTTCACAAAAAGATTTATTGACCCCACCAGTAAAATTAATAAGAGCGATCTAAAATCCAGGTATGCCCAACATTTAAAAATAGAAAACACAAATACACCAATATAAACACAAATTTAACCATATTAAATAAAAAAAGAAAAGGACAACATCTAGATAGATTGGAAGAAATAGAAATATATAAACATAAAAACACTAGCAACATTTTAAATGATAAAATCAACACTAAAACTAACAAAATATATGACATAATAATAAAAAATAGCAATTCAAATAGTATATAAGTAATAGTTTTAATCAAAAATAGTAATAATAATTTAAGAACTGAGGATGACGTAAGTCGAAATCGATATTCAATAAAATATACAAAATCAAATTTAAATTGTTACTATAAGGTAGTTTATATTATATTATTAATAAATTAAAAATTAAAAATAAACAATAAAAAGTATATTTTTAAATATTGCATTTTAATTATTTTGTTCGTAGTTTAAGCTTTTATTTCTAACTCTTGGTTCATTATTTGATCTTCTAAGGTGAAATGTATTTCTCCTTAAAATTCTCCCCTCTTTTGTTTTTTAATGATGAACGGCCGTGAAGTTTAATGTTTGTGCACTATTTTAGGTGGTTGCCAAATGTTGTCTTTTCTGTAAACTACATTGTCATGTTTATAGAATTTAGGTCTTGTTTTTGCAGTTTTATCATATTTTGTTTTCGCTTTATTTTGATTTTTTAGTAACATTTCGCGAACATTAGTATTGACATTTGGTTTTAGTAGTGCGTTCTTAATAGGAATTTTAGTGTTTATAATTCTGCTCATTAGAATCATACACGGTGATGCTTTTATTTATGCTAATGGATGGTTTCTGTATTCTAATAGTGTATACTCCAGGTCTTTATTGTCAGCGATTGATTTCCTTACTAGAGTCTTTGCTATATAAACTGCCTTCTCTACTTATCCATTCGAACGAAGGTAAGTTGGGCTTGACGTTTTTATTTCAAATTGCCAGGTTTGACTAAAATTTTTAAACTCATTTGAGGCAAATGGCATATTATCGGCCATCATTATTTTAGGAATTCCATGGGTGGAAAAAACTGATTTCAAATTTTGTATGATTTTCTATGATTGTTTTGTATTTAATAGTATAATTTTTATCCATTTTGAGTAGTAATCTGTTATGGTCAAATATTCTTTAATTCTTAATTGCATTATATCACATGCTATTTTTTGAAAGGGCAGTTCAGGCACTTCGTGTGGAATTCGTCGCTCTTTTATGTTATTTGTTTGAAATTTCTCACATGTACCTACACTTGCTAATGAAGTTTTCAATTTCCGTATCGATATATTATAGGCCTTGCCCTTTGCTTGGTTTTTGTTATTCCAATGTGAGATTCTTGTAGTTTTTCTAGCATTTCACTTCTCAAAGTTTTTGGAACCATTATTCGGTTTCCTAGAAATACTAAACCATTCTCGCAAAATATGTTTTCCTTAAATTTCCAATATGGTTTTATTATCTCGGGTAATTTTCTCTTTATGTGAGGCCATCAGTTTTGATAGACCCCTAGTAAAGCCTTTTATGTTTCGTCTCTTTCGGTTTCATTTATGAATTCTGTTTTTTTCGGTTGTTATACCGCGAGTCATTGAAATTTTTTCGGTTTGACGAGAGTATTTAGTGATGTTTTGAGTGTTGTTGTGAGGTAGTTCCCACCTTTGGGTCTAATGTGTTTAAGCATGATAGCTGAAATGCAATCGGATCCAATTGCTTTTGATGGTTTGATTTTACTAATTGCATTCTCTGATTTATATCTCTTATTATAATTGCGAATATACATCATCTCCTTGTGAAAGAAATTCAATATTATGACAATTTAAAGTTCAAATGTATTTTATGCTTTATAGTAATTTGGAGCTTTAACCAATCTTCCAAATCTGGATGTGTAAGGTAATTGCGCATTCGGTAACTCAATGTTTTCTGGTGAACGTTGCGTTTGATTAATATTTTCATTAGTGTTTAGTGTGTGCCTAGAATACTCAGAATCATCAGTGGTTCTAAAATGCATTATTTAGCAACACTGCGAATCAAAGCGCACAATAAACCACGAGCCCGAAGGACGAGTGGTTTACGTAGTGGGTTGATTGAGCAGTGTTGCTTAAAAATAATTTAATGAGTAAAATTGAAAAATTTTGGAAAAAATTTCAATGAAGAGTGTTATTTAATGAGATAATTACTTTTTAATTATAATTTTGTTTAAAAGATAATTATCAGTTTCTAAATAAAATTTTGTCTACAAATAATTCAATAATACAAAATTATGTAAAAATGCAGTTTGCAAATGATAAAATGTCCGTATTCTTTAAATGATTATATGTTTATGTTTTTTTGTCATAAATAAATTATAAATTTATGGCATTTATGCGCCTACTAAGATGAAATTATATTTCATTTTGTTAGAAGAAAAAATGACAAAAAAAAATTTTCATAACGACAAAGCAAAATTATAGACAACAAGAAGAATTGCCGACAGTTAAAACAAAGCCTACTGTTTAAATATCATACTTTGTATGAATGAAAAATAAAATTTCTGACAGCAAAAAAAAAATTATCATATATAATCAGTGTTGCAAAACGAAAAAAAAAATCGTAACGTTATGCGTTTCGTTTTTATAACCGTATATTTATTTTTTTGGTACGTTATTTCGTTATGAAACAGAAAAATATTATATTTTATTATGTTATAACGTTATAATTACGTTATTTTAAAATTAAATGTAATGTTTAACAGATTAGTTTTAAACATTACAATTTAATTTTAAAATAACGTAACTATAAAATTTGACTCATTTCAAATTCTTTAATTTTAATAACGACACCTTTTATTATTCACTATTGTTATATATAAAAAACAATTAAAAAAACAATAATTTTAAAATTTTTAAGTATATATATTTTTTATAATTCACACTACTATAGTTTTGATCAGGTGGAGATCATCGACGGGCGTAGATATGTAACTGAAGTAATTAAAATTAAAGAATTATACAATGGATTATTCACGTCACTCCGACGAATATTTTGAAATCATTTCATATTAAAAATAATTAATTTTTACAAAAACTAAGCAATCTTATCAAGAGTTTTCATAAATCTGATAGTTTGTTTATAACTATTAGAGTTGCTTTTAATAGATCTTCAGATTGATTTCTCGGCCAGCATAAAAATATTCTTTCTTAAAATTATTCAAAACACCTGTGATGCAAAACGGCTACTACAGACTTGAAATTATTTAAAATAAACTTAAAATTGTACAAAATTTTATGCCCGATTTATAGTCGGTAACTTTAACTTAACGTTAACTTAACGTAAAGTACAAATGTATGAAAATGCACTAGAGCATTTATAGTCGTTAACGCAAACTTAACGTAAAGTTCATTTCATTCTATCTTAAAGATTTTGTTAAGGATTTGTTGACGTTTGGTATAAAAACTGAAGAAAAGTAATATTTAATTGCAAGTGTCCATAAAAATAAAATTTTATTTTTTAAAAAATGCAAAGGATTAAATGCAAAGGTTAAAAAGAGCGACTTTAAAGCCAAATATTAGCAGAAAATAAATATGAAAATAAATTTTTTTTTTTTTAAATTTTGTATCAAATGTATGTTTCGAATTTTATTATTTTAAATTTTGATTTTAAAATCAGTTTATTACTTTTAAAGAATTGATTGATTTGTAACATTGATTACAAAACCATAAATAATATCAGATCAAACGTCAATGAATACGTAATTTCTTACCGACTATAAATCGTGCATTAGAACTACCAAAATCTGTAGTTTAAGCGTCCGCAAAAATTGATAAAGAGCAGATAAGTTGGATTTTATTCAACCGGTTTTTGTGTTTTGATTTTCATATACATAATTATAAAAAAATCACCCGAAAAACGAAATAAAATATTGAGTTATCGTTACGTTTTACGTTATTGTAACGTAGTTTAATTTTTAAAACGTTATGAACGTAATTATTACTAATAACGCTATTTCATTTCGTTATTCCGTTTTTGCGTTACGTTACGAGTAACGTTTTGCAACACTGTATATAATATCACGAGTCGTCAAATAACCCAAGTAACATTTTGTATATATTATAGTCACAAACTATTGTTGTTTTATTTACGGAACATATACTGTACTCAAAATAGGTTGCGGTATTTATACTTCTACAAAATATTGTTTCTGATTGTACACAGTATAGCTACAGTGTAGTAGTAAACTTATAGCTTCGAATGTAACGTTTCTGATTATGTACTATGTAACTGTATTATTACTTCTACAAAATGACTACATTGTGTAAAGTCTACGAGAGCTTATAGCTACATTGTAAATATACTAAACGTTGGCCTTGTAAATGTATTTTTACATATACAGATTAATTACAAAACTTTATTTTATTGAGAACTTATATACTTACCGTATATTTACGGGACATTTACATTAGGAATGTATTTATACTGTCACATAATTTATACAGTTTTCTTAAGTCAAAATTTTTTGTTTAATAAAAGATGTCTGTTTCCATTGTGCGATGATAAAGAAATTTATAGCCAGCTTTCAGTGATAGACGACTCAATATATTGGGCATTAGTTAATCGAATCTTAAGTCTTAATTAATTTAAGAGTTACTTGTGATTTTAAAGTTTCGTGGATTTAATTTCTAACCAAAGGATCCCCGAAAATTATTGCAAACACTTCAAAATATAAATATTATTTTGACAGGTAGTGGAAAGCTTTGGTATTATGAGCTAATACGTTGGTTGAAGTTTTCGAATTTGGATCACTTAATTAATATTTCAGTTACCTTTAACATTGACGGCCTTCCCATTTTTGATAGGAAAAAGAATTTTGGTCGATTTTATGTATAACCGATCATTCGGAATTCGGAGACCATTTGCATTTTATTGTGGTCTAACAATGCCAAACTTAGAACACTATGAGGCAAAATTTCTTAAGATAATTACAAGATACATTTAAACTTATTATATTTAGAAATGGCCGAATCCCAATGCCAGGATTACATTAACTAATTTATTGACATATGTAAATGTAAATAATTGTGTAGGTTCAAATGTACATAGTCTCCCACCCCCCGTTTATGTAAAAAAAAATTTGGACATATACCAAAGTTAAGTGCATGAGGATTGCTTGTATCAAATAAAAAATAAATGTCACTTTTGTTTATTTCACAAATGTCAAAAGTTGTAAAAGAATTTATACAAAGATTTTACAAAACATATACAAGTAAATATTTGTAAAAGGAAGGTGTAAATGTAAATGCACAACAACGAGGCTAATACTAAACGTTTACATAATTTATACATGTAAACTCTTTGAATTGAAAGTTGTAATTATATGATTATGTTTACAGATCAAACACATAGCGTTTACATTACGTTAACATGTTAACATTTTAAATATGGAAGTGTAAATGTAAATAAAATGTAAATGTATATATTCTATGCACTCTCTGTATATCTACTTAGGGCTAACTTGTATTTGAAAGCTTACAATTGAAAACTCAGCCATTTTTATGCAAAATTAATATTTGACTGTATTTAAAAAAAAATAACAAAATAGATTTAATGATACTTTATTGGGTTTTATAACTTATGTTATAAGTATTTTAGAAAAACTTAAATTTATGAAAATAATAAAACAAATTTTATATAATTTTATCTCTCTCAAATAAATTGACATATAAATTTTTTTTTTAAATTATATTTAATAATTTATTATTTTTATGGCGCATTATTAATTTAAAAGTATTTCCAAAATTTAATCGAAATTTTATTATTCGTTTGTAAATTTTGACATCCAACTATACAAAATTAGTTATGCCAAAATATAATATTTGCATTTTATAAACATAAAAACATAAACATTTTATAAACATATTATTGTATTTGTATATTTATTTATATTTTTTGTTTACAAAAAATCATCTAAAACTTCGTATTATAGTATGAGATTGTAACTTTTTTGTAAGTAATCCGTAGTGATAAAAATCGCATACATTTTGCTTTCTGTAACACTACGTACGTGTTTGTAATCATACATAATTCTTACGAAAATTGATATCCGTAAACGTTCAGTAAAAGCCAAAATTAATCCCCAAAATGTATACGAAACACTTACTGAACGTTACCGTAAACAAGTTACCACTGTAGCTTTACGATTACAGAGTAAATGTACTGTAATACATTTGTAAACAAAATTTGTTACTTGGGAATAGTCGATTATTTTTCATAAACATTATTACGAATGTCATTTGAGGTCCCGAGTGCGCGTAGCGCACGTCGGAAATTTTTAACCTCAAATGGCATGAGTGGTAATGTTGAAAAATAATCGACTAATAATTTGGAGACGAGTTGTATTTAGCAGACAATTTAACGAACAGAAATAGTAACATTACTTCATACAACATAATCATACATAGTAAAATATTATTTCATCTTAGTAGGCGCATAAATGTTATAAATTTGTAATTTATTTTTGACAAATAAACATAAACATGCAATCATTTATGAATGAAAACGGACATTTTTACTATTTGCAAATTGCATTTTCACATAATTTTGTATGTGAATTTTTGTTTTAAATCACTATATTAAGTAGGCGGAATATATTCGAAAATATTCGCTGTTCCTTCCTACCAGAAAAAAATAATCGAAACAAATCGTTTTGATTTGCTAAAAAATAGTAAATGAAGCGTTTTTATTGGACCTTATTGAAACTTTATTTAGTGAGTTGAATTGTCAAATAAATTTTGAAATAATTGAAATAATTAACTGATATTGCAGTAGTCCAACGTATAATTCATAAAAAATATATAAAGAAATGAAAAATGGAAAACATTTTCTAAACGAATTCCCCTCGTTCTTGGATAAATTCTCATAATTTTTTGGAAAATTCTGCAACCAAATGGTATTGATAATAGCCCTTGACCTACGACCTCGTGCTTTTATCAATATACTTGTTTTCGACATTTTTGGCAAAAAATTATTACGAATTACCACCGCCCTTGGGAAATTACAACTGATAATTTTTAATGCCCCAGTAGGCCAGACGTATAACTATTTGTTTAGTATAATTCAAATTTGATTGATGAAATTGAATGATGATGTCATTACATTTTAGAGAATTTCATTGATTTATACTAAAATAAAACTAAAGAAAAAAATTTTCATTGTAATTTTGAAATAATTAACTGATATCACAGTTGGCCAACGTTTAATTCATAAAAAATATATAAGTAAATGAAAAATGGCAAAAATTTTTTAACTGAATTCCCTCGTTCGTTGATAAATTCTCATAATTTTTTGAAAAATTCCTCAAGCAGTGGTATTGACAATAGCCCTCGGCCTACGCCCTCGTGCCGTGCATCAATATACATGCTTTCGAAATTTTTGGCAAAAAATTATTTCGAATTATCACCGCCCCTGGGAAATTACAACTGATTATTTTCTATTCATGTTTCTATGTTTCTTGTACGAAATAAATGTGAATTGAATACATAATTGAAACTTTGACACGGTAACTGTGGCTTTGTAATATGTTTTTGAAATTTTTAGTTTGAGCATAAACTTTTATTTTGTCATATCATGAAAAACATTTGTGGTGTAATCAAATTTTTTTTTGTTATGTTGAAATAAATATGTAGATAAAAAAAATTATATTCATGATTTTTGACTTTAGGGAATTAGTAGAAAAATTAAGAAAATATTTCAAAAAATGACTTACCTAAAATTTCAACTGTGTGAACTTGATCGTTTATGATTTTATCATTGATTTGATAGACGTAATCACCAGCATCGTGAGGTTCTAAATCACTCATTTGTAAATTTTAACCATCAACTAAACGAAATCTATGGTCTCGAGTTACCATTAGGCTTGATGCTGTCAGCACATCTGAGTCTCGTCGCCATAGTAGCATAAACGATCCTGTAATTAAAGAAATAAAAAAAACGTTAGATGTTATTTGATTTAATTAACATACAATTTTAATATAATTTGGGATGATTCTTTTATAAAGATTCAGGCATAGTAATGTATACTGTCTTTTTCAATGATTAAAACCCAACTATAAAACTATTAATTCAAATTCTGAATAAAAAATCAGAAAACAATAATAATAAAGGTTTTCTAATCATTAAGAAAACGCTAGAGTCTAGATGGCTATGTGCTGTTCCAGGATCAGAATAGCTGACCAATTTTTGGAGTGGTATATGATAATTTGGGATCAGTCAAGTGTTCAACTGCTTTTATAAGAGATTGGAAGCTCTGGTTCTAATAAATAACATGATCTGTGGCAATTTTAATTTCATTTCAATATCTGTGAAATTATTCATTTTTCTGAAGAGATTTTTCACGTCCCCCTCCCTATACTTTCCTTGTATGAACCCTTTCTTCAGACTGTGAAAGAATTGTGAATTTTAAATCACTAAAAGTGATAAATGAAGCATAAAAAGTTTTACTATTAATTTAGCATTTGGCGTCAAAGTACTTTGAATTCCGATGCATCAATTTGTTATGTTGTTTGTTACATTATAAAATATTTTTTTTTTAAGAGTTTAGAAATATCCTTGATAATGTTAGCATAGCTAACGAAATTAATTGGTAAATAAAAAACTCATATAGATATTAAAAAAGTGTGTTTTAAACTCAAAACTAAAATATTTTATATATAATATCTAGTGCTCCAAAAACAAAAACAATACAATGTTACGTTATACTTGAAATGTGGTTGTTATCCACCCTTTAGTCAACGTAATGATTTATTTTTGTCAGCTACTATGCATATTTTGGGTATTTAAGTTTTATAGACTACCACACCTTAATACAGACCCATTTATCCCTAAAACCACCAAAATTAATCGTAGTAAGTGGATTGAGTTTGAGAGCCCCTTCTAGTCTGCTGGTTGAAATATCGGCATTTTGGTTTAAAATTTCTAAACAACGGCATAATTTGCATTTTCAACTGAACAATCTTCGTTGTAATCTTTATTTTCGTTTAAAATATAGTCCAGCAATCACTGTAGTCACAAAATGGTACTTATGGAGATACAAAGGCACGTTTTGAAATGCACGTCTTCTCTAGTGCAAACTCGTCTGAGAAAAATTTTGAATAACGTTTTAAACCTACCACGGTTAAGCTAGCAAAAATCGTGTTTTCCTGTTTACAGTATCATTTCTAATTGGTGTTTCTCAAAATTGATATTTTTACTCTTGACTAGATATAGTTCCTCACCTCTGCTTCCAATTATTATTTCATGATCTTATTTAGTTTTTTACTTTTATAATCATTTTTTTCGAAATAATTTTGTTGCATGTTTCTCCTTTAATTAGCATTTTTACCTTTGTTATAGTATTAGTTAAGTTAAATTCGTGAGGCTTTGACTGTAAGCAGGCAGGTCGCAGGTGGTGGATACTAACAAAACGATCGTTACATGGCAGATACCGCATATTAAATACAGAACCAGACCCATACACTTTTACTTAATCAAGAGGTGTGGCAGCCGTGCTGAAATGATCAATTGGCTGATGATAATTTCCATCAGTTGCTTACAGCGCACAACTCATCGGTCTCTCTGCTTTTCGGTAACCTGGCTAAGTGGACGAAAATACACATGACTTTTGACATGATGGTTTGGAAATTTTAACAAGTCTCTGGCAAGTCTCCATCTGGTGCAGCCAGCATCGAAAGTCGGTAATTCTTCGGCAATGCAATCTTTTGAGAGAGACTATGGTAACTATTAAAAAAAGTGGATTTGAGAGCCGAGATGGTCGTACAGATTCGTCTACCGATCATCCCGGTTCAGCGTATCAAGGCAAACCTTCATATGGGTCACATTAGCGCAACCTGTAAAAGCAGTTCTATACAACTCACCTTGAGGTCTTGAAACACAGAAGCGGAAAGGCTTCGAGCGATAATGTTTCAAAAATTCCCTTGAAATCGACAATAACGACGGGTCCAAACAAGGTTGCATCAAGCTATGCTAGTAAAGTCAACAAAATATATT
Organism: Diogma glabrata; assembly: GCA_963693315.1. Lineage (NCBI taxonomy): Eukaryota > Metazoa > Arthropoda > Insecta > Diptera > Cylindrotomidae > Diogma > Diogma glabrata. Next base: position 236,697,769 of record OY856188.1, on the reverse strand, counting down.
ATAACATTGAAATTATCCGCTAAGAATAAAGTAGTTTGATCAAGCAACTCCTGTTTAAAATTATGCTGAACTAAACAGGAACTCTGCTCACGTTTGAAGGGGTGTTGATGCAAGAAGGAAAACTTCACTTCTGATGTTCAAACGACTTCTTATTAAACTGATTGGTGAACAAAAATTCAGGTTGTATTCCAAGGGAGGAACAAGGCTTTCAGTAATGAAGTTCTGCGATCTCCCTAAAATATATCTGCCAAATTTCTGGATTCCAGATCGATCATGGACAATTTGAGATGACGTTGTTGGGTGGTCCCGGTTAAAATGGCTTGGACAATCCCAAATGGAGAATCCGAGGGCAAAAATTGGTATAAAATCTCTATTGACGGAAATCTCCTGCATATTAATTTCAATGAGATAGTGCGAAAGTGTTATCCAATCGGGAAGTGAAACTTTTTTTCATATGCGGCTCAGTAGATGTAAAGTTTATTGGATCGGGATTGAAAACATAAGCGACAATCACTGTTATGATAGCAAGACGAGCTTAAATTTTGAACAAATTAATCTGGAATATAGCATAAGTGGGTCACATAATCTAATGGCTTCACGTACGATTCAATTAGTCTCGCGTAATCGCGGCAGCTACATAATCGAATGGCTTCACGTACATAATCTAATGGCTTCACGTCACATAATCTGATGGCTTCACGTACGATTCAATTAGTCTCGCGTAATCGCGGCAGTTAATGCGCTTAATTTAATATGCTGACAATTAAATCCTGGATATCATAGTCAGATGTGACCCAAATTCACATCACGTGGGCTGGGAAAGTACCAATAACAACATAGCAGAAGTCAGTCTCTTTTTAAGTACTTAGCTACTCTTATGCTCGCCAAATTACGTGTTGTTAAACATGAATGCAGAACGATTGAGGGTCAGTATAGGGTGTATTTACTGGAATTTAAGGCTTGACAATTCAAACAACTAAACCGGTTGCGTTAACAGCAAAGATTAGATTCTCGGTAATTCATTATATAATTTCTATCTCTGACCTACCCAAATATACATTTTGTATAGTCGTAATTTTTCATTTAAAAGATCACCATACAAATAACTTTTTGCCTCACCCTCGGCTATAATACATATTTGGCATTAACATTTAAAAGATCAAGGTTATAATAGTTTTTGTCATATATTTGAATTCTCTCTAAAACGTTTCGAATTTTATTTGTTTTCTTTTATTATCATTCTGCTTAAATAAAAACAAAACAAAAGAGATGACAATATGTGATTGATTGTAAATAAATTAAACAAAAACTAGGACAAACTATTGTAAATGCATAGATTACAACCAATATGAATAATGAGCATCTGTTTCACGTAAATCAACTTTCCTTCTTTTTTTGTTTAGAGTAATTTTAAAAAATTATAAATAGAAAAATAATTTTTAATATTTTGGATTTGTTTTTAGAACCTAAAACTAAATCATAATAAAAATTAAATTCAATAAGTGCATGTTATTGTGATAAAAAAAGGAAAAATAATGTATATGATTTTTATAATTTTTTGTTCATATTGTAATAAACTTCGTTCAGAATGGGTTAATTTTATTTACTCATTCATGAATTAAAAGTTAACTCCTTTTTCAATCTTTTACTTGTATTGCAAATTGTATTGCATAAATTAATGTAAATTAAATTTGTTATACAAATGTTTACATTAATGAATTGAAAGGAGTTACCTAATACATTTTGCATAAATTAAATTTGAGTTCGCTAATACAAATGCAAGTATGAATGAAAACAGGTGTGGCCTCTTCAAGATGTACAGACTACGTAGTATTGATTTCTAGTGGATTATAGAAGTTTCGATTTATTTATTTTTCGATAGAAATAAGCAAACAAAAATATCAGATAGTCAGTTTTACTTTTGCAATTAAAAGTGTTTATAAATATTCGCAAGTTTAAGGAATAATCGGTGGTACTTGAGCCTGGGTACTAATAGTGAAAGAATCTGAACTTAGTGGAATAGTAAATACAGATTTTACGATTCCGAATATTATTGATTCAAATTGTGGAAAAGCGGTGAAGTTTATCGTACATAAATTGGAGACCCTGGAATTTATTGTAAGGAAAAACGGAAGCTGCTGTAATTTGATGACAAATAAAGTTTGAGATTCTGTTAACTAAAGATCTGTCTTTTACTGTCGTATTTGCTCAATAATCGAAAAGAACCAACGAAGAGTCGTTACAGTGCTGTCGGAAGTGGGATTATTGGAACAATGGTCAAGACAGTAAATATTAGTGATCTCAGCCAGACCCAGCTGAAGGATGAGTTGAAGAAAAGGAATGCTCCAATCCATGGAACGAAGGCAGAACTTGCATTCCGGCTGCGTAAAGTTTTAGAAGAAGCAGGCCAAAACACAGAGGTTATAGAAATAGAGCCGGAGGAAGCTCCGATTCAGAATGCCCCAGCAATTGATCCGATGATGGCGTTGATGAAAGAAATGATGGCACAGCAGCAACCACAACTTGCTGATATGATGGCCAAACAAGAAAACAACCAACAACAACAATTTGCTGATATGATCGCCAAACAAGGAAACAATCTGATGGCCCGACAAGAAAAACAGGCAGCAGAACAAAAAGTAAAGCAACGACAACAATTTGCTGATATGATGGCGAAGCAAGAAAGTCTACGTGAAGTAATCGAGTCACGTATATCCAGTGCAGAGGTGAAAATCAACAACATGGAAAAGGAGCTGCGGACAGTTACCGAAGAACAAGAGAAATTGCGCAAACTTTCGAGTGAATTACGCCAAGAAATAGCACAAGGGAAGTCAGGTAACATAATCAATCCATCAACTACTTCAGCCCCAGCTAGAATAAAAACACCCGCATTTGATGGATTTACATCGTATCAGATATTTAAGATGCAATTTGAGATAGCAACAACTGGGTTTGATCACCAGCAAAAAGCAAACGCTCTTATATTGGCATTGAAGGGACCTGCTGCTGAAATTTTGCAGACACTATCAGTGTTGGGACAACTCAAATGACCCGGTTGAATCACAATCTTTAAATGATACAGTCATCAGCGTATCATCATCAGAATCCCCATAATTTAATTATGAACAACATTTATTGTACTTATTATGTTTATTTTTTAAATATCTAAGTGTACACAACTCTATGTGACACACTGTAACTCTTAAACCGTAAATTATAAAATAATTTAATTGTACACATAATTTTCTCTCTTATTAATTTGGACATCAAGTCATCAACATCTAAATAATTTCAAAAGTCAAAATATTAAATATTATAAATTTAAATCAAAAATAAATTAAACATTCAACGAAATATCTGAGGTTTTACTTTTGCTGATTGGCGATAATTCCTGAAATCAACATTTGGTCCTTCGAGCCGGATAATTTGGATTAAGCTGCCGATTGATTGAGGAATTTTCAAGTTTGTACCAAAAACTTGCCACATGGAAAATTCTTCCGGAACTTAATTAGTTATCCAGTACCGCTACATAGGATTATCGTAAAAACCTTGAGTATCACATTTATTTTATATTTTATTATTGCATTTATTTTATTTTATTTGCTTGCATAATATAAAAAGATTTCTTGATAAACATTTAAATACATTGCGACATTAATCAAATAAAAGTTTGGAAATAAAAGTGACTTTTATAAATTTAATTATTGCTGTTGCTAAATATTTTTGATTGATATATTAGTGTAACATTGTGTTGTGAATTAGTTATTTGGTGGTTCTTTTGATAATTTTGTATTTAAACATTAGTTTATTTGCTATATTTGAATATCACGTGTGAATTTTCTCTTCACGAACTTTAAAATGGAAGGTTTGATCAAACGTAGAGGCATAGTAAAAGGACAAATTACTAGATTATTTAATTTTGCTAATACTGTTAATGAAAACGTAGCTTACGATGATTTAAAGACTCGCGTTGATAAATTAAACGAACATTATAAAGAATTCATAGATTTAGAACACCAAATTTTCACAATTGATGCTAACATTAAATCTGACATGGAAACAGTCGATGAAGACTATTATAAAATATTGTCGATTCTGCAAAGGTGCATGCGCTCAAAAGCAAATTCTCCAACATTTTCTCTAAATGAAACACTTCCAAATAATTCAACTTCAATCAACCTAGCTGCAGATTATAAGCTTCCTCGGTTAAGTTTGCCAACTTTCAACGGTAAGCCTAGAGAGTGGAACTCGTTTTTTGATCTTTTTCGTTCTACAGTCCACGATAACACGAGTCTCTCTCCTGCTCAAAAGTTTCAATACTTGAAAGGACAGCTAAGAGGACCAGCAGAACAGCTATTACGTCATTTTAGAATTGAAGACGCCTCATACAACGAAGCGTTTCAGCGACTTGTCAAGCGCTACGATAGAAAACGACATATAGTCAATGATTTCATCGAACTGTACTTGTCTCAGCCGACAATCACTTCTGTTTCTTCGGAAGCAGTCGGCCACATGCACGATGCATGTGATGAAGTCATACGTGGATTAAAGGCATTAGGACAAAATGCTGAAACAAGGGACTGTTGGCTGCTATATATAGCTGAAAATAAACTCGATGAAGTAACACGTCAACTTTGGCGACAAGAGACAGCTGAAATAGATTTTCCAACGTTTGATCAATTTCTGAAGTTTCTCAGTAGACGTATGGATTCCTTAGAAGGTCTTAAACCACAGGCTTCTCGAGGTCAACCGAAGAGTTCACCATCGAAATCATTATCAACAAAGGCTTTTCATGTTCAAACTCTCCCTAATTGTTCTCTATGCAGTGGCCTGAAGCATAAGCTCTGTGACTGTCCTAAATTCATTGAAATGGACCTAAGCAAACGTAGAGACTATATTAGGGATTCCAATAGATGCTACAATTGTCTTAATGACTCTCACTCTGTGTTTAAATGTAGAACCAAAAAGAAATGTCACCACTGTGGAAAAAAACATCATAGTCTAGTTCACCAAACTCCTAATTCCAATCCATCACCAACACCAATGGCCACACCCAGAGTCACACCAAGTTCTTCAGCCACCATCCAGAGTGCGGAGACAACATGTTGCTATTTGTTACCCACCAAACCAAAGGAATTTGTTAATGAGCCGATACCTACGGACATCATAAATGACAATGCTATAATACCAACAGCTCTGGTTGAGGCCCAAGATAAATTTGGCATATGCCGCGTGCTTCTTGATTCAGCGTCAACCCGCTCTTTCGCCACTGATTCTTGCATTCATCGCCTTGGATTACAAAGAACTAATGCGCGACTTAATATCGATACGCTTAACGGTGCAAAGGCTGGTTGCTCCAAAGGCGTTACCACTATTCGAATTCGCTCTAGAATTGACCATAGTAATAGCATGGATTTGACAATTTACATTCTACCAAAAATTACGTCAAATCTACCACCAAAGGCTGTACCATTAAACAAACTCGGCTACCTACGCGATCTCCAGTTAGCGGATCCCTATTTTAATCTCCCGGATAAAATTGACATCCTAGTCGGTTGTGATCGTTTTTTGCTGCTTCTTACAGAAGGTCAGATTATTCAAAGTGAGCAATTACCTACAGCTCAACATACCAAATTAGGATGGATCGTATGAGGAATTTATAGGGATTCAGCCAATTTACTAAATGATGAAAGTTCAACTACACTTGTTTCTCACCATATAGAGGTAATAGACATTGATAGAACTCTCAGAAGGTTTAGGGAAATTGAAGAGGTTCCATGTATTTCTAGACTGTCAAAGGATGAGGAACTATGTTTAGAAAGTTTTAAGTCGCGATGCATTAGAGATGACGAAGGCAGGTTTAGAGTAGTGCTTCCATTCAAGGTTCACACACCTAAGCTAGGCGAATCTCTTTGCCAAGCAATGAAAAGATTCAGCTCTCTTGAACAGAAACTCTTAAGGAATGAAAATCTTCGCAAACAATATGTAGAGTTCATGAGAGAGTATGAAAGGCTTGGTCACATGGAGCTGATTCCAACAGATGAACTGCAGAAACCGCACTCTGATATTTTCTATTTACCACACCATGGAGTAATCAAAGAATCCAGTTCTACTACCAAACTTCGCGTAGTGTTCGATGCCTCTGCGATATCAAAGTCGGGAGCATCACTTAATTCTTCTCTTCTTGTCGGTCCTACCATCCAACAAAATCTTACCAACATTCTGATTAGATTCCGAAAGCACCGTTTTATTTTCTCAGGTGATGTCGAAAAAATGTTTCGGCAAATCTGGGTGCACAAGTCTGATGCTGATTTTCAGCGCATTATATGGAGAGAATCACCTGATTTTCCTTTACGCCACTACCGTCTCCTCACTGTAACTTATGGTACAGCACCTGCGTCTTTTCTTTCACAAAAGGCCCTTCAAGTCACAGCCGAAAAATTTGTTGAGAAATATCCAGAAACGGTTAAAATTGTGAAAAACGATTTCTACATGGATGACGTTATGTCTGGAGCAGACACAATCGAACAGGCGAAAAAACGACAGGTAGAATTGATAGAAATTCTTAAGTCTGGTGGATTTCATTTGAGAAAGTGGTCAGCAAATCATGTTGATCTCCTGTCTCACTTTCCACCTGAAGATCAGGAGATCACTCCACTAGAAATCACAGAAGGTTCTAAAACCATTGCTGTTTTGGGTATACAATTTTTACCAATAAAAGATGTGTTTTCCTTTAAGGTTCATTTACCACCCAAAACAAAAATAACAAAACGTATTCTACTGTCGGAGGCTGCGAAAATATTTGACCCTTTAGGGTGGCTTTCCCCCGTTGTAATTGGTGTTAAGATTCTATACCAAGCACTTTGGCAATTAAAAGTAGATTGGGACGATGAACTTCCCATTGAAACAAGTAATGAATGGCTTAAGATTAGGGATAGTTTGCACATGTTGGAGTCATTGGAAATGCCGAGATGGTTGGGCTCTTCTATTGATATCGAGCTAATTGGATTTGCAGACGCTTCACAGGCAGCATATGCAGCAGTAATATATTCCAGAACCTTGCAGGAAGACGGAACTGTCTTTACCAATTTAATTGCAGCTAAGACTAAGGTTGCACCATTAGCCGTCACTAAACGTCATACCATTCCCAGATTGGAATTATGTGCAGCTGTTTTGCTTACCAACTTATTGAAGACTGTGCTTGAATCTTTGGATTTAAAAGAAAAACCGTCTATTTATCTTTTTACAGACTCTTCTATCGTCATAAATTGGTTAAGTTCACCACCTGCAAACCAAGATGTTTTTGTTAGTAACAGGATAGGGCAAATTCTTCGATCTACTAATACAATCCAGTGGCAACATGTACCAGGCAAACAGAATCCAGCTGACTGTGCAACCAGAGGTATTCTACCTGCAGAACTCATAGCACACCAATTATGGTGGAAGGGACCAGCTTGGATTCAACAACAACCAATGCACGTACCAAAAGAAAAACAAAAGCGTGTGAAAAGAATGCCAGAAGAAAATTTAGTGGTAATGGCAGTTCCGGCCACATCAACATCCGTCGAACATAAAACTCTACCAATTAATGAAGTTCATCGTATAATTAACAACCATTCCAGCTTCCACCAATCAAAGCGAATTCTTGCGTGGGTGCTACGTGCTGTTTATAATTTCCGCAATTTCGAAAACACCAATTTGAGTTCTTTAAGTTATAAGGAACTCTCGAATGCAGAAATGTTAATAACAAAGGTTGCTCAATATGAGGGTTATAAAGATGAAATACACTTACTTACACAAACAAAACCACTATCGCATAAAAGTAAATTAGTTTCTTTTAGTCCATTTCTAGATAATAACGGCATCCTGCGTGTTGGCGGTCAACTCCAAAAGGCTGAAATACCATACGATGCAAAACACCCAGTCATTTTGCCACATAACCACAAAATATCTGAAATGATCATTCAAGAAGCTCATACCAACCATTTGCATTCTGGACCATCTCTCCTCACAGCCATTATACGTCAAAAATTTGCCATTCCCAGATGTAAAAATCTTGTAAAACAAGTTATACATAAATGCATCACTTGTTGGCAACTGAAGAAAGAAACTCTAACGCAGCTAATGGGACAACTACCACCTTCAAGAGTAAATTTAATCCGACCGTTTCTCCAGTCAAGCATCGATTACGCAGGTCCCTATATTCTACGAACTGAGCAAAAACGAAAAAGCACTACGTTCAAGGCGTATCTAGCAGTATTCACATGTATGGCATCAAAGGCGGTCCATTTAGAGCTCGTCACTGATCTATCCACCGAAAAATTCCTGGCAGCATTGAAGAGGTTTCAAAATCGTCGTGGCGTATGTGGTGATCTTCACAGTGACAACGGAACGAATTTTGTTGGAGCTGCAAAAGAGCTCAAACTTCTCCATGACACCATAAAAAACCAAAGGTTTGCAGAGACCATCGAAAATTGGGCAGTGTCACAAGGAACAAATTGGCATTTGTCCCACCATCAGCACCTCATTTCAATGGATTGTGTGAAGCCACAGTTAAATCAACCAAATTCCACTTGCAACGTGTGCTACGTGATGTAAAACCTACCTATGAAGAACTGTACACGCTTTTGACGCAGATTGAAGCAACCTTAAACTCCAGACCTCTTTGTAAACTAGCAGATGATGATATGAATCCCCTTACTATTGGACATCTTTTGATTGGGCAACCGCTCAATTTACAACCTGAACCTGATCTTCGACATCTCAAGATATCCGGACTATCACGATGGCAATTAATGCAGCAGCTGTATCAACATTTTTGGCATCGTTGGTACAATGAGTACCTAACTTCACTTAACCGTCTCACCAAATGGCAACGCAAAGGCATTGAAGTCAAGATTGGCGATATTGTTTTGCTACGCAGTGAAAATCTACCAGCAGGACAGTGGCCACTAGGACGAATCGAACAAGTTCACCCAGGCGAAGATAATCTTATTCGAGTTGTTACCATAAAAACTTCGAAAGGAACATATAAGCGGCCGATCACAAAAATATCGATCATTCCTAGCTTTGACTCAAGTATGTCACCCGAGGCGGTATGTTGGGACAACTCAAATGACCCGGTTGAATCACAATCTTTAAATGATACAGTCATCAGCGTATCATCATCAGAATCCCCATAATTTAATTATGAACAACATTTATTGTACTTATTATGTTTATTTTTTAAATATCTAAGTGTACACAACTCTATGTGACACACTGTAACTCTTAAACCGTAAATTATAAAATAATTTAACTGTACACATAATTTTCTCTCTCATTAATTTGGACATCAAGTCATCAACATCTAAATAATTTCAAAAGTCAAAATATTAAATATTATAAATTTAAATCAAAAATAAATTAAACATTCAACGAAATATCTGAGGTTTTACTTTTGCTGATTGGCGATAATTCCTGAAATCAACAATCAGCGACAGAGCGTGATTACAGCAAGCTAATGGAGGCCTTAGAAGTAAGATATGGGAAAAGTCATATGCAAGCTCTCCATCGCATGCAGCTCAAGACACGAAAACAGGGAGTCAGTGAAACTTTGCAAGAATTAGAGGCTGACATTGTCAGACTGGTTAATCTGTCATACCCGAACTATAACGCTGAACATCGAGATGAACTGGCAGCTGATACATTTATCAATGCTCTTCGAGATATACAAATGAGAAATCAGCTGTATCTAAGCGGGAAGAAATTACCTGCGGAGGTCTTAGCATTGGCCCTGCAAATGGAAGCCGGAAAAGAGCGTATGGCTCAGATAGAGTACGTCCGTGAGGAGCTGAGGTCCGTGTTATTAGTGATGGACCAACTGAGATCCCGGCAAAATCTGAGAAAATCATATGGACTAAGCTACTAGATAAAAGTGACCAAAATTCACCTGTGATGATTGAGCCAGCTAACAACGACTTTGGGGGAAACATTATGATTGGCCGAACGCTAGTTGCAGCAAAAGAGGGAGTAGTTCCAGTGCAACTGATTAACTTCTCAAATAAACGAGTGGTCATCAATCATGGAGAAGAAATCGCCAAATGCAGCACCATAAAAGAGATAATCAGCTGTGAAGAAGAGCAAAAGGTCTTCATGCAGAGAAACAATCCCGCATTAGTAGCAATACTTCAAGATCTTAGTAAAAGAATGAACCCGGCCGAATTCAAAGAAATCAAGAGGGTATTAACGAAGATGAGCAGCGTTTTCTCTACTGGAGATGAAGATGTTGGAAGAACAAACATCGTGCGACATAGAATCAACACTGGAAACGCTCATCCTATCAGGCAGCCTCCTAGGAGACTACCACTAGCCAAACACGAGGAAGTGCAAGGAATGCTGGACAAAATGAAAAGTGATGGAGTCATCAGGCCATCTAAGAGTCCATGGAGCTCACCAGTGGTGCTAGTTAAAAAAATAGATGGGTCAGCTCGTTTTTGTGTAGACTATCGAAAGCTGAATGAGGTAACCATGAAGGACCGCTATCCACTGCCACGAATTGATGACACACTGGATACACTATCAGGGGCCAAATGGTACAGCACATTAGATTTGAAGAGTGGCTACTGGCAAGTTGAAATGCATCCAGAAGTTCGACGAAAGACAGCATTTTATACTGGCAAAGGGTTGTGGGAGTTCAATGTGATGCCGTTTGGCTTATGCAATGCCCCAGCAACATTTGAACGTCTAATGGAATGCGTGTTGCATGGCTTAACCTGGAAAGCCTGCCTCGTTTATCTTGATGACATCATTATAATGGGTCGCAACTTCGAAGAGCATCTGATGAACCTCGAAGAAGTACTCAGAAGAATAAGTAATGCCAACATGAAGTTGAATCCAGTAAAGTGCAATCTCTTCCACAAAGAAGTGAAGTACCTTGGACACATCATTACAGAAAATGGAGTCAGAACCGATCCCGAGAAGATTGATGCTGTGAAAAATTGGCCAGTACCGAAGAATGTTCATGAGCTACGCTCATTTCTTGGCCTATGCACCTATTATCGTAGATTCGTGGAGAATTTTGCGAATATCGCCAAGACTCTACATAAATTGACAGAGGCAAATACCAAGTTTCTGTGGACAACCGAATGTAATGAGGCATTCTGCCGTTTAAAAGAAAAACTATGTAACACCCCGATACTAGCCTATCCAGAATCCGGAAAGATGTTCATTCTGGACACAGACGCAAGCAATGTAGGAACCGGAGCTGTTTTGTCACAGAAAATTGGAGACGATGAGAAAGTGGTGGCGTACTTCAGTAAAGTTCTGTCAAAGCCGGAGCGGAATTACTGTGTCACGAGGAAGGAGCTGTTAGCTATCATCAAGGCTGTGAAACATTTCCACAAGTATTTCCTCTAAAATGGTTATTACAATTCAAATTTCCTGAAGGACAAGCAGCAAGATGGATAGAGATCCTGCAGAAGTACGACTTCAAAGTTGAACACCACAAGGGAAGGATCCATGGTAACGCTGATGCCTTGTCTAGAAGACCCTGTATAGAAGAGTGCAAGTCATGTAGCAGAACTGAGGGAAACGAGGCAATGAAAGTGAACCAAATCAAGTTCCAAACTCCTGACGATTGGTGTACCGAGGCAATGAAAAGAGAGCAGCTAGAAAATCCAGCTATGGCACCAATATTGAAATGGAAAACCGAGGGAAGGCGACCGGAGTGGAAAGAGGTCGCACCTTTAAGTACGGAGGTGAAATGCTACTGGGCGCAATGGGACTCACTAATTATGAACAACGGGATACTAAAAAGAAAATGGGAGTCCGCTGATGGAAAGAAAGTGTTAGAGCAACTGGTGCTGCCATTAAGTCGAGTAGAAGAGGTACTGGGAAAGCTGCATGGAAGTATTTCGGGAGGACACCTGGGAGTCAATAAAACCCTGGCTAAGGTAAGGGAGAGGTTTTATTGGGTAAGGTATCGAACCGACGTAGAGCAATGGTGTCGGCGATGTGATACTTGTGCGGCGAGCAAAGGACCAAAAACTAGAACTTGAGGAGAGATGCAACAGTACAATGTGGGTGCCCCAATGGAGAGAATTGCTATAGACATCGCGGGGCCATTTCCGGAAACGACAAAAGGTAACAAATACATCATGGTGGTCATTGATTACTTTACAAAATGGCCGGAAGCTTATGCAATACCGAACCAGGAAGCAGTTACGGTCGCGGAAACATTAGTCAATGAATGGGTTTGCAGATATGGAACACCGCTCGAGTTGCATACAGACCAGGGAAGGAATTTCGAATCTCAACTGATGGAAGAGCTGTGCAGAACACTCGGCATTAGAAAAACACGAACTACACCTATGAACCCGCAGTCAGATGGCATGGTAGAACGATTCAACCGAACCATGGAAGAACATTTGTCAAAGGTAGTAGAAGCCAACCAAAAAAATTGGGACAATGATCTTCCGTTATTCTTGATGGCCTATCGTAGCGCAGTGCACGATACGACAAGTGAAACGCCAGCGAATATCATGTTCGGAAGAGAACTACATCTTCCTAGTGACATCGAGTTTGGCATCCCTGTAGGTCTGGTATCCACCAAAACAGATTATGTGGGACAACTAAGGGAGAAGATGAATAAAATCCATCAGCAGGTTCGAGACCACATTAAGATTGCCAGTGACAAAATGAAAACCAGGTACGACATAAATGCAAATAGTGGCGGTTTTCAAGAAGGAGAATTGGTATGGCTATACAACCCCAGAAGAACTAAGGGAAGATCACCCAAGCTGCAGCCAGATTGGGAAGGCCCATATAAAATAATCAAACGAATTAATGATGTCATCTACCGCATACAAAAGGGACCCCGTACCAAGATGAAAGTGATACATCTGCAAAGGTTGGCACCGTACCAAGGTAACAGCACCAATGCGATATCTGGTATTGTTCGGGACGAACAAAACTAAATGGAGGGCAATGTAATAAACTTCGTCCAGAATGGGTTAATTTTATTTACTTATTCATGAATTAAAAGTTAACTCCTTTTTCAATTTTTTACTTGTATTGCAAATTGTATTGCATAAATTAATGTAAATTAAATTTGTTATACAAATGTTTACATTAATGAATTAAAAGGAGTTACCTAACACATTTTGCATAAATTAATTTGAGTTCGCTAATACAAATGCAAGTATGAATGAAAACAGGTGTGGCCTCTTCAAGATGTACAGACTACGTAGTATTGATTTCTAGTGGATTATAGAAGTTTCGATTTATTTATTTTTCGATATAAATAAGCAAACAAAAATATCAGATAGTCAGTTTTACTTTTGCAATTAAAAGTGTTTATAAATATTCGCAAGTTTAAGGAATAATCGGTGGTACTTGAGCCTGGGTACTAATAGTGACAGAATCTGAACTTAGTGGAATAGTAAATACAGATTTTACGATTCCGAATATTATTGATTCAAATTGTGGAAAAGCGGTGAAGTTTATCGTACATAAATTGGAGACCCTGGAATTTATTGTAAGGAAAAACGGAAGCTGCTGTAATTTGATGACAAATAAAGTTTGAGATTCTGTTAACTAAAGATCTGTCTTTTACTGTCGTATTTGCTCAATAATCGAAAAGAACCAACGAAGAGTCGTTACAATATTAAATTTTGTTAGATTGATTTATTATCAAAGATTGGTGTTTTTTTATTATCCTAACAGTGTTTAGTATACGTTGCTTGTTACCAAAGTTTTGTGTTATAAAAGTTTAACTTTTGCATCAACGGTGAAAATCATTCAAATATACTAAACAAATTTCTACATTTTTCTGAGTTATAGTATAAAACATATTTTTGTATTTTGAAATATGAGCATATATATTTGTGTTAGAAAACGGCTTTGAAGATAGTGAAACTGTTGTTCTACCATCCCGGTTATTGGAATAAATCTCGATGGTGGCTGATAAAAATTCAACGGACGAATATGAATTGGATATCCGAAATTGTGTACGAAAAGGTGAAAATAACTCTTTGCATAAAAGTGAACGAAAAGTTGGACATGAAAAGTATGTTGAGCTTAATTTGTAAATTAGCGCCTACAAATATAGCTCAATATCAATATTGAAACGTGATAGATGATGTAACAACTAACCATTTTAATGTTATCATGGTATTTTGGAGAAATTAGCATCTATGGATGACGCTTCAGATTTTTGGGAGATGTTATTTTTGAAATGCAATTTGTAACAGCCTACAATCAACTTATGTTCCACAGGAATGTATTTGGGAGAAGGCAAGTAAATTAATGTAAGCATTTTTTATTTTGAATTATTTAATCTTTGTATTTTAGTCCCCTTTTTGTTTTAAATTATTAACTTTTGTTAGCTAGAATTTTGATCCTTCTTGTGTTAGAGTCAGCGTACGTTCCGTTCACCGTTTATCATTCTATAAAGATTTAAATTCCCTTGAATAGAATTTTCCAAGGGAATCATAAATTCCCTTGGATAGAATAGATAACGTATCTCTGTAATTTCTAAAATAAAGCCCAATCCCAAAAATAAAGCCACTACTACTAATCTGGAACTTCTAAATTCCACAGGTGAGCACACTTTTGCTAACGCCTGATGGCAAGAAGCCATAGGCATCACTCTATGCTCAAGGTCTCTACCAGAAGACATTAAATGCTGGAGAGTGTTTACGGAAATATCTATAAGCAATCAGAGATATATTGATGTTCTGGTAAAGGCGATCCCAGTTGAAGATTGCTTTTACCGGACTCCACGACAGATTGATTGGGTGTACTTCAAGGGCTTTGTAGAGGAGTGATTTAATGGAAGTGATTTCAAGGTCCTGCTAGTTATCAAACTGTTGACCTGCTTGACGACCTCTTAGTTCGGACTTTTGAAAGCTCGTGTTCAAAAATGAAGCAAAGAGATGCATACAAGTCAGTTTGGTGGAACAAAACATTAATAAGCTAGGACAAATGTCCAAGAAACTTCTAAACATAGCTTTGAAAAATCGTGATGAATCTGATTGGGTTCTGTACAGTTAAGCAAGTAAACTTTTCAAAACGCTTGTTCGTAAATCAAAGAAAAGGTCTTACGCAAAGTACTGTGAAACCATTCAGACCATCACAGAGGATGCAGCACCAATGAGAGCTTAAATTAGTTATCCGACGATATTCACACTTTTTTAAAAAGTAAGAAACTTATACAGCACTCCTCCAACACCATTTTTCTGGCTGAATATTTGAGGATTCCTCAGTAGGTAGCAGCAAAAATAGTGAAAAACAGAAAGGACTGGATAATGGCAAATAGAGTTGTATAGCCCAAGGCTCTGTCCTGGGTTATCAGCTCCTTTGAGTCATACAAATTTTCAGGTCCATTCAAAAATTTAGCCCATTATGATACAATAGTGTTTGGACATAATAGGAGATAGGCTAGATCGGATCTTTTCGGAGATAAGGATCGTTGTAGCCTGTATTGCTCTTGGTTATGTACCACGGGCCTGGAAAAACATAAGAATTGTCTTTATCCCAAAACCAGCTTTTTGGTTGTGCATAGCACGTATACCATCTGCTTAGGTTTTTAAAAACCAAAGATACCATGCAAACTAAACAAGAAAAAACTAGACATTGGAATGAGGATATGGCTATAACTAAACTAATTTTGTTGAATAAATATCTACATTTTTTAAATGTCTCAGGAATGAATTCGGCATGAAAAAAGAAGGAAGGCATCAAATGCCACTGTTCGCCACTCTATTAAAATAATTAAACCCAGCAAACTATTTGAAAATTGTAGGTTGCTAGTAAGCGCTATTTTTTTTGGAGCAACACTAGCAATTGTTAATAACTAGACAATCTTTCCTTCGTTTATTTTATTTACAAAGTAAGAATTGAACAAATAATTAAAAACCAAATAATAAATAAAAATAAGCTTCCTCTCTAATAACACAAAATAAGTTTAAATTATAGGCACTAATGTTTTCAATAACGTAACATGTGGCATCCATAATACTCACAATTCTTATATAGTCAATTTATTCTGTTTTAAGGATGAGACTGTTATCTTGCAACTTTGATGGATTGTTTAAGTTTCTTACAATCTACTAAAAAAAATTAGGTAGATAAAATAATATTTAAACGGTGAAGATAAAAGACAAAATGTATAATTCCCAGAAACCATTAGATTCAGAAACAGTTTATTAAATAGAATCTTGGTAGATATCCCAGCTCGCTGTTTTACATTTTTAAAATACAAATAATTAAAATACTTTTTACATCAAAACTAACTTTGTAATCTGAAACCAGCGATTGCAGTTGCTAAATTTTTCCGTTTGTTTTAATATAAGCAATAAAAATAATATTTTAATGTTCCAGGACAGTAAGTACATTTTAGATTGTTTCTTGTTATAATTCTGTAAAAGCACACGAAAACTAAAAATAAACCAAGATAAAAATGTAAACATAAAGCAACAACATTCTACAACATATGTTTATCTTCGTATTATCATTTAAAAGTTTTTCACAATGAAATGAGAAGAATTTTCTATGCCCCAAGCTTTCCTTCATTTCTTCTTTTTTTCTTGTTCTGCATATCTAAAAAAACAAAACTTTTTGCACAAATTTTCATGTTTTTTTCTTTTTCTCATTTAAATTTTCATATAACAAAAATATAAAAAAAAGTAAATAATCTTTTTTAAAGTATTCAAATATTTAACTTATTTGTACATATTTTGAAAAAAAAATGCTTTTATAAAAATAATAAGTATCTTAAACAAAAGTATCTTATAAGAATTTTGTAGAGAAAAAGGTTAGTAAGCGGAATAAAAAAATTAAAATTGTTTAACATGTAGACGAGGGTTAGTGTTGATTCTTAAGATGAACTAGGAGGTTACATTTGCTATATTTCATCTAACATATATATACTTCCATGTTTTCAAATTTGTATCTATCCAAAATATAAACTTAAAATAAAGTTGCGAAACCTAATTGTTCACAATGAAACAAATTCTAGCTCAGTCGTCGTTTGACATAATTATATCTACTTGCAATAAAACCTACATAATGTATTTCGTCATTATTATTCAGGATTATACATTTTCTTTTTTCCTCATTAAAATAATAATTACTGTATTCATATTTCAACGTATGAAAAAAACTTATATTTAAATACATAGTTCTGTTTGCTTTTGATTTACGGGGAACAATTGCATAACGTATTCGTTTCTACAAAACGCAATCATTTCGCTTCGTTATCTAAATACACAGTCTTTGAAATATTTATTTTGATTAAAGTTTTTTTTTCAATTTTCCATTGCCAAGACAAAAAAACGAGCCATAATATATTTTGATAGTGAAAATGGGAGAAAAAAGACCTCTAGGAACTAGGCAAATTACGTGAATCATTTTAGTTCTTCTACAGCTAATTTTTTAAATTGAATCTTAGGATTCATATAATGTAGCTTTAACCATACTCTACGTGTGTGCTGGGTACCTCTAGATAACTTAATCCTTTATTCTTACTAGTCTACTATAATTTCATCTTGTGCTTTGAAACTACAAACTTACACATAAACTTACATGAATAACAAACTTACACACAACTAGTGTTTCTTCTCGAGAAATATTACACATTTTTCGAGAAATTTAACAAAAATCTAATCTCCATTTCTCGAGAAAATTTTTATTTTTCTCAAGAAAAATATGTTTCTTTTATTTAAAAAATTAAACGTCGAATTTTATAAAAACAATCAAAAATATAAATGTTTGCGCTTTTCGGAATAAAAAAGAACTAAAATTACGGTAAGGTAGATTTATGCACCATTGCATTTTAAATAGTTTGACATTTTGTATGAAAAACAAAACAATCAGAAACAAAAAAATTTCAAGAAACAACATTTATATAGTAAGTAAAATTGTTTTAAAAAATTTAACCATTTTCATCAAATTTCAACCCAAATCAATACGATGATATTTGGAAGCATTTTACGAAAAACAATAAGGATTCATTAAAACTGCAATATTTGTGGTAAAACGATATTATGTAAGGATCTGCAACTACTGGTCTTCATCGACATTTCAATATACATTCTTTGAAAAGAAAACAGCCAGAGTCGGGCACAGGTGGAAGAAGTATTCAGTGATATGCCAATCAACAGTGATATGCAAAATATCGATAAATTCATGCCAAGGCAGTGTCCGTCGATGAGTGAAGCAATTGCTCAATTAGTGGCTGTTGATGGGTTTTCTTTCCAGAGAATTACAAAAAACAACTTTATTCGACAAGCAATTTTCCGAAAAATCCTTCAAATGTAAAAGAACTAATCATTAAGTTTTTCGAAACTAAAAGCTTTAGTTGCTAAATAAAATTAATTTATTAAAAACAGTAACAAAAAGTTTAGCATATCCCTAGATGAATGGGCTGACGTCAACAACAAAAGATTTATGAATCTTGAAATATATTGTAATATCACTGGATCGGATAATTTGGGCTTAATCCCTGTAAATGGAAGTTGTTTGGAATTATTAAATTTATTTATTTTCTTTCTCGAGAAATTTAAAAGTCGAGATATCAGGAACACTACACACAATAATAAAAATTATCATTAGCTAATTATTCTATGAATTTCGTCGAGCATTATCAGTTCATGAACCACGCCATTATACGGCAGGACGAATGGAGGAGACCTGTAGATTACATATTTCTTGAAGAGTAATTAAATAATTTGAAAATTGGGCTCGAACCCAAACCAAGGGATAAAGAGTGTCATTCTCTACTGAGTAAGATAGCCGGCCGAAACAAGAAAGCTATATTAATAGCAAAAAGAGAGAAAGACATAATGTCAAATACAAATAAATCACAGAAAGACAGACTAAATTTAAGAGACGAGACAAGAGAATCATTTGGATATGTGGCTGTAAAGAAATCAAGTTGAATACTTACATTGAAATTTTAAGAAAAATAAAAAAATTTCAACCAAAAACACAAAAAAAAAACAAAATTCACAATTCAAAGAAAAAATGTGAGGAAGAAACGAGAAAACCATTTGGAAAGATGGCAACCGAATAGTCTAGTTAATTCCTAACAACAACAAAATCGAAAGCCAAAAAAACTAATTCAACTACAAAATATGATAAACAAATGGGGTTTTGGAAGAGTGCTTCGGTGAAATTGATTGATGACCAGAGGGCAGAGGCGGGCTAGCATTTTCCTGCTTATCGTTTACTTGAAAGCTAATGATTCCACCAGAACACCCTGCGTTGAGAATAAAGAGGTTGGTGTAGGTGTAGAGAGAACATCTGTCATAGCGGCCCAAATGACAGGCAATCCATTTTCCTATTATCATCCACTGACCTGCGCTTTTTCTACCCTCCAACAGGTTATGTTTCAACTAAAAAAATGTTCAAAGGCCATGATATCTAGAATTATTTGAACGTAACACGTAGTCTACCTCACCACATTTAGAAACGGTGAACCCGATGAAATAACTATGGTGATATTAGCTAGATGGTGAATCATTCGGGTAAACAAGATTCCAGGTTATTTCACTACTCCCAAACCTCTCACAGCAGTCAAGAACTGTTTTGATCAAAAAAGCTAATGATGGAGAGAAATATGGCTTGCCTGGTGCAAAATTTTACCATTTTGATCCCCATAGGCGGTAAAACAGAAAAATCAATGTAATATAAAAGAGAATTACAAGTATTCCCCATCATGCACAATATTGATATAATGTTAATTTCTATCTGTTTGAGGGAGTGGTCTGCAACATGTGTAATATTACCAGTTTACTGCCGCACTGTCCATGAAAAACATGTAAATTGCGGCTAAAGATTAGTAAAAACGCAAGGTAAACAGCTAAATTAAGTTGTGGAAGAAAGAATTTGGATTATTTATCGCCCAAAAAACCTGCATACAAGGTCAAAGGATAGAAACAAAATTTCAGACTTTTTCAGTCAATGGTTTTTCACAAAAATTAAAGTCATTGACATGTAAATTAAATTCAACAATTAAAACTCTTAAAATAGCGCTCAGAGATCAATTAAGCTACAGAAAATTATTTACAAGCGCTATTACCTACTGAAAATAGAGACTATTCATTGTGGAAATACACCAACAATTTTAAGAGACCACCAAGCACTTATCCACGCATTTGTTTTTCAAATGGAACCTGGTAAAATAATTATATTTAATTACCAGACAACTGCATAAAACTTATAACGTATATTTTCAATGCTATCGTGAGAATCGATATATTCTTCATTAGTGAAAAATATATGAAATAATCATGATACAAAAACTTTGAAAAGAGAACACTGCATCATGCTGACCAATATGTTTCCTGAAAATAAAAACTAAATTGTTGAAAAAAATCTGGTACAAAAACCTATATAAATTCTAGAAAAGCAACGTCTCATAGTCATACCCGACCATCAGTTTGGATCCAGAAGCCACCATAGCAGAAAAAAAATCCAGTGAAATCAAAATCAGTTTGAAAAAAAGATATTGTTTTGCTGTCTTTTTGAATGTTGCTCAAACCTTTTGATAAAGTATGCCACCCTCATCTATAAAATTAAATCAACCCTTCCGAGGAACTTGCATATGTTTCTTGAATAGTTTCTGGAACGACATATAAATACATAATATGTATGCTTAAACATAATATGACAACTCCTGACTTACGGATCATCAGAGCGAATGTTTCATAAGATAGTAGGCTGGGAGCAATATTATACTTATTGTACAACACCTGCTACGATCAACATTATGGTTTCAAAATTTGCCAAAGACAAAGTCCTCAGACTGCTTTCGAGAGTTACAAAGCCAATTGAATAACATTGAGTGGCTTAAAAATGGCCAATGAAAATGAACGTAAATAAATCTGTTACGGAGCTGTTTTCCCCGTAAAAATTCATTTGTCTAAGCAACTAGTTATTATGTATCAAACCGCGTAATACAACTTATCGTCTTTTCTTCATATCTTCTTTCAACTTTTTTGATTTGCTATCTCATTTTGTATCCTGTTGGTTCATGAAATTGTTTTTGGTATCTGTTTGGACAATTGGTAGGTTTTAAATGAAATTGTGTAAGAATCGGACTTTTACCACAAAAAACAAAATATAATATATTATTAAACCGGAAATATGTGAAAACTGAATCTATGACAAACAAATTACACTTGCAAATCTCTTATTATGAATCACAGAATAATGCAAAGCAACTATTAATTACCTAACAGAGAAAATAACCTAGCAGTATAAAACTAAATCAACAAAAATTGTACAAATCAAAATACAAAAAGGCTTACATTAATTTATTTCTTGAATGTTGTCTTCTTCTCAAAACCAGTCCTGTGCAATATATGATGATTGTAGGATGTAATTCATTTTACTAAAGGTAATTTCATTAAAAACATCATGAAATGATAAAACCAAATTAGATCAGAAACTAAAGAGAAGAGATTAGAAACTAAATTAGAATTTATCCACACGCCAATTGTATTTCTAAGCTCAGTAATATCATAAATTTTTTTAGTTGCTTTTTATTGACATTAAATTTATTAATATTTGCATTCAATATGTAACGGCTTGGAATGAAGCGTCACCGTAACCGTTGGGTATAAAAAGTGTGTTGATGGGTTTCGTTATTACTTCATCTGAATAACTATTTTCACGTTTTTGTATTTGAACTTGTGTTTTTTATTCATTTTTCATTTTCCTTTTATTTACTAAATGATTTATCAAACAATTTTAAAACTAAAACAAATTACATTCAAGTAAATAAATAAAAAACTTCGATATCTTAATTTAAACAAACAATTTAATTTTCTATTAAAAAAATCACATTTTTTTCCTATCATTAAATTTACATAATAACATATTTGTTTAATTTTAATTCAATGCTAATCTTCGATCCAATTGATTTGATCGCTTATATACACATATTATAAGCTTCCTGTTTCGTAATAAGCAATTTTCTCCAACAGAAAACAATTCTACTTTTTACAAATAAAACAATCATTTATGCAAAACATGTATTATTAATTGATGTTGAGTGACTTAATTAAACCGTCAAAAAAAAAAAGTTTTGGCACAGTAGTACAAACAAATGTCCCTACGCTTATTACAATTGAAAAGAATATATTAATAAATTATTAGCGAATTTCTTTGAATATGAATACTATTATTTTTAGAGTAAAAATTGAAAATAGTCCGTCGTTACAATTGTGTATCAGATTTGATAGGAATTAAACATGAGGAAAGATGTAATGAAGCGCTTTCTCATTGGCGAACCAATGAGAAGGACATAGCAGGAAGCGTACCTAGCGAGATTGATTTTTAAGCCCCAAGCTAGCTTCAGCCCATGGGAACGATAAAGTAACCCTGCTACTTCAGCACAAATACAGAAATGTACGCTATTCAAGAAAATTTGCAGAAATGGAAAAAAATACAAGTGGAAAAACGGAGACTCTGGCGACCCCTTTTGCGAAAGACCCACGATCAACACGTCCAACCCCCACGTTCACTCACATACGCTCACACACACACACACACACACACACACACACACACACACACACACACACACACACACACACACACACACACACACACACACACACACACACACACACACACACACACACACACACACACACACACACACACACACACACACACACACACACACACACACACACACACACACACACACACACACACACACACACACACACACACACACACACACACACACACACACACACACACACACACACACACACACACACACACACACACACACACACACACACACACACACACACACACACACACACACACACACACACACACACACACACACACACACACACACACACACACACACACACACACACACACACACACACACACACACACACACACACACACACACACACACACACACACACACACACACACACACACACACACACACACACACACACACACACACACACACACACACACACACACACACACATTCACACCCCTTTATCATTATGACCTAGGTAATAAAACGAATTTACTCACCCCATGATTACTGACCCCATGAAACCCCGTCCTCTTATTCTGCTTCCATCAGCCCTCCATCAGCTCGTTGTTCAGGTTTGAACTCTCTCAAAAATACTTTGTATAACAAAAATGTTGTAATGTTGTATATTGTACGTTGCACGTACAATCGGTGAATAAAATTGTTAGTCAGAAACGTTCAATAAACTGGCAATCGTTGGATACTTCGTGGAATCAAAAATGATAAGCAGATAAGCTATATAAACTTGCAATTGATGTATACTTCTGATGAATCAAAATGATAAGTAGATACGCTATATAAACTTGCAATTAATGTATATTGCAATTGATGTAAAATTTCGTTGAATCAAAATTATAAGTAGAAACGTTACATAAACTTGTAGAATTTTGTTGAATCAAAAATGATAAATAGAAACGTTATATAAACTTGTAAAATTTTGTTGAATCAAAATTATAAGTAGAAACGTTATATAAACTTGCAATTGATGTATATTGCAATTGATGTAAAATTTTGTTGAATCAAAAATGATAGATAGAATCGTTATGTATACTTGTATAATTTTGTTGAATCAAAACCGATAAGTAGGAACGTTAATCAAACTGGCAATCAGCAACGTTGAACAATTTTGTATTTATAAAACGTTAAGTAGAAACGTAGAAATGATAATGTGGTTAGTAAGTAGAAATGATAATGCTGTAGAATCAAACTGATAAGCAGAAACGTTGTATCCGGTTGCAAACACAAACGCTGAATCAATTTATAATCACAGGTGAGTATGGTAACAAGTATAGCAATTACGGCCGAATGCGTTGAAATGTAATCGTTGCAGGACGCGTTGAAATCCAAAAAATGTAATAAATTGTACCAGCACTAGTTAAACTATCTGTAGAAATAGATCGGTAATAATTTGTATCAACGATCGTGGAGCAATACGTTGAAATGTAATTTGTTGCCGGATACGTTGCAATCCAAAAAAAAAGATGTAATATATTGTACCAATACCAGTTACATTATTCGTCGAATAAAATTGACAATATGTAAAACATGCGGCAGTAATAGCAAAAATTATATATAACTGTTGCGCTATTAAGTTCCGTAATTTATCAAATTAATACTTGGATTCATTACAATTCAATCCTATCCTTCTCGCAAATTTCATGTAAAAGGTTGAGTGGTAATATGTAAGAATGTTAGCAAAAGGAAAATTATACATATATCCAATAAATACATATGCTTAGGTAAGTTGCAGGTTTACTGGGAACCACATTTCAATTTCTGATCACCTAGGTTTCCTATGTATCATTATTTTTGGATTCACAGGAGGGGCAAATCACAAGCATCAAGCTTTGTTTTTCCAAAATTCATTTAAACAAACAACAAAAAAAAAATTCCAAAAAAAAATATTTTAGACATACTGTTTACTATCGAACATATTTGGTATTATATTATATTCACAAATTTGACCTTAACAGTCAATCAGAAAGGAACAAGTTCATAAATTATTTAGCTTAGGACAAATACAGACAAGTATCATATTTTCATTTCTCTAATAATTAAGCTATATTTTTCTTATGCGTTATTATTGTATAGTACATTACACTCACTAATTTGAAATTTAACAGTCATTTAACAAAACAGTTAATAAATTACTTAGATTAGGACAACTACAGACACGTATCATATTTTCTTTTCTTTAATAATTAGGCTCTATTTTTCTTATGCGTTATTATTTTCTATTACATTACACTCACTAATTTGAAATTTAACAGTCATTCAACAAAACAGTTAATAAATTACTTAGATCAGGACAACTACAGACACGTATCATATTTTCTTTTGTTTCTTATAATTTCTTTAATATTCTACTTTTCTTAGTCATTATTATCTTCCGTTGTTAAAAATATCTAGTAAATATCACAGTAATCAACAAATAAATTTCTCGAGTTCGTGACAATAGTAATAAAAAAAACGTACATCAAAACCAAAAATATCACAGACCAATCTTAAATTAACAAAAAATATCACAGTTCAAGCTATCACAATTCTATTCTATATCCGAAAGGACACGGTTCAATAAAAAACAATACATGATTGAATTCTGCACACCGGAACGTGACCGTTAATCAAAACTAACACCGTTAATTGTTGGTAATGCCATCACAACTTAATGATCTCTACAATACGTATCATATTTCAAATAATTCACGCGCGATTCAAGGACACATACGGTTGTGTTTGTTTTGTTTTATAAACAACTAGCGGGACCCGGCGTGCTTTGCTACGCCCATAAATAAAGTTTGTGTGTATACATTTTGATGACGTAGCAATAATTTCAAAGAGTAGTAATGCGAAATGGTTTTCTATTTTTTTTTTTAATATGAATGTAAAAGGATCAGCACTCTAGTTGATCAGTAAAATATAAAAAAATAGTATTATATATAAAACAAAGGATATATAAAAAATACGCGATCAAATAATTTTTCAGGTGTGTAATCTATTTAGAACATTATACGGAACAAAAATCGATTCACAAATTTTCACAGTGCTCATGCGGTTTAATATACGCTTTCTTTACCAGTAGGTTACTAAAAACGTTGCAAAAAATTTTGATCGGTATATGATTTTATGGTCAGCAAGGGCAGTAAGAATAGCGAAAATACATTCGATGAAGGTATAGAAGAAGTGATGCAAAAAATGAATAAAAGAAGTGATGCAAAAAAAATCAAAATTATTTGGAAGTTTTTGTATATGAATTCATAGGATTTGAATTCATAGGATGAGAAATATTTCTATTTAGTCAACATTTTAAGTCATTTTAAAGTCATTATTATTGAATGTTGCAAATCAATGCGAAACTAATATCTTACACACGGTCAATATATTGGCATATATGTTCCATATATAGACAACATTAATGGAATATTAATTTTTAAGCGATTTTGTGAGTAATCATTGCTCAAAGTAATTAATTATTAAAATTATTATTCCCGATAATAAGTAATTATTGTCGGGATTGAACTCACACTCATCAGAGACATCATATTTCAAAGCCATCTTACAGACTCAGCCACAGTGGATGAAATAACAACGAAACATATTTCAATTTTCATGTTCAGATAATTTCTAAATTAAAACTTCATTATCGCATATTTATTTAAATTGAATTCTTCATCTGTGATTATACAATTGTAAATTGTATTTGTTCCCGACACGAAACACACAAAAACTGTTTTAAAGAAGTTTTTCTGAGAGAAAATAAAAAATGCTTTAAAATTGCAAAACTCATGTGAATTAAAATAATTACTTTAGCTTAATCACTCTAAAAATCTCTAAAAACTTTATTTATTTACACCAAATAGTGCAAAACTTTTGTTTATTTAACATTATACCCGTCGCATATTGTCGGTATCTCATAAGAAAGAAAATTCAAGAAAACTCGTTTTGAGTTGTTGATGGTCATTGCAAAAGCGAGTCGCACTGGAAACTAAATCAAAATGCCATATCTGTTGCGATCATTGAAATACGTAGCAACAGTACATCTTCCACTTTGAATTTTCCATTCAAAATTGTAGCTTCAACGACATTGTTCATCATCTTTTTCACCTAAAATTTCTAAAAAAATGTGCTATTTCAAAATATTTGACATATTATTTTAATAAAATATTATACATTCATTTTTCTATTTCATAAAATTATATTCAACGAAAAAAAACATTGATCAAAGCAAGCTACGCGCATAAACCGATATTTAAAAAAAAAAAACAATTAAAATAATTATCACCAATCACCAATGAAAAAATAATACACGACAATTGGAAAAAGCAAGCGTTGTGTATATGGACAACTTTAACATTAAAACCAATTTTTTAAATACAAATACGGCACCATCTATTGGCTAACCCAAATTTATGAGGCGTATATCACACTATCAAATATATTGGTCAATAAAAAAAATTTGACATGAAATTGGAGAGTTGACGTTAACTTTAACTTAACCGTAACTTAAGACTCTATTCAAAATTTTGATTTAAGGTCGGTAAGAAATAACGTATTCTTTGACGTTTGATTTGATATTAATTTTGGTTTTGTAATCAATTTTATAAATCAATCAATGCTTTAAAAGTAACAAACTGATTTCACAATCAAAATTTAAAATAATAAAATTCGAAATAAACATTTGATACAAAATTTAAAAATAAAAAAATTTATCTTCATATTAATTTTATGCTAATATTTGGCTTTAATTAAAGTCGCTCTTTTTATATCTTTTGCATTTTTTAATAAATAAAATTTTATTTTTATGGACACTTGCAATTAAATATTAGTTTTCTTCAGTTATTATACTAAACGTCAAAAAATCCTCAAGATAGAATGAAATGAACTTTACGTTAAGTTAACGTTAAGTTTACGTACCGACTATAAATGTTCTAGTGCATTTTCATGCATTTGTACTTTACGTTAAGTTAAAGTTACCGACTATAAATCAAGCATAAAGGTTGTAAAATAAACTTCGCTAGTTTTTCATCCAGTTTTGATGACAATTTTTTGACCTCTGATCGTTCTATTTTAATTAGCAATACGTATAAGAGTATTTTTCAATTTGATATTGATTTTTGTAAATTAACATTGAAGACCAATGAAAAATTTAAAAAAATAAAAAAATAAATTTAAATTATTGTTTTCTTTATTTCTACTCTTATTTTTATTCAAACTTTATAAGAACCAATACACTAATTTTTTACAGATTTCGATACTTTATAGCACTACTATAATTAATATATAACCTCCACAAAATTGTTAATAATCTTTGGTAACTTATTTGACATAGAAAAAAAAAATAAACAACATAAACAAAATATTTAAAAAAGAAAAGAAAAACGGAAACATTACATTTTTTGAAAAAGCTTTATTCGCATTAAAACATTACTTTTTTAAAAACATAGTTCGCATATTTCGCATAGTTTAGCTCAGGTGTATAGCCCGCCTGAAGTTTACTATCAATTGAATAAATTGATTTACGCTGCCATCTGAAAGTTGGCATATGATCAATCCATATTTTACATTTAATTTACAATTAAAAAATATTTAGGCATTTAATCAAGATAATAACTATCCTATCTCTCAAGCTGGACCATCATACACACATTGTACTACATTTCATTAAGATTGGTTACGTTGTTACGGAGTTCATCGCGGACAAACATCGTGACACGTGATTTTTATATATATAAGATATATTTCCTATAAGAATACTACGAACACCACTCTCTTTGAGTTATAACTGTTCCATGAGGTCACAGTGAATCATAAAAAAAATGTTACCTCCAGGAACTAATCGTTCCGTTTGTTCCTTTGGTGTCCCCTTGTCCTACGGTACGGGAATGTATCACCTACTGACCTGTGAGATTGTTGACTTCGGTCTGTCGAACAAATTGTAATTTAATTCAACTATTACACACGCGATTTTAGATTTTAGATTAATTTCACAAATTAAACGTCACAAAAACTAGTGAGAACAAAATTTTTAATCACCGCAACACAATAAAACATATTTCAATTAATTTGATTCATGGAAAAATGACAGAAGGCCAGTCACCATCGGTTAATAGCAAAATATGATGTACGAGACAAACAAACGAATGATAAACAAACGTAATAGAATTAAGAGCAAACAATTTTACAGTGGCTTATTATATAGCCAAATTTTTAGTCTCGCAATAACTCGAATAAAGTATTTAGATGAGAGATAATTAATTTACATCAGATTTTCAAATTATTGGGAACTTATTATAGTTCACAAAACCGTTTGCTATTTGATAAGATTGTATGAAAATAAGGTTGGGACACAGAATATTTCCGACACATCCATAATATTTATAATTGAATTCAAAATGAATCAAATGCAGATTCGATCAATTTTATGATGTTTGGACATTTATTAAACTACACCCTACTATATCAGCACAGGGAAGTTCAGTTCAATAACGGAAGGATTGTTTAAAGCAAAATACTCATACAAAGACAAATCAAATGTTTAACAAAGCAAAAATAGTAATTCGTTGTATGTCGACGATTGGAAACAAGATACACGTAGCTGTTATGAGGTTTTGAAAATTTCGTTGTTTCATTACGGTTTGTGTTTTAGAAAAAAATTCAAACTCAAGTAGTATGGCGAGAACAATCGAATGGAAGTATAGCGCGCGTCAATTTTAGTGTGTGGTAAGATTAAATTCTGATTAAATTTTAGTGGTTATACGGATGATGATTAAAGAAAATTATTAATTAATTCCAATTAACCAATATTATGTTATATTAATGAATAAATAAATCAGGGTAATTAGTGCCATTTTCTTTCTCCTATACGTTTGTCCGGCTATTGCAGATTTAGTTAGATTTTAAGGAATATAAGGACACTATGGGTTAAGGAAACTACACGAAACATGACTATTGATGATGAAGGGATGAGAAACCATTACAAGCGGTACCGATTAATATAAGGAACAACAACTAAGGAAGCTGCGACTATAATACACTATGTTCAGACATTAGCCCAGACTATCCATTACAAAGATCATGAAAAAAAGAACCCATGACTATTGTTGTGACAGTCCATATTTTTCGGATAATAATTTTTTCGTAACTTAAAATTTGGTTGTAATTAAATAGCACAATTTTTCAGTTAATATGTTAGTTAACATAAAACAAAAGAAATTATAATTTTTTATCGTAAAACTTATTTATCATAATTCAAATTAGAAAAAATAGTTAATGTTTAGTGAAGTGGTTTTAAATTGTAAATGTAAACAACAAAAAATAAAAATTAATAAAGAGAAAATTTATTACCAAAAACGGGTAGTATTTTGGTTTTCATGACAGATGAAACAAATATCGTCGCAAGTAAAGTTAATATCAAGAATAATTATAATTATCAAATCAAACTGTGAAACATTGAATTATAGTTGTGAATGGTTTAAGTGGTGAATAAAAAAATTCAGAGTTGATAGCATGGTTTTTTTTGTATACACAAACTGTGTTTTATTCGTGCACCTAAATTATTGTTTTTAATACATTCATAGCAACAATTTTGAATAACAATTATTATTTTGTTGTTATCGCAAGAGTTGTTACATTGTGAAAAATAAAACTTGTCGTCGTCATCGTCGTTTGAAGATATAACGGTCCATCTGATAATATGTTTCTATCAAATTCAACATTTGTGGCTAATAATTTTATTATATCATTGAATGTTTTACCCTCAAATTCCACAACTGCATGTGTATGCAACAATATTTTATTACATCAGTAAATATTGGCCCAACAAATTCAACAATTGCCGACATTAATGTTATTGCATCATTGAATATATATTTATAACGAAATCAACAACTGCATGGGTGTGCAATAGTATTTTACTACATCATCAACTATGTTGGCAACAGATTCAACAATCGCATGACATATATTGGCGCATTTTTTATTGAAAGAAGCTAGCTCAATATTATACTATTAATTGTTTTATATATCACTATTTGTACTGAATTGGTGGATATTACTGTTCAAACACACATGGCTGAAGCTCATCAGATTACAACTCTGCCAGCCACGCAGTCCTTAAACTACTTCTTGTTAGTGAGCCACCAGCAGGTTCAGTGTTAATAACAAATGAACTCACGTTACATTTACTTGAAAGAAAAACATACCTGCTCATCAGTGGAAACTGGAATTAGGTTCAGTGGCTATTCCACACCAAACAATTAGTTGGAAGTAGCTGAAGCTGAATATAACCATATTTCATGTTCAATTACACATCATGTTATCCAAGTAATTCTATTTATGTTTTATATGTTTTTATTCGAAATTTTTTACCAATACATGTTTGTCAAAAAAATTGAGTAACAATATGTATGAAAATCATTGTTTTGACACACCTGACTTGATGATTTGTTTGAAACATTTTAATACAATAATCAAAGTTTCACATACAGATGAAGATCATCTAGATCTCTCAAACACCAGAGATAAAATTCATTATCAATGAAAATATGTGTGTTTTATGCAAAAAATATGCAAATATGCTTTTTGTGACGCACTGTCGCTACAGTTATCGAACACATCGAACACATCGTTTCGGATCTTATCATTGACGAAACCTGAAATAAGAAACACAAAATGTTGAAATCGCTCTAATAGTTTTCTAGCTTTCCTCAGTTGTGACGCGCGGCTGGTCGGCGGGCAGACCAGCAGACATTTGTAGTAATCACTAGTAATTACGATTTTGATATAACTGGGTCTTTCAGACCTAGGTAATAATAACATTATCCTAATGTAAAAAATTGATCTTACTGTCAATTTTAATAGAAACTATCATCACTAAAGATTCTTATATTTTTCTCAAACATCTAATGCTTGATAAATAAATAATTCAAAGTTTTAATTTGCTTTTTGTATTTTCTGTTTCTACAGTATTTTGTTATCTTACCCTAAACAACAACATGAACATTGAATTTTAGTGCCACCAAAAATCATACAATTTCTTTTAAATTAACTACTGTAGTATGTTCAATTGACCATGAAAAAACTGATCCAATATTTTTCGATTAACGAATCAAGAAACTTTCTAAACAAAAACAATTTTCCTCAAATCAATAGAAAACTTTTTATGCTTATAAAGAAAAATATAGTTGTTACAAAGGATTTTAAGATTCGTTTATGCTATTTAGACGAACCTAGTTAACTTTAATAAAAAGTTTTGTGTAGTGACAATATAATTAAAAACTATTCAATAAAAAAGCTCATTCTATAATAAATGTCCTTAAAGGAAATAGCATTGTCATCTTTAGGATATAATTAATTAATTGTAGTACTATTTGACAAATGGATGGGTAATTATATAACTTATTTACTTTGCAGTTAATTTTTCATGGAAATAATTACAGAATAAAACTAAAATACATTAATTAGGGTTAGGTTCAATTATATAAGTTTATATAATCAAATATGGATGTTATGTGAGCGAGTGGTAAAATATGTTAACCTTGGAGGTACGATTTTTATTCAGAACACAGTGTTTTTCATTAACAAACAATAATAACTATCAACACTTAGATTTATCAATATTTCAATAAAAAAAATCATATTTGTGGTAACAGTAAATCAGGGCTTGTGCTTAGAGAATGAAAGTGAGCTATGCCAACAGCAACACTGAGTTGACAGACTTCGTTAATAATTTAGAAGAATTCCTAGAAGATAATTAATAATATCTACGGAATTAATTAAAATATTTGTATCACTACACTGCAGCTTTTCATACGATAATGATGACGGGGGCTAATTTCTGCCGAAATCTGTTATTTAAATGCGAAACTGAATTGTTAGTATGGCTTGAGTAAACAAAACTTAGCTATAAACGAGCTTGGGTGGACATTAAGGTAAGATAGATCTAAAGCAACCCTGGGTATCTAAGAAGGTGATTAAAGGGGGTCCCGAGGTCCCGTGATAAAAAGTCAACCTCACCACAAAATGCCTACACAGATGCGCGTGTGAAAAGGAAAAGATAAGACACCCTCTTCAAAATGGAAAACTATGTGTAAAAGTACTATATAGATGTGATGGCATAAGAGCATAATAGAAGTTCATGTCTCATGCCCATCATAGGCAATACGGAAGTAGAATAAGTTTATGGTAGACTTGGCAATTGCTTCAAATTCGACAGTTTTAGAAACTCCTAAAGAAATATCCCAGTTCCAGTCTCCAGGAGTTGATATGAAACAATTACATTTGAAATCTAAAATTGTCGATAAACTTTTAAGTGGGTTAAACAACCACAAAACATCTGGTTTGGACAACATTCCTCCTGTTGTACTAAAATATTTTCAAAAGAACTTGTTAGTATGGCTTGAGTAAACAAAACTTAGCTATAAACGAGCTTGGGTGGACATTAAGGTAAGATAGACCTAGAGCAACCCTGGGTATCTTAGAAGGTGATTAAAGGCGTCCCGAGGTCCCGTGATAAAAAGTCAACCTCACCACAAAATCCCTACACAGATGCGCGTGTGGAAAGGAAAAGATAAAACACCATCTTCAAAATGGAAAACTATGTGTAAAAGTACTATATAGATGTGATGGCTATTAAATTTAGAGCAACGAAAAAGAGCATACTAGAAGTTCATGTCTCATGTCCATCATAGGCAATACGGAAGTAGAATTAGTTTATGGTAGACTTGGCAATATTGTGGAGGTGTAGATAAAAATAATTACACTTGAATGGGGGTTGGTAAAGGTAGAGTTGATTGGTGGTTGAAAAATACGATCTGTGAAATAGGAATAGGAGAAGAGATTTGTTGATTGCATTTTGTAAAGAAAATGGAATATTTGTTACCAACACGTGGTTTAAGAACTATAATAGAACAAAAAAGATAAATATATGCAGGTTAAAGACGACAAGGGTTTCAATTTGCTGAGATATACAGCAATTATATGTTGCTGGCGATAGAGATGAGAATAAAAATGAAAAAAGTAATGCCAAGAAGAATACTAGGAAATGGAATCTAGAGAAACTGAAGAAGATTAAGACGATTATAAGGAAGAGTTTAATAGTAAAATAAAACGGAAGATTAGAAAAAAAAGAAGATCAACACACGAAAAATCATAAAAGAAGAGGAATATAATGAAACGACCGGCATAAAGAAAGTATGTGTATAAGAAGTAGGATCTAAAAAGTCAAAAAGAATTAAGAAGCAGTGCATAGCGCAAACAATGATTGTCAAAATGAAAAAACAAAGAAATTATAAGAAAATAAACACAGACAAGGTCAAAGGATGTAAAAAAAACTTAACACAGGCCTGAGAAATAAACAGAAAAAGACAAAAAACTATGAAGAAGTGCTGTGAAGAAGGTAATGCTTTTTTAGAAGGGCGAAGGAAAATAGAGAACCCAAACACGACAAGAGGGTATGATTTAGCTTACAATTAGTTTAAAAATTGACATTTGATGGTAAAGAGAAGGGTGAATGTGGAGAATTCTGAAGGAAAAAGTTTGAGAGAAAAAGAGATAGGTGTTAGAAAGATGAAAATAGTATTTGGAACATCTGTACGGAAGTATGAATAAACCTGTGAAGATGAAAAAGGAAAGAGAAGAAGAAGTGAACAAGGATTATAAGGGGAAAGGCACACTGAAGGATGAGGTATTAGCTGAGAGCAAAGTGAAATAAAAAGGCTGCAGGAGTTGATGGGATACCAATAGAGATATGATTCAAGGAGCTAATAGCATTGTGTAGTAGTATTTATCAAGGTGTAGATTAACCCAAGGAGCTTAGAGAAATAATAATGATCGAAGAAGGGTACACAGAAGTTTAAAGAAAATTAAACGATTAGCTAAATGGTGCATGCGGCAAATATCTTGTGAAGAATTCTTAATAGGAGGTTGACAGGCAAAACAGAGGAAAGCATTGAAAGGAACTTGAAATCAGAAGAGCGATGGTGTCAATAGATGCTATTGGTGTTGTAAGGACAATTGAAGATATGACGTTTGTTTCGTAGATATGGAAAAAAGATTTGACTTTTATAGCAAAAGTTGATCGGAATGTTGAAAGATAAAACAGAAGAGTGGAGAGATAGAAAGCTGACAAACAATATATTCAAAAAATTCGATAGATTCTACCGCTGGTACTTGGCGAAACATGGTAAATACTTTTTTGTAAATAAAATTCCTTGTTCTTAATTCGCAGAGTTTTTATTATTAATAAATTAACTATTTAAATTTTGTTTAATTTATATGGTCGATTTGATTTCGATTTTTACATCATATTCAGGAGTTTTCAGTTTTTTGTAAGCTCCTGAAGATGTTTTAAAATTCGAAATCAGATCGAGTGTATAAATTAAATACAATTAAATAGTTAATTTATTAATAATAAAAACTCTGCGAAATAACAACACGGAATTTTATTTACAAAAAAGAATTTATTTGAAGGTCAGGTAGTGATGATGAGAATCGGAGATAAAGGGATGACAGACTAGGTGGGGATTGGAAAAGGAATGGGATAGGGTTGTTATCTCCCTCCAATTCTTTTCAACATGTATGCAGAAGAGATGGCATTCAAATGCTGAGATATAAGGTTTAGGTGTAATAAAGGGTGTAAAAAAAAAGAATATATACGTTTTGATGATGTTATGCTGCTGCTAGCGGAAACTCAGATAATTTGAATAAAATGTTGAAGAAATTGGAAAGTATGGAAGGAATATACGGATTGAAAATAAATTGGAAAAATACTAATTTCATGAAAGTTGAAGAAGAGAAAAAAAATGGTGGTCTACGTAAAAGGAGGAACAGTGAAACAAGTAAAGAGGTATGAGTAACTGGGCTCGGTTATGACAGAAGAGTGAGGAGTGGGGAATATATTAAGGTAAGGACAGGAATGGCATAGCAAGCTTATAGAAAGGTGAGTAGGCAATTTGAAAGTAAGCTGGACTTAGGGTTAAGGAAATAAAATGGTGAACGTTTTGTGTGTAGTGTCATGTTATACGGTAGGTAACGAAACATAGACTGTATTAAAGAAGGATAAGAAAAAAGGAAAGGAAGGAAGGATAAGTAAATATTCCTTTCATTATAACAATAATAGTTTTGTTAGGTACAGAAAGCTATATAACCATAATAGTTCACAACAACTTTAGAGTGATGCTTTTATATACAAAAAAGCATATAGTTTTCAATAGAAAACGTCATTTAGTTTTATTTTTTTAGTTTCAACTTTGAGATTCAAATTGACATCTACTTTTAAGAACTTATATTTGTTGTATTTTTCCTTAAGTCATTTTATCTTTTAGCTTTGTTTACAAATATTTTTTTATTTCACACGATTGGATATGATGGTTGGGATAGGAAAATTCTTTCAGTTAACGAAAAAATATTGAACTTAGTGATGGGAGAAGTTGTGTGTTGTATATTTTGTATCTTTATATAATAAAAATATTTTTTTAACTACTAACTTGAGAAATCGTCAATATTTATTCGAATGCCCCAATGAGAAGTAATTTTTCTCAAGCTAGATCAATAGTAATAACAAAAAATTACCGAGGTTAACAATGACAAATTTTCTTTTATTTTTAGTTGAAATGAACAAAAAAACACAAACAAATAATAATTACATTCCTTTGTTTCGTTTTAGTTGTATGAAACTAAACTTCCAGGCTACATGATATTTTAAGATATTTAAAAAATGAAATGGAAAATGACTAATATCAAAATCTAATCAAAGCAAATATGATAATTAAGCTGCAATTAGACTATTGCAGAACTCTGCAATATTTCTGCAATAGTCGTGCAATGGTAGTGTGTAAAATATTCATTACAGAAAAGTTTGGCAATGAAGTCATTGCAAAACATTGCAATGAGTCATTGCAATGTTATGCAATGAGTTCATTGCCAAATTTTTTTGCAATGAATATTTTACACACTACCATTGCAGAAATATTGCAGAGTTCTGCAATAGTCTAATTGCGGCTTTAGTGTTAGTAGTTAAAAAATTCTATATATACCTCGGTTGAGAAGACTAATATAGACCTCGAACATTATATACCTCGGCGCTACGCGCCTCAGGATCTAAAAGTTCTCGGTCAATAATAGCTTACTTCTCTACCTTGTTATATAATGTACTATGGATGCAATTTTTCCTCATATTTTTTCAGTATATATCTCAGTTCTTAATATTTTTCGTAACATTATTTCAATAAGAAAACAAGAAGAAAAAAAGAATAAACAACAATAAAATGGATATAGTTAGTACATATGTGGAGGTCCACACCAAAACGTAGCATTTCCAATTTTCTTAGAAAAAAAGTTATGAATGTAGATCGGTTCCAAATACTGAATTACATCGAAAATTCGACTGAAATTGCAAAAAAATGCATTAAATTGCGTAAAATACCGCTATGACATCGACGAGTTGCACCAAAAGGTAACATTTTTACTTTACATTAGCTAATATTACATGCTCTTAGTCACAATCGTAATATTTTCTACCATATTTTTACATACTTTGCCTTTATCTGTAACAACAACACGGAAATATTTTTATTTTAGTTTAAGCACATAAATAATTATTTTTAAAATTTTCTTTTCTAATATAATTAACTTTGTAGTTAATAACTTTTCCGAAAACACACAGTACAATCTCGCTTAACGAAGAGCTTTCATAACGAGTAATTCGCAAAACAAACAAAACAAATTGTAAAAAAATAACGTTGATCGCACAATTGCCGTAGGGAATACAGTTTCAAACGAAAAAAAGAGATATAACTAATTTACTGGTGAAACAGTATGGTGAGACATGGAGAGATTTTGAAGACCTAGAATTCTATATAACGCTTTTGGACGGAGAGCGACCAACTCCTGAACAGTTCCAAACTGATCAGCTTGTGGAAATTTGTGATTGTTGCGAAGAAGAATGTGCTCTTAGAATTTAAGTTTTTCTTTTAAAATAAATAATATCTCTAAAACCTCCTTTTCTATTCATATTGAAAAATGACATTTGTCATAATTTTAAAGTAACGTTCTTCCTACAATGGTAATAGAAGTAGTAGGTCATAGTCAAAAAGGTACATTTCTAAAATGGTCTCACCAAAACGCTACATTACCAATTGGTTGCACCAAAACGTAACATTTTTTTTAAATATATATGAGTATCATATCTTTGGAATCATAATATTCAAATTATGACTGACCTAATTTATTTATGCTTAAACAAGGATTGTTTTTCCCCTTTGTGAAATAGAGCTTGCTTAAGACTTTAGTAGCGTAATCACATTTTCTCAAATTGTGTAAAATCATTTATGATGGAAATGTAACGTTTTGGTGTGGACCTCCTCATATATTGTGTTGTCCGTTACAACTAATATTAGAGTGAAACTACAGATTTTATACGTCTGTTTGCCACCGCTTTTAATAAAAGAAGGAAAATAATAAATAAACCCTCAAATACAAGCAATAAAAACGCTTGATGCTCTTAAAATTTCTATTTTATTTTACCCCTTTTACATGACAATTACCTGTTAAATCACAATTACCGGTATAATCATAATTCTATTATCTATTTCCAACAGACAAAAATTATAAAAGCATTTCGAGTACCATAACAAAAAATTGGGTAAAATGAACAGATTTTTCACATAATTCCATCAACTGATTTTTCTTTTAATCAAAACACAAAAATCTCGCAAAAGTAAAAAAAAAAGTTGTTTAATATTTCAAAAAACTCCTTAACATCTGTTATTACAGGAAGTTTAATCTTTATTACCTAACACATAACTGTTCTTTTTCGGTATTCATGTATACACATTTTTTTATTTTTTCGTTTAATCTTCATCGTTTATATTAAATTTAAAGAAGTTTAATGTTAGTTTTTGTATACAGATCTTTGACAGTTTACATTACTCGTAAGAGTGCATACGTAGTTTAAAATCACAAGCACATGAATTGGTTGAATTGATTTTTATTTGGAACGAATGCAAATTATGTGCAATATGAGAAACAAGTTTGAAGTGAGTAGATTTTATCCTTAAAACAAAATATGTATGTGTTTTGCATCTGGTTCCAACCAAACAAAGAAAAATTTGTTCAAAAAGCAATCACATAATAAAAGTTATAATTTAAGTTAGTAAGCAGAAACAAATCTTTGTTTCTAAATTATAACTGCAGAATCAAAAAACCGAAAAAAAAATTCTAAAAACAACTTTAATCAAGACAAATTTCATGCAATCGTAAAATAAACCAAAAAAACACATTAAACCCACAGAACTGTACCGTCCTGAAATCTTTTATCAAACAATTTATAAAACCATAAACACATAAAACCGTCTTAGTCAATTTATTTTTGTTGGGTTACCAGAAAATCGAGAAAAGATAATAATGTATCCTATTTGATTTTTCAAATATAAAACCGAACATGAATTTATGTTTTAAAAAAATGGCAAGGATAAAAGTTTGGAGGTTTTTTGTTAGTTTTGTTGACAAAAGTTTTGAAAGAAAATTTCAATGAATAGTAAAATTCAATAAGTCACCATAAATTTATACAAAGCAAATCGAATTTTTAAATATTTTTAGATCAGCTAATGGTCCGTATTGTTATTTATTCTATCACAGAAACTTTAATGTATGTAAAAATAAAATGTATTGTTTGTCTTTAACTATATGAATTTTAGTATAAATATTTATATTATTTCCTGGGCTGCAACACTGGCAAATAATAAACATCCAAAGTTACCCTTAAGTTTGTGAAGTCAACGTTCTTAGATTATAGGTAATACGGCTTCCTATGAACTAGTGTCAATAGATATAAGCGATCCTCTAGCGTTCTCCGTCTAATTTTATTCACCCATCTTTGGGACGTTTGGGATTTTTATTAGCATGCATTATTTCTTTTTGGGACTGCTGATTTATTTCTTCCTTTTTTTGTTAGATCCTTGGTCTTATTAGTTTTTTTTAGTTCAGCTAGCTCAGTTCATGAGAGTATTTATCCCTAGCTTTGGGTTCAATCCTTTGCTACAAATTCTCTTTTTGTACTTATGCTTCTCAAAACGAATTAGGATAGCAAAAACTCGTATTTTCGTCCTGTCCTGTAATGGTCAATATATGCTTTGCCAACCGTACCTCAATTTTTTATCTTCTTGGTATGTAGTAATGATAAACATTGTTAGAAAATGTATAAATACATTTTTAAAAATTTTTCAACACTCTTATGTGCAAACACTTGTGTACTTAATTCTATATATTTTGAAGTACAAATAGCAAAGTACACCTCCGGAATGAGATTTTTTACTTTTTTCTCTTAATGTTTTTGCATTATTATTTGAAAATTTAAAAACGAGAAGGTAGGAACAAATATAGAAAAAGAAATAAAACTAAACTTTCACCTAAGGGGTCACTGGTCTGATTAGACCATGATACGGGACTTGAAGAACCTGAGGTACCTGAGCTACAGTAGACTTCAGCCTGCTATTACAAACCGTAAGCCTGTTGTCATCTCTAGTGGGAACGGGAACCTTGACTTAACCACCTGGGTCGCGGGAAGGTACTTCCCAGTACCCTCCCCTGGTGGGTCTATCTGAAATTTCTTTTTTCACAAAAGATTTATACCGGTCCCCATACAAACATAATCCAAAGTTGTTCAATCTCTTGACTAATGTTGTGGACGAAATTAGAACAAAAATTCAAAATTGCGTAATTATCGTTACCGGTGATTCCAACGTCCACAACAAATCGTGGTTAGATTTTTCCAAAACGACCGACGCCGACAACAATGGAAGGCAGGCAGAAATATTTGCCGCATCGCACGAACTGACGCAGATTGTAAAAAAACCAACTTTCACTCCTCGCAATGGCGGCGATAAGAGTTTTCTCCTAGACCTCTATCTAACATCTAAACCAGATATTAAGAGTGTCGATGTCGATAAGGGTTATAAGGGATAAGGGTATCGGAAATATAATCTATTGAATTCTTTAAATAAAAGATTAGTAGATTATTTTAGGTGTTGTTTATTTGGCAGTTTCCAATAAAAGAGAACGATATTGATCAGGATCCTAAAATTAAAGAATTAATTATTAATTGGTTTATTCAACTTAATCATACCAATTGCCATTGTTGTTGTTTTTTTTGACAGCACCATTAAATAATAGAAGAAAGCAGTTTCCACTGAACTGAATATTTATTTGGCTAACATATGTAATGTAATGAATTAATGTAATGTAGCAGTTTTTTTTGTACTTCTACATTGTATTTATAAGGTTTTGTTTTACAAACTTGTTAGAATACATTTATCATTCGTACGGGAATGTTTCAAAAAATTATCTATTGTGAAAATAAATATTGTGAAGGAATATTAAAAAGATTGAATCAGAAGAGTTTTAATAAATTAATAAATAGTTTGAAAAGCAATTTTGAGTTTGTTGTTGAAGGTTATTCTTTCCTTTTGTGCAAACTGTGAACAGATATTATACAATATGCATTTATCTTATCATAAAATAGTAATAGATTCACAGAACAAGTTTTTTATATATTCTATGCCATTATTATGGTAAGGGGTTTACAGTATAACATACATTACACTTTCTCCCCTTTTTAGATGAAATTTACTATAGTAAATAATATATTTTTAAATTATTTCTGCACAAATATGTTTAGATATTTTTTTTTTTGAAATTTATCTTAATTAATATTATACATAGCAAACCAATTTTAACAATTAACTCCAAACCAGAACTTGAAACATAGAAAAAAAAAATATTTTTTATATAATTAGATTTTGAACAATATAATAGGAACTTAATTTAATTAATTATTTGGTTTAAGCAGATATGAGTCTCTTAGTCCAATTCCATATCTTTGTGATCTTGGACGTTTCAAATCGGGTCTTTCCACCGGCTTGACCTTTCTCTTTCTACGTGTATTCGCAGTTTGAACTACCCGTTCCGTAGGAATATAAGCATATCTATTCCGTTGCTTATTAAAAATTTTCAATTGATTCCTATGAGCTGTTCGATTTGCACCCCGAACTTTAATTAAGTACACATATATGCTTAAACGTTTTACAACTACCCCCTCAATCCATTTTGCATGATTGCTTCTGAAATTATTGTAATAAAAAATCGATTGATTTTGAGAAAGATCTAAATTATGCTTTTGCTTTGAATTCAACTTCCTAAAACTATTAGTATTAAATCAAATTTTACTCTTTTCTTTCTATTTGAATGGACTTTAATTTTTTCATTTAATACAGACAAGGCTGTATTAGGCTTATATTTCAGAACCATCTCACTTGTAGTATAACCAGTCACAGTTGATGGAGTATTTCGGTATGAAAATAAAAAATTTACGATTTGATCCTGAATATCAACTCCCGGTGAATGCAAATTTTTTTTACAACGTTCTTTACCGTTTGTACACCTCTTTCGGCTAACCCATTGCTTTCAGGATGATATGGAGGGCTGTGAGTTGTGACTCAATTTAATACTATTATTCGTACAAAAATTTTCAAATTCACTCGAGGTAAATGGAGGACCATTATCAGACACCACTTCCTTTGGCAGCCCAAAGCTCGCAAACTGTGATTTTAATTTTGACCTTACTTTGGATGCTGTTGTCCGTTTCATTAGATATATGTCCATCCACTTACTACAACTATCACTGAGATCAAGAAATGATACTTTCCAAATTG
Source organism: Diogma glabrata (assembly GCA_963693315.1). Classification (NCBI taxonomy): domain Eukaryota; kingdom Metazoa; phylum Arthropoda; class Insecta; order Diptera; family Cylindrotomidae; genus Diogma; species Diogma glabrata. Next base: position 236,655,505 of record OY856188.1, on the reverse strand, counting down.
AAAAAGGTCTATATGTATTCTCTCATATGGAAACTCAGGTTTGGGCCAGATCACGTTTTTACAATCCTTAACATTTCTTTGTTCTAAGTGACATATTCCACAATTTTTTACATATTCTTCAATAGATTTATTGATTCCACGCCACCAGACCATTGATCTGGCCAACATCTTCATTCTTACTATCCCTATGTGCTGCCTATGTAAAATATCTAAGATTTTTTTTGTAAAGAGCTTGGAATTAGGACTCGATCTCCGTAATAAATACAATTTTCTTCTGCAGACAAAGAGCTTTGTATATTAAAATAAGGTTTTAATTCTTTATTTATATCATTGGGCCAACCATTCATTAAACAATTGTACAACACACGCAATTCTGATTGCTTTTGTGTTTCATTTTGTATATCTTCCTTTTAATTGGCAAATCATCTGTTAGAGTTAGACTAAAGGAATTAATGAAGTGATCTTCAATATCTGTCGCACTGGCTAACGGTAAACGTGACAGTGCATCTGCATTACCCATCAACGCACTTTTTCTATATTGGATATCTTATTCGTAGATTGATAAGAATATCGCCCATCGCTGTATTCGTTGTGCTGCTACAGCTGGTAGCCCTTTATTCTTACGAAAAATTTCCTGCAATGGCTTATGATCTCTAAATATTGAAAAAAAATTTCCGAATAAATATTTGTCAAACTTTTTGACAGCAAATACGACCGCTAGAGCCTCTCGGTGTAACTGGCTATAGTTTTTTTTCAGCTGGACTTAAAGTGGACGATGCAAATAAAATAGGTCTTTCCTGACCATCTATTATATGAACTAATACTGCACCGACCCCGTATGGGCTTGCATCACTCACAATTACTAAGGGTTTATTGACTTCAAAATATGTTAAAACCTTACTTTTAATTAAAAGAGACTTTACTAACTTAAAGGATTTGTCACAGTTTTCTGACCATGTGACTGTCGATCCTTCTATAATAGTTTATAAAGCGGATATAATACTGAAGAAAGATTTGGTAGGAACTTCCCGTAATAATTTATTAACCCTAAGAAGGATTGAAGTTCCATGACATTTTTGGGTATTGGAGCCATTTCGACCACCTCAACTTTCTTGGGGTTGGGCTTCAAATCACCTTTACTTAAAATTTGCCCCAAAAATTCTACCTCTTCCTTAAAAAATTGGCATTTAGCTAACTTAATTTTTATATTGTGTTCACCTAATTTCTTTACAACTTTTTCTTCACAATCTTTAAAATCGGTACCGCCCACTAAAATATCAATATAGCATTCTACTCCATCTATATAAATTAAAACCCTATCCATGACACCTTGAAAGATAGCGGGGGCAGATGAGACCCCAAAGGCCTACCTCTGGTACTGAAACAACCCTCTTGCTGTATTTATCGTAACCAACGATTTTGCTTGCTCAGATAATAACAATTGTTGGTAGGAATCTGCCAGATCCAACACACAAAAACATTTAAAATTTGACAGTTTGGCAAAAACCTCATCAATTACAGGAAGCGGGTAGTGTTCCATTCGTAAATATTATTAATGGTAACACGAAAGTCACCACATATTCTTATTTCGCCGTTAGGTTTTGGGACAATAACCACCGGGGACTACTTTTCACTACTTTTTATCGGAATCAATATTTTTTCTTTTATTAATCGATCCAATTCCCTATCTACCTTTTCTCTAAGTTGAAATGGGACAGTATAAGCTTCGTGGAATATTGGACAAGCTTTATCATCCATAATAATATCAGCCTTAAAACCAACAATAGGATCCTTATTATCCAAATTTAGAGCTTTGGGTGCAATTAAACGTAATTTTTGTGTAATTGATATTGTTACCTGATTTATGTCCTGTTGCTCGTACCTCACATGTTGAGCATTCTTGTCATCAACATTAATTGATTTTTCTGAATTTGAGATTTTGTTTATCATAAACCATTTTTGCCATTCTGGATATATCACTGAAAGCCAAACGCGCCTCATAATTGGTGTAAAATCAGTCTCGGCATCTACGACTGTTAATAGTAATCCAAATTGTTTGTTTTTGACATCCAATGTGACTGGTATTGTTCCTAAAATTGAAACCTTATGACCTGTAATTACATTTACATTAATATATTTGTCTTTATTAATCGATAAAGTATTAAAGTATTTTTTATAATAAGTCTTATTAATGACAGAAATTGCTGCAACCCGTATCAATTTCCATTTCGAATTTAATTTGATTTATTAAAAGATTTACTAAAACAGGATTTTCAATTAAATTACTTTAATTATTTAATTTAGAAGATACTTCTCTCGATTTATAATTCCTGCACGCTCTTGACGAATGTCCTTGTAAATCGCAATTGTTCATTCGATGATTGCCTCCACATTTATTGCAATTATAAATGAATTTATTAAACGATTGCCTCGCTCGTGATCGTTCTAAGAATGGATATCTAACTATTGAGCCATTTGGTGAAGGTGATATACTTTTGGATCTGCTCCTTCGCCCTAAACTACGCGATGGATATTTATTTGAAGGTTGTTGAGATTTTGACGCCAATTGATTTATTGAATTCTCCACCGTGTTGTTTTGATAGGTTGTCTCTGTTGTTTTAACTAACCTTTGTTGAGTATCCGTCATTTCTAGGTTACATGCAATATCGCATGCCTTTTTAAACGTTAAATCCTTTTCATTCAATAGCACATTTTGAATTTTTTTACTATTTATACCTAACACGAATTTATCTTTTAATGCCCGATCTAGAAAAGCACCAAGATTACATATAGTGGCCAACATTTTCAGATCTAAAATATACTCATGTAAACATTCATTTATCTTTTGCTCCCGCTTAAAAAATTTGAAGCTTTCAGCTATTTCTATAGTCTTTGGTTTAAAGTGATTTGTTAAAACCAACACAATTTCTTCATACGTTTTTTTATTAGGCATCTCGGGATATAATAGCTTACACAATATTTCAAACGTGTCTGAACCCATGAGTGTAATTAACAAAAAAACATTTTTTTCGTCTTCGTTAACCGTGTTGCACTTAAAAAGTTCCTCCATTCTCATGATGTATCGCTCAAAATCTCCACCTGGAGTGAACGACTCAATATTCCCAATCAATGCCATCTTTAAAATCCAGTTTCCCCTTTATTTAATATTCCATTAATATCCCATCCTCGTCGCCAATATAATATATTGAATTCTTTAAATAAAAGATTGGTAGATTATTTTAAGTGTTTTTCATTTGGCAGTTTCCAATAAAAAGAACGAGATTATACAATATACATTTATCTTATCATAAAACAGTAATAGATTCACAGAACAAGTTTTTTATATATTCTATGCCATTGTTATGGTAAGGGGTTTACAGTATAACATACATTACAGGAAATTCTGGCCATTATAAAATCACATCAGTTATCAAAATGGATTTACTAAAAACTGGAGTTCCCAAATCCCGTAAAATATTTTTTTTTCAAAAATGGACACCAGTGGTCTCCGAAGTTTTTTTTCAAGGTTTCCCTTTTGATCGTCATTGTTTTTATACTTACGATGTAAATGTTTCTGCTCAAAACTTTACTAAAACCCTTCTATTCTGTATTAACATATTCGTGCCCTTTTCAATAATGAAACCCCAAAAAAAATATTTGTTTTCGAAAGCAGCCAAATTGGCTCTTAGAAACAAACGTAGATTATTTAATATTTGGATTCATAAAAAGAATACTGTCTATTGATCCCAGTATTAGAAGGCTAACAAAATATCAAAAAGATAATTGGAATCGGAAAAACACAGACTGACAGAGCGAAAGCGGCAAAATTTTCGGGTACCTATATCAATTTCACAAAAATTTTTACAGTGCCATTAATTCTTTAAATTCTGGAACTAAGCTTCTGGAAAGCTACATTGTTCGAAGAACGCTTTGCTAATTCGACAGTTTAGAAACTCCTAAAGAAAAACCCCAAATCCAGTCCTCAGGAGTTAATATGAAACAATTACATTTCAAAGCCAAAACTGTCGATAAAGTTTTAAGGGGATTAAACAACCACAAAACATCTGGTTTGGACAACATTCCTACTGTTATACTAAAAACAAGTTCACAAAGTCTCAACAAAATATTCTATAGATTTTATAAATCTGGCATTTTTCCATCCTACTGGAAGTTGGTTGGCCAATGTCCAGCCGGTCCCAAAAAAGGAACGAAATGTGATTTTTCTATGATTAAAGAAAAATAGCCTTTCTCCCAGTTCTGTCTAAAATATACGAGCATTATATTCATTCACAAATAACAAAATTTCTGGAAGACAACCATTTGATATCTGACACCAATACGGTTTTTGAAACAAAAGATTAACAACTTGAGGAAGGTGGTGAAACGTACGTTATCGCATTAGGCATACTACCAGCATTTGATCGAATCTAGCATGCCAATTTGATCAACAAGATCGTTGCGTACGGTTTTTATCCCGCAGTCGTGAATTTGATTGAAATCTCGGTATCTCTAGATGGCTTTTATTCTGAGTCTAAATAAATTAAGGCTGGTGTACCCCAAGGCTCAGTTTTATCTCCCACTTTATTTTTAATCTATATCAACAAACTGTAACCCAATAAATAGTTTTGCAGATGATAGTACACTGCACAAGTAATTTGTCCCCCTATCTTCAAAGGGTAAAATGCATGAGATCCCACCCGAAGAGACGCTGCCATAAATATACACGAAGGCCTAGAAAAAGTCGTCGCTTGGGGTGACAAAAATTTGGTCAATTTTAATTCCACCAAAACACAGCTATTGATAGTTTTCAGATCAACGACCGAGTTTCCCAACGATATTTCAGTTAATATGTGTGACAAACAGATAGACCTATTGTTGCAGCTAAGTTGCAGCATCCCAACGAAAACGGATTTCAAATTATTTGTAAAAGGGTATCAAATTTTGAATTTTTATTTGATACATTAGAAATTTTAAGCCTTGTAAGTTTTGGCACGTCATTACATCAACTAATGGTATTGATCGGATATTTAGGCTGACCATTTTAAGCCATTCAAATTAAAAATAATCAGAAGTTGAAAATTCAACTAATTGACTTTAGTGGATCCAGTTCAATATAATTCGATAAAGGCAATTCGATATAATTTTGTTATACGCTGATCAGTTAAAGTAATCCATATTCTATTATAGTTAAATATTTTGATAAAGAATAACTATAGGCGGAAACAAATCTGCATTAAAAGTTTTCTACCTACTACCGCCAAAATTTTATTTTTCGGTTCTAAATAGATTAAAATTTCAGAAATGTTAAACATAAAGTGAGAATATTGTTTTGTGTCTTAGATTGAAATTGAGTGAACTGTTGGTAATGTTATTTTTAATAAATTTGCATCAAATTGACAAATAAAGTGCAACAATATAGTAGAATTAAGTTTGTCAATTAGTTAGGAAGGAAATTTTTGTGGAAACGAGTCATTGATGACCGAAATTTTCCTCAACCTATTGTCGGACACTTGAGCGGTTGAAAATAATGACCCATCTAAAGGATACCCTGGCAAAAATTCTTGAAGGAATTTTTGTTAGGGTCTTACATGAACTATCAAAAATCCTATGTGAAAATGCAAGTCCTTTGCAAGTGTTGTATAGGATCTTCCGAGAAACATTCCTGACCCTTGAAAGAACTTGCATTCGATTTTTACATAGTTCACATGATTCTTGCAAGAATCATATAGGACAAAACAATATCCTGAATGATTAGTTCAAGAATCTTGTATGATCTTGTAAGCTTTTTGTACCAATTCTCTACAAGAAATGATCATGATCATGTATGTTCCTATACAATTTTCCTGCAAGAATTTTCGGGAGGGTATAAAAAAACCATTGTATTGAATGATCGAAATTTCTGATACGCCCTATGAAGATATAGCAAGAAAAAGGTGAGAGGAGGTAAGTAACAGAGAATGTAAAAGATCGGTCGACCATGATGGTTAGCTCTTCACTTTTTGGTTTGGTAGCTTGTGACTTTGTGAAAGTAATACTTGATTTTTTTATTATGTGAATCAAATTGAGATAATAAACAAAAAATAATAATAATTTTAATTGTGATTTGTTCGCTTTTGTGAGTTTATTGTAGTATCTTGACAATGAGGGCGACAGTAACAAAACAACAAAGGGAGAAATTGTGCTGTGTTTTTGTGGTTGTGGTAATGGGTTACCCAGGTAAATGACAGTATCTTTGTCACAGCCGCGATAAAAGCAAAGGATTATACGATCAAAAAGTTGCTAGTTGGTCACTAAAAATCCCATATTACAACCATATAACAAAATAATCAGTAAAAAGTTATTTAAAATCAATAATGTTATATTAGACGGCCTGTATTTTAAAAAAGTAAAAAAAGTTGTCAAGTAGATACAGTGGCGTAGCTAGCATGGGTGGCACCTGGCCGGATATTGTGGTGTCACCCCAAGAATGAAAACTGTCAATATTAATAAAAAGCCAATAAATGTAATTTATAATTTTATTTAATTAATACAAATGAGAATTATTATTAATAAGTTACATGTAATTAAAGTACTGTTTTATTATACATTCTTTAAAATGGATGTATGAAAATGAAACTTTTATGATAGGGTATAGTAAAAGTAAAACGAGAGTAAAATTAATATACTCTCACATACATGTTATGTACACACATTTTAAATCTCTTCTTTCTAGCTGTAACAGCTGCAAACTTAGAAATAACATCTTTAAAATTTATATTTTGTGTTGCCTCATGTTCTATTGTTAATATGCCAAGATTGTTAAGCCTCGTTTGCGTCATTGTTGCCAGCATGTAATTTTTAATTAATTTTAATTTGCTGAAACTCCTCTCACTCGAAGCCACTGATACGCAAATAGTCATAAATAACTTTAGTGTGACCATAAGATTCGGAAGAGATTCTGTAAAATCCCATTCCACGATCAATTTCAAAAACCCATTTAGAACCTTAAATTCTCTATGACGAGTTCTCTTTCTGATTTCTCATCATAAAAACCAGTAAAGTTTGATTCAGATATATAATATTGAATATTGAATGATCAGAATATACACCAACCATATAATTGAATGATTACACCAACAAATCTTGCTTTGTTGTTGTTTTGCTTTAATAATAGCTTGTACTCCTCCATGAATACCACTCATAACAGCTACATCATCATAACCTTGGGAACGACAATTCATAACATTTAAACCGTCATTTTCAAGATTTTTAAGAATTTCATCGCTAAATCAGCGGCTTTTTTTTCCATGTAAAGGAAAACATCCAAGGAATACTTCTTTGATTTCCACTTTTCTATCATCAATTTTTACATAACAAATCACTTTTGACATTTGATGAATATGTGAAATGTCAGATGTGCTATCAAACAAAATTCCAAAATTATTAAGCCAAAATATTTATATTTTTTTTAATATTTAATTCAAGATGTGTCATTTTAATACTACATCATACTTTGACAGTAGTTTGATTAGTTCTAAGAAATTGCTTTTATTTAAAGAACTTCTTCCTTCATCAAATCCACGAAATGCTAGTTTTTCTTTACATGAAAACAAAGTTATATCCAAAAATCTAGAAAAAAGATGTTTCCACTTCTGTTTTTCATTATATATTAATAGCAAGACTGCGTCTCCTATAATCTTTTATGAAATTTTAACGTCGTTTCTAAACTTTTCCCACTTTTTAAAATTGGGTTATTCTAAAAATTGCCGGAACCGTTTTTCAATAAAATTAAAATATATAAATGTAAAGTTCGTGAAAATTGGCATTATGTAATTTTAACATACAATTAAAACGAATTGAAAAAACTTGTCAGTCTTCATCCTCAATAATGATAATATGCCCGAAAACGTAAAATTAGTTTAGAGATTTCGTTTTTCTACTAATATAATCTTCTAATAATATGGTCAAGAACGCAAACGAAATAGATCTTATAAAGCCTTCTATGTAAAATGTTCAAAATGTTACCGTTTACAATCAGTAAGACTAATATCCCAGATTCAATTACAATTCGAAATTATTGGACGTACGTTTTATTTAAATCCAGACAACGGATAAAAATGCAATGATGCCCCGGTTTTGTACAATGTGTAAAATTCATTCTTAAGTTCGTTATATTAGACAGATGTCCAAGATCCGAAATTATAACCATCATATAATTGATTTAACTCAATTTAATCCCAGATTTTGTTCAATTAGCCCCATATCTTCTTATGTATCACAATTAAAAAATGGATTTGATTAACATAAATTCAATTTTTTTTATTTTGTCAAAGCAATACACTTATGTATTTGACAAATGATTTTTTTATTGTAATATTGCAATGTTATTAAATATGTTTGTTTTATTAAATTTTATCATTAATATTATAAAACTGAAAACAAACAGGATGAGTATGTATCTACCTGCAAAAATTTGCAAAACTATAGTAATTGCATAACTACCATTTTATTCCACAGTAATTATTTATGTGTCCATTCAAAAACGATCCATTCCAATTTTGAGTTTCAAGATAAAGGAAAAAAAATTTAATTTGAGATTATTTACAAACACGGTGATTTGATTGTTTATTGGTTTCCTTATAGACTAAGAGCCCGCGGCAGCCAGACCTTCGTTATTTTATAAAAGCGGAAAGTTTCCACTATCGTGGAAACCCCCTGCCCGACACCCTTACACTTTAAAGTTTAAGAGTGTCTGGCAGGAGGTTTCCACGATAGTAGGTGTCCGGAAATGGGTGACGTGACTTCTAATACTATCCCGAAGAATATATAAAAAAATTACCTTTTATACTTTCACGAAACTTTGGAGGCCCCTTTGGTACCTGCTCCCTGCCAAAACCACTATGATCCAAACTTCATATGTCGCTAATCGTTCCTACCTGAGTAGGGGTTATGCGCAGAGAAACTTTCAGCTTTTATAAAATAACGAAGGTCTGGCCGTTGCGGGCTCTTAGTTTATTAGGAATTAATTTGTGTTTGAAATGTAAAACATATTAGGTAGTAAAGTTAAGCTGATATTTTAGAAATAATAGGAGTGGAATAGAGACATAATATTGGAATAGAACAGAATTCAAGCCACATTATCGACGGAGACCACTTTTCATATACATTATTCAGCATATGTGTTTTCAGACCTGGTCGTTAAAGAATGATTCTTACATACTAAATAATGTACCGTAAAAGAAAACGGTTAATATGGTATCTATAGGAATATTCAAAGCTATTAAGTAATTGTGGTGATGGTATTCAATGCAACATGTTGATTCGATTAAAAAAAAAGAAATACACATATATTGTTAAAATTTTATTTTACGTAATAACTCAAAAATTTTAAAAAGTAGAATAGATCCTTTTTGAACATATAGGACACATTTATAAGTAATAAAATTTTTATAAATTAAAATTATAAGTAGACAGGCTAAAATGGTTTTTAAGTGATTTATCGTTGAAAACATTGTGATGGTTTGTTTAAGTTTTTTTTACGGTCGGGTGTCACCCCAAAACGGGTGATACTCGGGGCGGACCACCTCTCGCCTCCCCCTAGCTACGCCTCTGAGTAGATATCAAATTACACAATTGCGGCTGATAATGTAAAAAGTTGGATTCTGATCTCACCGACAAAAATACTGATTTTTATAATTCAATGCCAAAAAATTGAAATTTATGACGTTGTTTCGACGTCGAGAATGGGTCATCTAACTATAAAGTTATTTAGTATTGCTTGGGGAGGTGGTATAATAAAAAATTAAAATAAAATCTAAAATTTAAACTTTTTTTAAAGTTCTAAAAACATTCCAAAAATCATTACAAAATCAAAGATTAAAACTTTTTTCAAAATTCTAAAAATATTGCAAAAATTATAACAAAATCAAAAATAGAAACTCTTTCAAAATTCTAAAAATATTCTAAAAACTATAACAAAATCAAAATTACAAACTTTTTTTAAAATTCCAAAAATATTTCAAAAATTATAACAAAATTAAATACACAAATTTTTTTCAAAACTCAAAATATATTACAATATCAAAAATTGAATTCAAAAAACTTTTTCCACAATTCTAAAAATATCACAAAAATTATGACAAAATCAAAAATACAAGTTTTTTTCAAAATTCCAAAAATTATAATAAAATCAAAAATCTCCGTGTCTAATTTCATGTTCGCTAACATTTCATGTCGAACAAATAATTAATTTCATTTTTTTCCAAAAAATTGAGTAAAAAAAGTGAAAATCATTCTTTTGACAAACTTGACAACATTTTTTTGACAAACTTATAACGCAATAATCTAGTTTTTAGTCTCACATACCAATCCCGACCATCAAGATTTCTCCACATTCAATGTTCCTTTTCGTAATCACTTAAAATTAACGTTTTTTAATCAAAAAATATGCAAATTTCCTTGTTTTGACACTCTTGACGATTTTTTTTTACACTTTTCCGGTACAGTTATCGAACATATCGTCCGGCTCTTTTCATTGAGTAATCATCCAATTGACATCTAAAATATAAAAAAAGAACAAAAAATCAGACACTAAAACATGCATTTGTAAAAATAGAAACCCCAAACCATTAAAAATAGTTTGAAATAAAAATGGCAAATATAATGACAGAGACAAAAGCAACAATGTAATACCATCTAAAAAATCAATACAACTATAAACCCACACGATTTAAAGAAATCAATCAAAAAACAATATTTGTTAATAAATAAATTTGTCATAAAAACAAAGAAAAAACGTTCAATAAATCCATCAATAGTTAAAGTGAATTAATGGTCACAGAAACATATTAGAAAAAAAACAAAATTATTTTTATTAACAAATTTAAATAAATTATCAAAAACTAACATGCGGTATTTGTTCAACACTTAATGCAAAACGAACTGGCCGTTACTTTATAGAAATATACAAAGAACACATTTATAAAAGGTTAAAAAATTCAAAACTGCACAAAACTCTTAATAATATAGATGCTGAATTTTTCAAGAATTCGAATACACTGATATCTTACCATAACCTTAAAACTGTTTTCGTTATTTATCATTGGCATTGAATTTTCCCAGAAAATCGAAAATATTTTAAAAGAAAATATTTTTCTTTTCAATATCAGTGCGTGTATCTTAAAACATAAATATTTAAACCTTAAACCAAAAGAACAGTAATTCTATCATATTCCAACTTTAAACGCGATTTTATTTTATATTCCACAATATCTCATTCTCTTTTGTATATTCTAAATAAGATAAGCAAATTATCATTAATTTTCTTAAATTTTATCCCACTCTTTAATCATTACGAAATAAGATATATTTATATTCATAATTTAAAAAAGATTCAAAGAAAACGAAAGATTCTTAACCTGAAATTATGAAAATATAAATCTCATGAACCGGAAATGATAAAAAAATCATGGTATTATTTTATTAATCGTTTTACTTTATATTTAAATAGAAATTAAATTTTATTTTGTTATTTGAAAGGAAAATCGCTTAATTATTAAATTTTTTACTTAAGCTTTATTAGTACTTTTTTACATAAGCTTTTATAGTAAGAAAAGTCGATTTAAATGAAATATAACGAATTATCGAATAATTGAAAATAAATGTTTTAAAAAGTTTTATGTGTTGGTCAACAACAATTACTTCGGTCTGAAAGACCTAAATATTACATGCATGAGCTACAAGTTAAAATTCTTACCCCCTCTTTTTTGGCATTTCTCGACGTTTTAGGACCTACTGATTCTAAAAAAACAAAAACAAAAATTGTATGTCTGTCTGTCGGCCGTCTGTGGTCGGATTTCTAAATTTTTTTTCTAAAAATAGGTTTACAATGGAAAAAGCTGAAAGGATGATGTGTTCTGTAACTGTACCGGAAGTGTGTCAAAAAAATCGTCAAGTGTGTTAAAACAAGGAAATTAGCATATTTTTGGCTTAAAAAACGTTCATTTTAAGTGATTTCGAGTAGCAGAACATTGAATTTGGAGAAATCTTGATGGTCGGAATTGGTATGTGAGACCGAAATCTAGATTTTTGCATTATTAGTTTGTCAAAATAATGTTGTCGAGTGTGTTAAAAGAAAGATTTTGATTTATTTTTAACCCAACCTTTTGGAAAAAAAATAAAATTAATTGTTTGTTTGAAATGAAATTTTATTATTATTATTGAGAATTATGGCATTATAAGTTTGTCAAAAAAATGTTGTTAAGTGTGTCAGAAGAAAGATTTTTATTTATTTTTTACCCAATTTTTTGGAAAAAAATAAAATTAATTATTTGTTTGAAATGGAATTTTATTATTATTATTGACAATTATCAGTTTGTCAAAAAAATGTTGTCAAGTGTGCCAAAAGAAAGATTTTTATTTACTTTTCTACCCAATTTTTTGGAAAAAAATAAAATTAATAATTTGTATGACATGAATTTTTATTATTATTATTGAGGATTATGGCACTAAAAGTTTGTCAAAAAAATAATGTCAAGTGTGTCAAAAAATGATTTCATTTATTTTTTTAGCCAATTTTTTAGAAAAATATGTAGCGGTTTTTATGACATAAATGTAATTGAACAATGAAATTGGACAAGGAAAGTTTTGAATTTGTTATAGTTTTTGAAATATTTTTGGAATTTTGAAAAAAGTTTTGATTTTTGATTTTGTAATAACTTTTGCAATATTTTTAGAATTTTGGGAATTTTAATTTTTGATTTAGCAAGAATTTTTGGAATATTTTTAGAATTTTGAAAAATTTTAAATTTTTGGTTTTATTATAATTTTTGGAATTTTGAAAAAAGTTTGAGTATTTGCTTTTGTAATAATTTTTGTAATATTTTTAGAATTTTGGAAAAAGTTTGAATTTTTAAGAATTTTTGGAATATTATTGGAATTTAGAAAAAGTTTAAATATTTGATTTTATTCTAATTTTTGGAATATTTTTGGAATTTTAGAAAAGTTTGATTTTATTTAATTTTTACAATATCTTTGAAATTTTGAAAGAAATATGAATTTTTGATTTTTCAATATTTTCTCGAAACGCTAAATGGAGAGGTTGTTTTTGAGTTGTTTGCTGAGTGTATCATCTTTTCACTAAATTATGTTAATATATGATCTGTTATAATTTTCCGACAACGTATTGATGTTTCGTGTTAGTTTTGTAATTAATTTCTAAACAAAGATAAAAAATTACTTGTACTTTAACAAAGAGTTGTGTTTGATATACATCGCTGCCCAAAACTAAAAACCGTGTCCTCATAAAAGTTTTTTGCCAAAAACTATATCAAAATCCTTAACCCAGGCCGAAGTCTTGATATCTCAGAGCTGTGAGATTTCAGCCTCTCCATGTTTTGTTTGTTTAAATGTGATGTGATAAATTTGTTTACTTTTACCAGGCAGGTGAAATTTTTTCGGAAAGAAGAAGATATACCTAAAAAATTTTCGTAACATTTACCTAAAAGAAAAAACATAATAGTATATTTTTCAACGATGCCGAAAACAAAATATTTTGAAGCGAGAGGACAGTTTATCAGCCGAGGCGATAGCCGAGGTTGGTAATGGTCGCGAGATTCAAAATATTATTTTCACCGAGTAGAAAACTGTACTTTTTCTACTACTTTTTTAAAAATTATTATTAATTATTAAGCATTTTCATTTAAAATTACATACAATTCAAATTTTAAAACATATAAACATCCAAACAAAATCTTTAAATTTATATTTCTGCTATTAAAATATAGATGACTCAATATGAATAAATTATCCAATTTTTATGTTATAAATAAAACCGTTTTTGGTTACAAGCCTGATGTCCTTTCGTACAAAAAAAATCGTCAACTGTATACATATACATATATTTTTTCTATTTACACTAGAAAATTCTATATTTTTATTCTATTTGGTCTATAAAGTCCCTAAAATCATTAAATAACACATATTTAAAGGTTTATTGTTTATTGCATTTCGCATCTAGTAGGCTTATAACTAAGGACGGTTTTCTAATAAACAAAGTCAAGTTTAAAAATTTTATTTTAATTTCTAAAATAAAAACAACAGTTTTGATTTAGTTTTTGTGTGGGGATGAGGTTACGTAAATTCCTGATATATTTTAAAACAACGTAAAATATTTTATGTAAATAAATATTTTTTTTCGTTTTTCTTAAATAAATAGGTGAAACCATTTTTTTTTTAATATCTTAACACCAACTGTTTGTTACCATACCATTTAAAAAGAATATGTGAATCTTATATAGTTAACTATTATACTATTTTTACATTTTTAATGTAAATTGTCCGTAAATAGTTCTAAAATTAATTAACATCATCTTCCCAAGAGAGACAAATTAACACTAACAAAATTATTTCATTCAATCAATTGATTCTCTTAACGGGTGTTCTAGGATGATTTATTGTAGTTAAGAAATTAGAAAATAGATGGCTTTTAAAAAATTACTTTCGTCACTAGGTACGAAAGTAATTTGTATAGGTTTTTTTTTATCACTGGTGACGAAAAAGAAATTTTCGATGCAATTAACAAACATCGAAAGTAGATTTTTTAAGTTGGGTAGTAGAAAAAGTCTATTTTTGCTCAACATCTAATCGTCGAAAATCATACATATACAAGTTTCGAAAATAATTTTAAAGTTTTACATTTTTGTAAGAAAGGTCTTCTCATGGATTCAATGGAAGAGTTTGAAATATATAAAGCTATCAAGAAGTCACCATTTCTAATTTTAAATGAACAACTTTCATTTAGTTCAAATATTTTATGCAATTTAATTATAAATTAATACCTTTCTTTATTCTTTTGTTCTTGCCATGTTTTATAGTTTTAAATTTTCTCATTTTTGATTTGAGTTTTTTATGTTTAATATAGTATACATGTTTTTAGAAACAAACTAAAATTTTTAGATTATATTGTCATAAATATAAATTCTTTCATTGATGATGGATATTTATATCCGAAACGCATCTGAAATTTATATTTTTAATAAAAGTTGTTAGAAAAATAATATTACTTTTAATTATTAAATTTAATAATTGATTAAGTAGGTGAAATTTCTTGAATTATTTTTATCAATATTTTGAATTCACTGGTCAGAAGTTACTTATTTTTCTTCAGTTTTCTGGTTAAAAGAAAATCGAATTTTCTTATTGTGTGGACTTTCCTAACAGTGTGAACTTTAATTTTTTCTTTTTTATCGATTTCTGACTATTATTAAAAATTTTAAATTTATCATAAAAAATTGTAGTGATACTTCATCTTGATTCTTTGATATTCCACAACTTATTTGGTTTTTTGGTTTCCGTCTCCCAGTTTTCGAAAATCTAAAATTTGTTTGCTTAATATTTCATTTTTTCCTTACAAGTGTACTCACAAGCAGTTTATTTCGTGCTTCTATCGCATGGAATTTGCTGTCATAGTTTTGTGATAGAGACACTTTGGTTTTCTTATGATGTGTAGAATTGACAACCACTGTACTAGCAATTTCAAAGTATATGACTGTGTTTCAACACAGTGGTTCCTCGATTAACCACCAGATTAATTAGCGTTAATTTCACTTATATAATAGAATTTTTCAAAATAAATGAAGTTCATAATTTTACAATAAAAAACTGACATAGCTGGTTCATATTTTAGTTTTCTTTTTGGTATTATTTCAATTCTTCTGAATTTACTTATTGCGAGTAGTTTAAAAACAATGAAGGAAAGTTTATCATTAAGAACATTTATATATATTGTCACGTTTTTCTATCTTTCTTCGAATTGGCCTAACTCTCAAATAAATAAATATTCGAATAAATTCGATAAACGTAGATTTTAAATCTCTTTCTGTAACGTAATTTCACTTAAACTGCTACATTATCGCAGTATAATTAAAAATTCAATTACATTATCGCAGTCTCATTTAAACTAATTATTGTTTTGCTAGAGTAATTCCTTAAATTTAATTCTGCTTTATTTTTGGATAATTCTAGGTGAATAAAAAGGATTTTACAAAAACAACCAGAGAAATTTTGATGAAATCTTCGTCATTATTTTTGATGTATTCTATTTCATATTTTTGTTTTTATCTTTATCCCTTCTTCTTGGAAATATTTGATTTTGTTTTTGTGGGGGCAGATTGAGGTAGAATACAATTTTATTTTGTACTTTGCTACGATTATATAGAATCGTAATAATATTTATTACATAACCACCAATTCATACAGTTTTCCATTTACAATTTTATTATTTTAAAAACATTTTTAGTATAGAAATAAATTACTTTTCATGTACAAAAAACAAAACTTAAACAATTTTACTATTGCAAATATTTTTTGCGCAAACGTTAGCTTTTTTATTTTTATAAGAACTTTTTTTTATATAAAATTGTGTTGTGAATTAGACATTACAATATGTGTCATAACAACACATGAAAACCTTTAAAACCAAGGTCCCTCACTCCTACAACAACATGTGATCTAAGATGTAATTAACATAGGGTTGCCAATAATCCATCTAATGCCATATGCCTTTGTACACTGCCTTCCTCAATGATCAGAGCCCAGACATCGATTCTTCTAGCAAGCAACAACGTGCCATCATCTAGCAAAACTTCATAACTAAGTCGATAGCAGGGACTAAAGTACGCTTATAACTTAACTTATAAGACAAACTATTTTATGGTCCTTCGGGCCGGATATCAATTGTAAATATTAAAATTAATTTAGGACTTATGAATATTGATGATAAGTATACACCATTTGTGGAATATGCGATATATGTGTAATATATTCAATATGTTGATAAACTGTGATTATTCTGATATGCATCTGTATATGCTAATATAATTTTTTTTCTGACAAATGAGTGATTTAATTTAACAGAGTCCAAACAAATATTAGTGATTTAAATAATTTAAAAAGAAAACATAAATTTTGGGAAAAAAAATATTGAGAGAACGGTGGAGAATCACGAAAAAAATAGAGAAATGCCGCTTAAAGCCTACACATTTATCAGTTAAACCATTAAGAATCATCAAAGCGACCATTTTACTTTTGAAGGGTGAAAAGGAGAGCTACAAGGCCAATGCGCATTTTTTTAGTAATACATGAAAGACAATTACATTACACGATCAACTCAAAACAATGTTTTTCGCGGACTAAAAAGGAAGTTGATCAGATTAGAGTTTAGTCTTAGCGCAGCTCTACATCCCTCAAACTTTGACTCAAGTCTTAGTGAATTGATTGAGAACCAACGCTCATGCAAGAGGTACGCAACGACAATAATAAAACCAAAAGTTATGATCGATTACCTTTAGTGAATATACCATCCTTCATAAGTTAAGTATAAATAATAAATAGATGGTCATCAACAGTTACGATAAGAAAAAATATGCTAAAACAACGCTTCAAAATTAATTTCTAGAATAACAAACAATAACTCAGTTTTCCTCAAACTACTCGACCATATGCACAATATTTTATATAATAAAATATCAAAGAATTGCATACGATAACCGATATCCAATATCCCGCAGCAGGTTATGAATGGCATAGCAATTAATTTTTTCATCAAAGTAAATTAACTTAAAAGCGTAATAAAGAGCCATGCAAACTAACGAACCATAACCCAGTACTTCTGTAGCGAGTGACCAATGTTTCCCATCAAAAACTTTTGACTACCAGATCTGTCAAAATATTTACCTTAAATCTTAACCATAGCAGTAGGTAGAATACTGCTATGGTTAAGATTTAAGATGCAGTTAATAATTTCCAAAGATATCCAGTTTTATTAGACTCAGGCGCTCGAGCTTAATACATTTTCTAAATCGTCCTCATAAACACTTTGAGTACCACGCACTTAACCCATAACAAAAATTTAATTAAAGGACTTACTTCTTGTAAGGTAGTGACATGAGGTAGGTTATCCATAAATGCTGTTTCACTTTATTAATACTCTCAAACGATAGATTAGAAAATTTACTAGTTACTCATCAATCTCGCAAAATAAATTCAGTCAATCAATTAACAATACAAAACTTACAACAGACTGATCCACAATTTTCTGAGCCTCAAGCGATTGACATCATTACTGGTTCAGATAAATTCTAAAGGATATATAAACCAATTTAGTGTTTGTTAGATTGTTTAAAATTCTATATTTGAATGGGTCAGATAGATATGATGGACGGATTTTGATTTATTGTGTCAAGCGAGGTAAGAAACGAAGAAAACATCGTTGAAACAATCAACCTCAATCATTATATAGACATAGACAAAACACTTACAAGATTTTTAATTCCAGAAAATTTTTTTTATCGTAACGCTGAACTAAAAGGTGAATCAATAAAGGTAATGCGAGAGTATGAGTACCTTAAATAATATACATGAAATTCCATATAAAGATCAAAATATACATGACATCCAGAGCTATTATTTATAACATCATTCTGTGACTAAGGAAGGAAGCATAACAGCGATGGGCAGCGATTGGGCAGCGATGTATATCTAGCATAACTCTTTGTTAAAGTACAAGTATTTTTTATCCCTGTTTAGAAATTTATTACAAAACTAACACGACACATCAATACGTTGCCGGAAAATTATGAAAGATCATATATTAACATAATTTAGTGAAAAGATGATACACTCAGCAAACTGCTCAAAAACCTCTCCATTTAGCGTTTCAAGAAAATATTGCAGAATCACAAATTCATATTTCTTTCAGAATGCCAAAAATATTGTAAAAATTAAATAAAATCAAACATTTTTCAAAATTCTAAAAATATTCCAAAAATTATTACAAAATCACAGATTAAATTTTTTTTAAAAAATTCTAAAAAAATTGCAGAAATTGTAACAAAATCAAATTTGAAACTTTTTTCGAAATTCCAAAAATTAGAATAAAAGCAAATATTTATACTTTTTTTAAATTCCAATAATATTTCAAAAATTCAAACTTTTTCCAAAATTCTAAAAATATTACAAAATCAAAAATTGAAACTTTTATCTAAATTCCAAAAATTATAATAAAATCAAAATTTTAAAATTTTTTAAGATTCTAAAAATATTCCAAAAATTCTTACAAAACCAAAAATTAAAACTGCTTATAATTCCAAAAATATATAAAAATTCAAAAATTCTTTCTTTTTTTCAAAATTCTAGTAATATTGCAAACATTAAAACAAAATCCAAAATTAAAAAATGTTTCCAAAATTCTAAGAATATTGCAAAAATTATTATAAAATCAAAAACACAAACTTTTTTCAAAATTCCAAAAATATTTCAAAAATTATAACAAATTCAAAAATGTCCATGTCCAATTACATTTACGTCATACAAACAACAAATTTTTTTTTCCAAAAATTTGGCTAAACAAATAAATGAAATCATTTTATGACACACTTGACATTATTTTTTGGCAAGCTTATAATGCCATAATTCTCAATAATAATAATAAAATTTCATGTCATACAAATAATTAATTTTATGTTTTTTCCAAAAAATTGGGGAAAAAAATAAATAAAAATCATTCTTTTGACACACTTGAAAACATTTTTTTGACAAATTTCTAATGCAATAATCAAGTTTTTGATCTCACATACCAATCCCGACTATCAAGATTTTCCACTTTTCCAGTAAAAAATATGCGAATTGCCTTGTTTTGACACACTTCCGGTACAGTTATCGGACATATCGTCCTTTCGTATCCGTCCATAGAGTATACCTATTTTAAGAAAACTAAATTTTTGAAATACCTCCAGCGGTTTTCTTGATTTTGTAGGTTATAACAGACGGCCGGCCGGCAGACAGTCATGCATTTTTGTTTGCTTTTTTAGAATCAGTAGGTCCTAAAACGTCGAGAAATGCCAAAAAAGTGGGGGTAAGAATTTCACTTTTGCCTCATGAATGTAATACTTAGTGTTTCAGACCGAAGTAAAAATATAAAAAGTAAATAAATATATGAATCTTGATGCACAGACACATTATTTGTTTTTACAAGTTATTGTGATAAAAATTAATTTTAAAATTTTACATCAAATTTATAATTAATTTTAATTTTAAAAATATGGAGGGGCTGAAATCTCACGCTCTGAGATATCAAGACTTCGGTCTGGGTTAAGGATTTTGATATAGTTTTCGGCAAAAAACTTTTATGAGGACATGGTTTTTAGTTTTGGGCAGCGATGTATATCAAACATAACTTTTTGTTAAAGTACATGTATTTTTTATCTCTGTTTACATATGTTTTACAAAACTAACACGAAACATCAATACGTTGTTGGAAAATTATAACAGATCATATATTAACATAATTTAGTGAAAAGATTATACAATCAGCAAACTACTCAAAAACTTCTCCATCTCTCGCTTCGAGATAATATTTCAAATTTTCATTTCAATATTTCAAAAATTATTACAAAATCACAGATTAAAACTTTTTTCAAAAATTCTAAAAATACTGCAAAAATTATAACAAAATCAAAAATTGTAACTTTTTTCCAAATTCTAAAAATATATGTTAAATTAAAAATTTTTTTTTTCAAAATTCTAAGAACATTCCAATAATTAGAGTAAAATTGAATGTTTAAACTTTTTCTAAATTCTAATAATATTCCAAAAATTTTTAAAAGTTCAAAAATTTAAACTTTTCCCAAAACTCTAAAAATATTGCAACATATATAACAATATCAAAAATTAAAACTTTTTCCAAAATTATAAAAATTATAATAAAATCAAAAACTTAAAATTTTTCAAAATTCTAAAAATATTCCTAAAATTCTTACAAAATCAAAAATTGAAACTTTTTCAAAATTCCAAAAATTTTTCAAAAACTATAACAAATTCAAAAATGTCCATTTCCAATTTCATTTTCAATTACATTTACAACAAACTATTCAAAAACCCTCAATTTAGCAATTCGAGAAAATATTACAAAATCACAAATTCATATTTCTTTCAAAATTCCAAAAATATTGTATAAATTATAATAAAATCAAACTTTTTTCAAAATTCTAAATATATTCCAAAAAATATTGCAAAATCGAAAATTGAACCTTTTTTCAAAATTCCAAAAATTACAATAAAATCAAAAATTTAAAATTTTTCAAAATTCCAAAAATATTCCAAAAACTCTTACAAAATCAAAAATTAAAACTTTTTCCAAGATTCTAAAAATGTTGCAAAAATTATTACAAAATCAAAAATGCAAACTTTTTTCAAAATTCCAAAAATATTTCAAAAACTATAACAAATTAAAAAATTTCCATGTCCAATTTCATTTTCAATTACATTTACGTCATAAAAACAGCTACATTTTATTTTTCCAAAAAATTGGCTAAAAAAATAAATGAAATCATTTTTTGACACGTTTGACATTATTTTTGTCACAAACTTATAATTAGCCATAATTCTCTATTATAATAATAAATTTTCATGTCATACAAATTATTAAAATAAAAAAAATAAATAAAAAAAGAAATAAAAATCTTTCTTTTGACACACTTGACAACATTTTTTTGACAAACTTATAATGCAATAATCTAGATTTTGGTTTCACATACCAATCCCTACCATCAAGATTTCTCCAAATTCAATGTTTCTACTCGTAATCACTTAAAATGAACGTTTTTTAAGCAAAAAATATGCAAATTTCTTTGTTTTGTGTGTCAAGTGTGTACTTGACGGTTTTTTTGACACACTTTCGGTACAGTTATCGATTCCTTCATCCTTTTGGCTCTTTCCATTGAGTAAACCTATTTTTAGAAAAAAAATTTTGAAATCCGTCCAGCGGCTTTCTAGATTTCGTAGGTTGTAACGGCCGGACGGCCGTACGGCTTACAGACAGACACATTTTTATTTTGCTTTTTTAGAATCAGTAGGTCCTAAAACGTCGAGAAATGCCAAAAAAGTGGGGGTAAGAATTTCACTTTTAGCTCATGAATGTAATACTTAGGTCTTTCAGACCGAAGTAATAAAGAAAAAAATGCATGAATTAATCAGTTCGATGGTATATGGCAGCGTTCCAAATGAAAAAGTTATTTGATACCAGCTGATTTTTATTTATTATAATTAATCAACTCCAGCTGATGATAAATCTGGGGGGTCAGCTGCTACAGTGGGATGTGGTTGTGGGGAATGTTTTAACTGGTAAAAAACAAATTCCAAAAGTCATTTGATACCGCTGCAAAATTTATTTGATGCATGTTTACACCAAAAAAAAAGTGATCAGGTGATTGGCGGATGGGGGATTATGGATCAGCTACTTGTAAATATCTGTTACAAAATTCAATATTGTCAAGTCATTTGATGCCAGATAAAATTCATACTTATAATACTATTAAAATTATAAAAGCAACAATGAGCGGCAGGTATATCGGTGGTAATACCGTCAGCTGAGGTAATAAACAAACAAAGGTTGAGTATAAATAAACTATTTGACTTATTATTACTTCGGTTTAAAAGACCTGAGTATTACATTCTCACTTTTCACTTTGTTAGAGTTTCTCGATGTTTTAGGACCAACTGATTTAAAAAAAAAAAAAATTTATGTCTGTCTGCCGGCCGTTACAACCATCGTCACAGAAAAAATCGCTGATGCCATTTCAAAAATGTTTTTTCTAAAAACAGGTCAACCTAATGGTAAGAGCCTAAAGGACGATGTGTTCGATCACTGTACTGGAAGTGTGTCAAAAAATCATTAAGTTTTATTATATCTTATAACATGATCATTTTTGGTAATAACAAGTAACCCTTAATAACCCTTGAATATGGAGAAATTTTGATGGTTGGCATTGATATGCAACACCAGGACCTTGATTAATGTATAAGTGTGTCAAATCACCCAATTTTTTTGAAAAAAATAAAATGAATTATGTGTATGACATGAAATGTAATTGAACATGGAATATGGTGCAATCCAGTTTAAACTCCTCCCAGTTTATAGAAACAGTTGAAACAAATCAAATTGCTGCAGATTGAATTTCGTTTTTTAACAAATATTGTAAATATTAGGGAGATATTTTTTGAGTAATTTTTGGTGTGATTCCAGACTTTTGTTTAACAGTTGGAAAATAAGTTTCGGAAAGAAAGCCTTCTGAAGAAAACTATATAAAAATCCTTAACCCAAACCAAAGTTTTGATATCTCAGAGCCTTGAAATTTCAGTCCCTTCATAATTTTTATTTACATTCGAACCAAAAAACGAAAATTTAAATAATTTACTGACATGTGATTACATGTGGCTACATACGTGGCTACATTCATAGATATTTTTGATATATATAATTGTGATATCGCCAAACTACAAAAAAACGTCGGTGACTGTCAAATGTAAACGTTTGTCTGTTAAATCTATGAATTTAAAAGCAACAACGACGTAAATGTGACATGACTTGCTGCTTTTACGAAAAAATATAAGATTAAAATTCTTAATCTCATATTTCAATTGATAATTAATAATCTCATACTGTGTTCCATGAAAATATGAAAGGTACTTTACTGCCGTCATATAAATAGGAGTTACTTTACTGTCACCGTACAGTCACTTTGATTATATGTCAAAAAAATAAGATTCGAAACTTCGGCAGTAAAGTTAACTTTTACAGCTGTTTGTCGAAAAAAACATTGCTCCTCACTCAGATTCAATGATCCCTCAAAACTTTTACAACCTTAGCTGACGGTTTTACCCCCGATATAGCTGCAGCTGATTGTTGCTTTTATATTTTTAATAGTAATATAAGTCCTCAGAATGAATTGCATCTGACATGAAATGACTTGAAAATATTGCATTTTGATACAGATATAAACGAGTAGCTGACCTATAATCCCCCATCCGCCAATCAGCTGATCACTTTTTTTTCAATTGTTATGGTGTAAACATGCATCATATAAATTTGATGAAAAGGGAAAAGTTTTCAAGTAACATGGGGAAAGATTTTGAGGTACGTTGGATAATGGGTTGGGGAGTCCACCATAAAACGGGTGTTTTTTCACCATGTTTTCAATGTTTGTTGGGAGCATACAACATTCTTTCGTGAATGAATTTTCATGACACTTTGGAAAAAGATGCAAAATATGTATGGTTAAAAGCTGATTAGTTTTTGAGTGATAGTGAACAAAGTCGTGTGGGGTCCCCCTAGCACCTGTGTTTTTGAAAACTTCATAACATCTGTACCTGATAATCGAACTAGATGAAACTGGGTACATAAGCATTTAGTATGGTTCACAACAGCTCTGCATCCCAATTTCCAGTTTTTCACTTCCAGTAAAGAAATTTTTTTGCAACATTTTAATTTTTTTTAGCGTCTTTATGCACACTACAGCATTCAATAATGAAGTGATTATGATGAAACTTATGAAAAAGATTTCAGTTCCTCCCGAAAACCTGTTTCGTTGAAATGTCAATAACATCACTTACGGATAATCGATTTTGATTAAACTTGGTATATATACTAAGAGAATGATTTGTAACAGTTCTGCATTCCAACTTCCAGTTTTTCACTTCCAGTAAAAAATGTTTTTGCTTTTTCTCGACCGACAAAGCTGTGCTGAAGTTAGTCTATGCATCAGCACCACAATATTTTTTACGATGTCTGATTTTGGTGTATTAACAGAGTAAAACAGAAAAAATAAGGTTTTCTTTATAAAAAATTTGAAGCTGTAACAGTTGTTACAAATTTAACAAAATTGGTTTTAAAGTCGAATTTTAACTGAATGATTAGTATTAGAATTAGTCATCTTGTTATTGATTGTCATGGTTCGTCCTATGACAATAAATGACATATTGAATACTTTAATCGCTATACTGGAATTTGTTGTATTATCTATTAGAAATAAAAGTTTTACATCAGTTTTAATAATCCCTGTAATTAGTAACTGACGTCTGGTACAATGAAATTTTTGTTGGTATTATGAGTACGATTGATTTGTATTATTGATTGATTATACATGTACATAATCTCCGCCCCTGCTTAAACTGTCCCATTAGAAAAGGTACAATCCTATAAAATATTGATGAAAACTAGACAGGAAAAGGACGATTTTAATGGGATCAACCAAAAAATTCTTTACTTCATAAAAATTTTGGGTGGGAAATGCTCATTTAAAGGGAAAATGGAGTTAAGCTCATAATACTTTAAATATTAGAATTTTACTATTGAAATAGTTTTATAGGAATGAACATAATTGAAAAGGAAAATAAAATCTAGACAATTTTTTTCTTATGACAAGATTCCTTAATAGGATTCTTTAAAGTTTTAAAGGAAGACATTGAAACAGTTTCATCGGGAAATAGATGATTTGTAAAAGAAACTAAAACTAAGAAAATTGTTTTGTTACGACAAGATTTCCCAAAAGGATTAATAGTTTTACAGGAAAACATTGAGATAGTTTCAATAGGAAGTGTATAATTTCTAAATTATAATTTCACGACAGTATTTTTCAAATAGTTTCAATAGGAAATGGGAAATGAATACTACTGAAATTTCTCTTATGTCTGGTTAAAATTCACTAGAGTATTATTAAAATCGTTTTATGTGTTTTAGTTATCGCTTCTCGGATGAAAGACTATGATAATAGTGATTAAGGTTGTATATGTTTATTTTATTTTAATTGATTATTATTTAATAGGAGATTTGAAGGTTTTAGAAATTCCCATTAAAACATAGTCCTATTAAGAATCGAAAAGGATTCCATATGAAGTTTTAAGACTACAAAACTCTCTTTAAAATTTGTTCTATTATAAAGTCAAGTTCAAGTCAATTTTTCAAACGTTTGACAGATATGTATTTGTTATATTTAAACTACGATTTTCTGTGTTTTGACCCGATGTTCCGGGTATCGGTTGAGGTTGTTGATTAGTATTCGAATGTTGACCTGGCGTTCCAGGTGTTGCTCGTGGTTGTTTATTAACATTCGTTTCGTTATTTTGAGTTGTTGGATGATCAGAGTGTAAAAGTGTGTGATGTCGACGACGATAAATTTTACAACCGCTTGATTTGCAGTCGGGAATTTTATGATACAGATTTAAACAGTGAGTCTAAGTATTATATTCTTACTTGTAAGTAAACACACGTTCTTGACTATGAACATAGAATGAAATGAATGTATTTCAATTAGTGTTATCATAAGTACAATTTCAAATGGATTCTATATAATGCAATTACATGGACATTACAGTTTCCCCCTTTTAATTTAATTCAATTACAATTATCATTTATCAAAATTAATCCAAAAGTTAAATGCAAAAGTATAATAAACTGTATTAATAAAATGACTGAAGGTCTTTCCCCCCCCTTTTTTTTTTTTTTTTTTTTTTAGTTATCTACTTTAAACTTGCTCAAATTTTTTATTGTACGTCAAAATTTTCTTAGGATTTACCGTTCGTTTTGACATTCGTTGTTCCGGAATCGACGCAGTCTCTGTAACGATTGCAGTTTGCCCTTCTCCTGAGGGGGAATGTATTGGTTGGATATCTTCAGATGGTCCTGATTCATTTAGTTGTACGTCGATGTTATTTGGTATTTGATAAGTACTGATTTCATCTGGTATGATTTCATGATTTTTGCTAATAACGTAGTCGTACGGAATTACCTCATTCTTCGGTAGTTGTATTTTGCATCCCAATCGATGCATTTGCTCAATATGTCGTTTCCAAACACGGCCATCATTCAGGTGAACCATGTAGTGTAAGTTACCCAGCACTTGGATTATTGTACCAAATAAATACTTCTCATCGCCGCTGTAATTTCGTACCAAAACGCGATCGTCGATGTTGAACGATCTTACTTTAATTTCAGAGTTTTTGTTTTGAATTATATGCTGTTGTTGTTTCGGCATCATAATGTCTAAACGTGACCGAATTTGACGGTTGAACATTCGAAATGATGTTGATTCACCCGTAGATGCATGCGGTGTACGTCGATAGTTCAACAATATTTTCGCTAATTCTTTGTTGATATCGGATTGGTTGCACTTAATGGTCTTTAGTTTATTCTTGAATATTTGAACGTTCCTTTCTGCCTGACCATTCGTCGCAGGATGGTATGGTGCGCTGAATTTGTGTCGTATTCCATTCAAGGACATGAATTGTTCGAATTCATTCGATGTAAATTGCGGTCCGTTGTCACTAACCAACACTTCTGGTATTTCGAATCTTGAAAAAATGTCCCGACATCGTTCAATCGTTATTGTTGTTGTAATATTCGGAATAACTTGAACTTCGGGCCATTTGGTGTAAGCGTCAATTAGGATGAAAAATTAATTTCCCATGAATGGGCCTGCGAAATCGACGTGTACTCGCTGGAATGGATAACTAGGCGGTTCCCAAATATGTGTTGTAACTTTCCTCGGATTTGGTTTTGTCATTTGACACTGAATACAATTTTTCGCCAAATTTTCGATGTTTGCATCTAGCCCTGGCCACCAGCAATGACTTCTTGCTAGCGCTTTCATACGTACAATTCCAAAGTGTGCAATGTGTAGTTCTTCCAAGACTTGTTTTCGCAATTCTTTTGGAACGTAGACACGCAACCCTCGTAACAGACAATCATTTTGCAGTGTAAATTCCATTTGATCGATATTAAAACGTTTGTCTGATTGTACAATCTTTCCAGATTTCAATCCAAAAATCAATTCTTTTACCGATTCGTCTTTAGCAGTTGCATCTTTGAGTTGTTGTACAGTCAAAGGTAATGTTTCGATAGCATCGATTTCGATTATTTCAATTTCTTCAATTTTTTTATGCATATCCGGGATCGGTAATCTTGATAATGCATCGGCGTTGCAATGATCAGCTGATTTTCTGAACTTGATTTCGTAATCAAATGGTTGTAAAAAAATTGCATAATGTTGCATTCTTGTCGCAGTCAACGTAGACAATTCTTTTCTTGGTGAAAGTATCTGTGTAAGTGGTTCGTTGTCCGTAATCAAAATGAATCTTCGAGCATAGACGTACTGGTAAAATTTGCGTATGCCAAAGATGATCGCGTATGCCTCCCGGTCGATTTGTGTATATCTTTGTTGAACTGGCGATAATGTTTCTGACGCAAATTGTATCGGTTTTTCCGTGCCGTCAGGGTAGATGTGACTGAGTACTGCACCAACACCAACTGGACTTGCATCGGTAGCCAGCACTAAAGGCAATGTAGGATCGTAATGTGCCAGATGCATTTGTTTTTGTATTTGACGCTTAACATCTTGAAATGATTTTTTATATTCATCATCCCACACAAACTTTACCTTATCCTTTAGTAAATTATTCAACGGATAAAGCGTTGTGCTGATATTTTCGAAGAATTTTCCTTAGTAGTTTACCAGTCCAGTGAAAGCACTAATTTCATCTTTGGATGTAGGCTCTGGTATTTTCATTATTACTTCAATTTTTGACTGCATTTTGTGTATACCATTTCGATCTATCTTGTAGCCGCAGTATTCAATTTCCGTAGACATGAACTCACATTTTTCGAAATTTACTCGCATGTTATATTTATGCAGACGTGATAAAACTTCTTCAAGTCTCTGTACATGCACTTCATCGTTTGGTACTGTAATTTTAATGTCGTCAAGAAATACCGCAACACCATCGATATCTTTTAAAATTTGTTCAATTTCTCGTTGCCATTTTGCCGGTCCCAATGCAATTCCATACATCATTCGTGTAGGTTGGTAAAGGCCACGATGAGTACTCAATGTGAGAATTTCTTGATCATTCGGATGTACTTCCATCTGTAAATGAGCCTTACTAAGATAGATTTTCGTAAATTTGTCACCACCAGCCATTGATGCAAACAGTTCGTCAATTGTGGGAAGTGGATATTCCTCGATCAGAATTCTCGGATTCACAGTAATTTTGTAATCCCCACACAATCGAACTTTATCACCTTGCTTTTTAACCGGAACAATGGGTGTAGCCCATTTGGATGAATTCACTTTTTTGATGATACCATTAATTTCCAAATCATCTAGTTCTCGTTCAACTGCAGCACGTAATGCAAAAGGCAATTTTCTCGCTTTAACGAAAACTGGTTGTACGTCGTCACGTAACAGTATCATTTTCCCATTGACTTTTCGAAAACGGATGAATATTTATTTTTCAGCTGTTCTAATTTGATGGGAGTTTGCTTCGCTTGAACTGAAGAAACAAGCTGTACTTTTTCTGACGCATTCAGAATTTGATTCCAATCCAATTTCAAATTTCGCAACCATTCACGTCCCAGTAACGGTTTGCGATTCGATTCGACCACGTACATTTTCAATATTTGACAATCAATACCAGAATCAACACTGACCGTAAAATACCCGAGTACTTTGATTTCGCCTCCACAATAGCTAACCAATTTTGTTTTCGTAGCAAGAAATTTTTCGTTCCGAAAATGTTTCTTCTTGTCATCATGATTGATTATCGTACAGGAGAACCGCTATCGATTTCGAAACCTAAAACGAAATTATTAACATTTAGATTAATGAAAATTTTTGAATGATCATTTGAATGTAAAAAACTCTCAGAAATGTTTAAGACTTCTTCAATGTCCTCAATAGATGTTTCGGCTTCATCGATGAAATTTGTAGAGCGGTCGTCTTTCCTCGCTTTGAAACACACAGATCGAATATGCCCCTTGACATTACAAAATGAACACACCGAACTCATATGTGAACACTTATTTGCCCGATGATCCTTTTTCCCGCAACGAAAACAGGAACTTTTTTGTTCGTACTGGTTCTTTTTCATGTCTGGCTCCGTCTTTGAACTAGTTTTCTTTACATTTCGCTGATGAATGTAATTTACCGGTTGATTCAACCCTTTCGTCTGTTGTATTTCAGCTCCGCCTTTTGAAGAGAGCTCCATCGCCTTTGCTGTAGCAAGCGCATTTTCCAACTTCAATTCTCTCGTTTCCAGCAGCCGATTCTGTATTCTACCACTTTGTAGACCAAACACAAAATGATTTCGCAACGCTGTATTTAAGTATGTTCCGAATTTACAATTAATTGCTAGTTTTTGAAGCGAAATCAAAAACTCTTCAACGGATTCGTCATCAGCTTGCTTTCGAAGATGGAATCGATAATTTTCCAATATCTCTAATGGTTCAGGATCGTACACTTTTTTCAAAATTTCGATTATTCCATCGTATGTTTTTGCTGTTGGTTTTGCTGGAGCTAATTTGTCCGCCAGAGCATCATATGCTTCTTGCCCCATGTAGTGTAGCAGTAACTAGTAAGTGTAGTTTTTTTTCTTTTTCCGTTGCAACAATTAGCATTGCTCCTTTAAAACGTTCCACCCATCGTGTAAACGTCGTTTTGGATTTGTCGAATTTTTCAAAAATAGAATAATCCGCCATCGTAGTGTATTTGATTAAATGCAAAAGTAAACGTTTGTAAACGTTTAATTTGAAGGTTATATGCCCAATCAATTTTTTTTTTAAAACGTATAATTTTGAGGTTATGTTTTCACTCAAAATTCGTAACACAAATTTTTTTAGATTTTAATTCATATTTCACGTGGATTTCAACAAATTTAATTTAATTCAATATTTATTTCTGTTTTAAATCCCATCCTCGTCGCCACTATTATATTCTTACTTGTAAGTAAGCACACGTTCTTGACTATGAACATAGAATGAAATGAATGTATTTCAATTAGTGTTACCATAAGTACGATTTCAAATGAATTCTATATAATGCAATTACATGGACATTACAATAAGCATTCACAGCTTGTACTTTGTCAAATCGTTCTTGAGGTGTAAATTCGTTGAACATTGGACAATAGAAAAATGGATGTTTGTAATTACCACAGAAGTCACATTTTGCGTTATTACTTTGATTCACATTTGATTTGTTCGCAAAAACGAGGAGCTTTGTTTTACGTAAGTTTTGTTAGCAGGCGTTTTTTGGAATAACTTAGAATTTTTGTCGACTTGTTTAGATTTTACAGCTGTTGATGAATACTATCATGATGATACCATCATTTTTTCACACGACATTTTTTTTCTAAAAATTCAATGAAGTCGTTCCAAATTGGTCGATCATTGCGTTCGATGTTCTCTTCCCATTCACTACGAGTCTTAGGGTCAAGTTTTCGAGTTATTAAATTTAGAATGATCAGTTGTGATAAACTATCGATATCATGACCGCATGCACTCAATGACGTAATGTAGGAAATGCAGCCGTTCAGAAGTTTTCGAAGTTTGGATTCTTTTCATTTCGTTACGGATTCAAGATCAATGATTACTTCAATATGCTTATCAACAATTATTCGAGGATCATCGTAGTTTTTTAAGAAGGTTTGCCACGCTCTAAGCTAGAGCATTATCATGTAGTTTATCAAGAAGATATGTATATTTTAAAATGTCATCAAGAGCGTTTTTGTTATGAATAACAGCTAGAAATGTGTCACGAAAGGTGATCCATTTTGTTGGATCGCTACCGTCAAAAATTGGAATTTTTATTTCAGGTAGTTTAATCGATTGTGGTTTAACAACAGTTTTATAAAATTAAATGTTATTGTAATTTTCGTTAACGTCATTGTGGTCGTTGTCATTCAGGTTCATCACTATGATGAGATAAAGAGTGACGGGATGAAGCAGTCACTGTGGTGACTTGGAGTGTTTGTCGTTTCAAGAGTGTCAAAAGCTGTAAAAAGTTCACCGTTTAAGTTATGGAATCGGTTTTCGAATTCTTCAAATGCGTCTGTAAATTAACCGATTTCAGTTTCTGACACTAACTCGATTAGAGATTAAACAAGTTTATTAAAATTATCAAAAGTTTTTGAAGTAAAACTTCTTTAGGTGCGTTTTAAGAATTTTGCAACGGAATTACAAAAAACGAATATAATATTCGGCAAATATACGATACAATTCAATTATGACACACATATAAATGTCGACATTTAAATGTCGGAAGTAGTCATTTGAACAGATATATAACCATATATATTCATCTCTTTCATACTACAGTCTGATTTTGAATTTTAAACATATACATGCACACAATTCCAGAAAAACTTAAGTAGAAATTTAAACACAATAATAAAAAAGAAATTAGAAGCAAAAAAGGCAAACGAATATTATGTTCGGCAAGTATGCGACAATTCGATTATGTGTATTGTATTTTTTATACGCTTATTCAGTATCGTATTAAAGGTTATATGAGTTGGACGTGTCAATCTTAGATTTAAATATCTAATAATATAATATTCGTAATATTTTATTGAGTTTCGTAATTTTTTAAATTTATATTTTGAATTGTTTTAGTTTTTTGAAGTAAAACTTCTTTAGGGCTGGTTAAAGTAGTCATTGTTGTCATGGTGGTCATGGTAGTCATGGTGGTAATAGTGGTCATGGTGGTCATAGTGGTAATGGTGATCACGGTGTTCACGGTGGTTATGGCGGTCATGGTGGCACGGTGGTCATGGTGGTCATTGTGTTCATTGTGGTCATGGTGGTCATAGTGGTCATGGTGGCTATGGTGATTATGGTGTTCACGATGGTCATGGTGGTTGCGGTGGTCATGGTGGTCATGGTGTTCACGGTGGTCAAGTTGGTTATGGTGGTCATGGTGGTTATAGTGGTTATGGTGGTCATGGTGGTAATGGTGGTCACGGTGGTCACGGTGGTCATGGTGGTTATGGTGGTCATGTTGGTTATGGTGGTCATGGTGGTCATGGTGGTCACGGTGATCATGGTGGTCATGGTGGTCATAGTGGTCATGGTGGTTATGGTGGTCATGGTGGTCATGGTGTTCACGGTGGTCATGATGGTCATGGTGTTCACGGTGGTCATGATGGTCATATTGTTCATGGCGGTCATGGTGGTCATGGTGGTAATGGTGGTCACGGTGGTCATGGTGGTCATGGTGTTCATGGTGGTCATGATAGTCGTGGTAGTGTCACGGTGGTCATGGTGGTCATGGTGTATAAAGTTTGCATCCTGGGCTTTCCCGGGCGGGAAAAAATATTTTCGTTGATTAAATTTGTTTTGTTAGATAGAAAAATGAGTGATGTAATCTTTGCACGCGGTTGAAATAAATTTCTTTGGCTATTGTATTATATGGAATATGAAAATTAGAAATGTTTATTGTGATAACTAATTTGGAATTCCTGAGAAATTAAAAATTAAAAACCCTATTGCAAAATGTTGAATGTTCCAAAATGCTTGTTGAGCTGTTCAATTGTAAAATATTTCTTCAAGTTGATTGATGAAAATGGATGATTTCTTCAAGTTGAACACGAAAATGTTGATGCGCAATTCGTAGAAAAATGATATGTGAATCACCACAACGATGATCATTAACATAAAATTACACTTTTATGCTTTTTAGTTTTCAGCAAAATGTTTTTTTTAACTGATGATTACACGAACAGAATATTCCAGAAAACGTTTGGATGTTTTGTTTTTTGTAAAGTTTTTACACGTTCCTACACACATGTTCTGGAAATTGAATTTTGTTTTGTAATCGACGCTTGACGAAAAATCAAAAAAGGATTTTGATATTATTTTTATCCGGCTCAAGGGACCAGATTTATGTTGTGGACTGTATTATTATTATGTTGGTTCTGTTTTCTTCGTTTAACCTTTTATTAAATTTTTTAATAAAAGAAATTTAATTTTTATTTTTTTAACAAAAGTTTATTATGTTGTTTCATTCTCAAAGGTATAGAAGAGAATTCAATAAAATACAAAAAAAAAAAAACAATCAGCAAACCAAAAGTAGGAAATGTTTACTTAGATTAAAAAAGTCAGAATTCAAATTCAAAAACTGAAGTGTACAAAAACACTTCCACTCTTATATTCCTTTCCAAATGTTAACAATTGCTATTGCGTTGTTCAGCAGTCGTCTGTGGCTCTGGTGCAAAAATTGGGTGTTTTATTGAATAAATTTGTATTTTATTCACTACGATTGGCTAGTAAAGAAGAAACAAGGAGAGTTGAATCTATTTCAAAATTTGAGATAAGTAGAGCGTTTAAATTTTTAAATGAAATAATCATATTTGATGTGGTATGGGTAATAGTTTTGGTTCCTCCAACTTATGGGGTCGGCAGAGTCTCTATTTTTTGCTCATTTGAATTCGTCTTCTTGTGAAACTTTTGCGAGCAATTCAGTATTTGAGATGAGCTGAAAAGAGGTATAATCGAACTCACAGACTGCAGCTGGTAGGAAATTTAATGACAACTTTGTTAGGTCAGAAAAAAGCGTACTCAATTAACGTTTATAACTTTATAACGGAACATACATTAAAACTTAAATCATTTAAGATATGGCCGCTTTTTCTTAATTAATTTTTGTCTTCGATCACCAAATTTCGCTTCAATATTGAGTTAAACAAAAAAAAATCCCAGCGGCAGGTATATCCGCTAGAAATAGGTAGATTTCGGGGTCAGACGGTTTTGTGTCCAAATAAAATTAGATAAGTCAGATTAGTTTAAATAAAAAATATAAGTAGAAACAGAATAATTCAAAAAAATTATCGAACTAAATTAAATACATTATCCGAACTAACTCCATCAATACAATTTCGGAACAGTTTTATTTAAGTTGGTTTAAACTCCTTTTAATAACATATTAAATCCACCAAAGATCAAATGAACTACGTCACAACTACAATTATACCATCATACATAATTTATAACATTATCAAACAATTTTATTTCAAAATCATCTTTTGTTGTTGTGTTTTTTTGTTCTTATTTAATCTTTTTTCAAACGGTTACTTAGGAAAAAAAATAAAAACAAAAGAGATTTTGATAATTTTTCTATGGTATTAAATGGGTTGATATTTTTCTTGTAAGGGTTGCATTATAATGCTTATAAAAATGGAACCTTTTGGGTTAGAAAGCTGAAATTTTTTGAGGCTATAGTTGAAAAGTATGTTTAAAAACTAAGATGAATTTAAATAACATAAACTGAAACATGATGAAAGCATTGCCTTTTGCGTTTGTTTTCATTTCAACAGCCGTAGGGTCTCAACCGTTAGACTTAAACTATTATTTTTGAAAATTTTGAAAAGATTTATATTTTAAGTACGTAAAAAAAAGTTTTCAAGTATGAACTTGGCCATTTCAGCTAGATCAAGGGCAGCAAAGTTTAGTAAATTTTTAAAACAGCTGATTTTTGAGGAACCTGAAACGCCAAAGTGGTCATCTGGATAAAAATGATAGAAATATGTTTAAATATTCAATATTTATAAATTTTATTAAAATATTATGATTCAAATGGAAGTTATAGCGCCCTAGATTATTCGACATTTTAGGCTCTAGCCGCTTAACTGGTACCCGGATATGGCCAGTTCACGAACTTGTCCAAGACATTATTTGCCGAAACACACACAAAAAATTGTTTTGGTGTAGGTCGAAAAATGCGACCGTGAGAGTGCCGCCAAATTCCGTTATATCTCATATCGTTATATATATATATATATATATATATATATATATATATATATATATATATATATATATATATATATATATATATATATATATATATATATATATATAAATTTTTTTTTCATTTTGATTTTCCGTCTCCGCTTATCATATATAGTCGTTTGGCACCAAAATTTTTCCGAAATTCCGAGATGAAGCACATACCAATAGGTAGATTTTTATATGAAATCTACCTAATTTTGAGTCTTGAAACAAAATCTGTTTATTTTACTTTTAAGCTGTTAATCACAAAAATTATTGTAAATGATATGCTTGCACATTCGTTAATAAATCCACCTATATCCAAATAATCAACAAACACTACCAACAATATTTTTATGCGTTATATAAATTTTATGATGTTTTTCAAAAGATGTCAGGGTTATTTGTTTTTCACTTGTATTATAAAATTCTCTTACATAACAAACAGGAAAAAGCTTTTTAATGATAACACTTTTCCTGTATACAATTTTTTATGTTACCAAAAACAGTTTCAAAATATTGATTAAGTTTCAGCTTACTTTAAAAAGGAAATAGTGATAATGTTTTGTTTAGGCTTCAAATCGAAGGTGAAATGTGTATTATATTATAAGCAATTCTATAGTTTTTCTCATTATTTCATCATAAAATTTTATGTTTAGGTTTTATGATTATTAGTTCGTTTTCCTAAATAGATTATTTAGTAGATTCCAGAAATCGATTTTCTGTTTTTTATGATAAAAATTCAT
The DNA here is from genome assembly GCA_963693315.1 of Diogma glabrata. Lineage (NCBI taxonomy): Eukaryota > Metazoa > Arthropoda > Insecta > Diptera > Cylindrotomidae > Diogma > Diogma glabrata. The sequence goes on along the minus strand of OY856188.1, from coordinate 236,619,349 downwards.
GAAATCCGAAAGTAAAACTATAAATACAGAGTTTGATAGAATTGGTTGAATTGCCTTAACTATAGAATCTAAATTATTAATAGAATAGTGAAAAAGGAGTCTGTTTACACGGTTAACACATGAAATGAATCGATAGGAAAGTTTAGTACGTTTATTATCCGTCTGTATCTATAACTGGCGTAACTGTCACAATTGTTAGGAATAAAAATACCACAAACTCTTTAGGTTTCAGTATTATACATATTAAGCTTTGTTGTTAAGCTTTCTCAACATTTACAAACCGAAAAAAAAAAAATTAGTTCTTTTTCAAAGTATTTGTTGAAACCATGCGCACAACGGAAATAGGATTCCCCTGATTCAAATAGAATAATAAAACACCCTGCCGGAAAAAAATCGTTTTCTCGTTTATTACTTTCCTGATGAAAATTTCGATATTTGTAAAAAGAGGATAACCATATTAGGATAATTAATGACATAACAACCAAAATACAAAAAACCTAAAAATAAATCTTTCTATCTCATTCTGAAGAGTCGCGCGGTTTTTCAATAAACATTTTACTCAATTCTGAACTATTGGAGATTTTTTGTTTTTTTTTGGTTTGTGAAAAAAAACTGTTCCTAACTTTTCCGTCTGCCTGTGTATATGTGAATCTCCAATCACTTTAATATTTTTCACAACGAATGTGACTTTTTATGTTTTTTCTTGTTTTTGAAAAAAAAAAATAGTTTTTCTTAAAAACAATAAATAAACTATTAAAAAATTTATAAAAAAACTGTAATTTTAAATTATCAGTGAATTGTTGGATATAAATTAAATTCAGTGTTGTTTAATTAAAAATTAAGCATATATGAAATAAAAAAAAGCTTTTGAGTGCTTTTGAGAAAAAGAAAATCAATTATCAAAGTGAATGAAAGAAAACAAAATAATAATTTTTTTTTTTCGTTATTGATGTAAAGCTTAAATAATTATTTTTTGTTTTCTTATCAAAATTGTTTAGGTGTTTAATTTTTTTTTTGCCTCTCATATCATTATTAGTTTTATTATTTATTTATTTGATTTTATTTTTTTCTCTCGTCATTAAATATTTTTTTGATTACAGTGTCATCGTCGACGACTGTCAATGTGCCAATATTATAAATTTTTATCAAATAATAATAGTTTTTTATGATAAAAGTTTAAATAACGCATGCGTTAGATATATCGGTGTTAATACACGTAAATCAAATAAAAAGTTTATATTTGTATTTTAGTTGAAATATATTTAAAGATAATATATGTATGTATATATTTTGTGTTTTTTATTCGTTATTTTGTAAGAGTTGGTAGTTGTGACTTGTGCTAAGATTGAAACAGTCGATCGTAATATTTAGTCTACGATTAATCAGTTGTGCCAACTTATAGATATTACAAAATTGTGTTTGATAAACTAAAAGTTAGTTCTCTATATATACAAACGTTTTACTAGTATATATATATATTTGTATTTCTTATCAATATTTAAAAAAAAAACAAAAATACAAGCAAATAAGAAAGAAATTTATTGTGATTATATTCGACGAACGTGCGAATAGTGACAGATCACATTTACAACTTCGTCAAAACAGTGGAATCGGTATGTAAAGCTTTTAATGTATGTATTTGTTTTATTTTTGTTATTCTTTGTTAACAATTACAGGAATTTATTATAAATTTTAAAGTTATTTTTGTATTTAATGGTAAGTCATTAGGTAGATTACGTTAACGTAAATTAAACCAAGACTACAATTTCCCTGGTTCATTTTTAATGAAAACATGAAAATTTTGCGTTTTTTTTGTTGTAAAAGAAAAACAAGTTACTATAATACCGTTTGAAAAAGGAAAGAAAAGGGAAATATAAATCAAGAGTTTCACCTTTTTATTTTTTTTTAATTTTTAATAAGGAATTCCTTGTACTACATGAATTAATATATAAATATTATGACCGACATTTTTATTTACTACAAACGTTATTTATGTTGGGATAGTGGCGTGAATTAATAATTTATTTGATTATTGATTAAAAACTGACCCAACTTTTTGTGTCTGACAGATTAATATAATGTACAAAATTAAATGCTTTTTACAAAAACACGACCTAACATAAATGATCTATTTATTAGCTTTTATAATAATTAGACGAATATTTATAATTGGTTTTATTTTGATTTTAGGTAATACAAACTATCCGTCTTTTGCACGTCCACGTGATAGATAGAATATGGGATTTAAGCTTTTTTTGTAGTGTCTGCTATCTATCAAGATCAAAAACATGGCTGTTAAAAATAATATTTGCGGTGTTTTCAAAATATGTGGAATAATTTTAACTCAATGACAAATATGCTTAAATATAAATACGACTATCACGTTTTGCTCTTGTTTCGTAAATACATTACGAGTAAATGTTGCAAAGCGATAGCTTATTGTATCATATATTTGATTTACATATCTTTCTCTCTCTCTCCTCTCTCTCTCTCTCTTCTCTCTCTCTCTCTCTCATCTCTCTCTCATCTCTCTCTCTCTCTCATCTCTCTCTCTCTCTCTCTCTCTCTCTCTCTCTCTCTCTCTCTCTCTCTCTCTCTCTCTCTCTCTCTCTCTTCTCTCTCATCTCTTCTCTCTCTCTCTCTCTTCTCTCTCTCTTCTCTCTCATCTCTCTCTCTCTCTCTCTCTCTCTCTCTCTCATCTCTCTCATCTCTCTCTCTCCTCTCTCTTCTCTCTCTCTCTCTCTCTCTCTCTCTCTCTCTCTCCCTCTCTCTCTCTCTCTCTCCCTCCCTCTTGTTTTGTTCTGTCAGTTAGTACATTCTCTGGCTATCTCAACTTATACAAAATCACTTGAATGAACCTATACAAATAGGTTAGAGTTCTACAATCGGTGGTACAACCACCGATTGTAGAACTACCTACAACTATCCTACAATTTAATAGAGTTCTACAATCGGTGGTGCAGTCATTGGGATGGCGATTTAAAAGGCGCAATTTTCCACAAACGCAAGATGTTGTGATTTTTGCTTTTGCCGTTTATCAAAGTCGTTTAGTCTTTCATACAACCATTAGAAGAATTAACCTGATATCGTATGACCTGCTTCAAAAAATTAACGTCATTTCTATGGTCGAGACTTTAAATAGTTTTGTTAAAGCTGTCAATTACTGTTTTGTGTATCAATTAATTTATTTTATTGGTATTTAAGTGCCAAATCTAATATTTAAGCGCGATCCCAAGCAAAGATTGCCCGCTCCCACTAACTGGCCAATGTCTGGTAAAGGAGTTTTGAGCATTGCATAATAATAAAATAATAATAATAAATAATATGATTATTATTTAAACAATAAATTCGGATTGTTACTATTATTTTATTAAACGACCGATTAATATATTTAGTAATTGCCTTTATTATACAGCATGATTTATGTTATTGGGTGGTGAGCAGTCACAAATATCTGTCCGTAGTTATCATCCAGACTTAATATTTAAAAGACCCAGTCATAACTCACATTTTCACCCATTGCTTCAAGACGAGCATACAGTAATGGTATGTTGCTGGGTCATTATTACAACCCTGAATGGAGTAAACAATGCCGTGTAGTCGTGTAGAAGACCAGGAGGTCAATTCTAACTTTATGACTTCAAGTCATATGACTTGAATTTCGAAATTTCGACAATGAAGTCATAAATCTCGATTCTGTCTGGGTCATATTATTTTTTTTTAACTCTTTTGAAATGTCAAAAAAGTCATTTAAAAAAAAACTGTGACTGCTAAAAAAACTAGCTAAAGCGCTTTTCAGAGGATGGAAAAGGTAAACTAGCTGAGCACTGTTAAATCAAAAGGCTTACATTAATAGTTGTCCTCAATACCAGTCCTGTGGAATAAATGTTGATTGTAGGCTTTCACAAATTCATTCCAAAAATCACTTAAATAAAAATCTGGAGCGTCATTCATAGACGCTTTGTAATTCTACATACACTGTATTAATCACTCCAAAGTTGAACAAAATCAAAAGTTGAACCAGCATGACAAACATACATATAATACTCATTTCAATTAGATCATTTATTACTATTAGTATTTAGCATATGGTCTTCCAAATCATCACTTGATGCCCCAATAAAAAAACGTTGATATCATTACAACGGTTTACTGTTGTGTTTTGTAATGTTAAAAAATTCCTCAAACACTATACTTTGTACATAAAAGGTTTACGTTGAAATAATCAATCAATAATCGTTCAAACATTGACGACGAGCTAAATTTGTATGCGCTAACTTACAAATTAAGCTAAATATATTATTTTTATGCAACTTTTTATTTATTTATATGCGGAGAACTTAAACGAGTTACTCTCGCCTTTTTTAACATAATTTTGGATCTCCACATCATGTTCATCCATTGTATTTTTCTCAGCCACCACCGATTCAATTTTTTTCAGAATCGAAATGGTAAAACAACGGTCACATTTACATTTAAAATTAATAAACAATTGATATTTATAATATTCACAAAAAGTTGTAATTTTTTTTTATTTTTATTGATTGGCTTTTTATTAATTGTTTTCAGAAAAAAACATTAATATAAAAATAAATTAATTTTACAAATTTAACTTAAAATTTATTACAATTTACGTTAAACTTGTTAAACTTTATTGTTTGATTAAAATTCACATAATGAATTTGGATCAAAAAATGATCGAGAATAAGTAGAATTTTTCAGTTTTTTTGTTTCTTTTTTATTGTCTCTTTTATTGCATAAAAATTATACATTTAAACTTCTATGTATAATCATCCCACGAAACATTTTCTTTACAAACAAAACAAATTGAACGGTTGTATTCGTCTACATGTATTACTATGAATAAGCCTACATAATAAAACAAATTTCTATGTAGACACAAACAGGTATTACTAATTAATATTGGGGGCAATAAACTAAAAACATCGTTAAAACATTATTGACCAACCCGTAGTATACATAAATACTTTTATGCCTGTTTCCTTCTAGAAAAAAAAAGTCCGAGTTGAAACAAATTGGCAAATTATTAGCAAAAATCTTTATATATGAATATTCCTACTTTTAGAGAAATATTCGAAATAGTCAATCGTTACAAGCTGCGAGAATGATTACTTAGAGAAAATTTTGCGACTAAAATTACGCAAAATTGAAATAATGGAAGAAATACGCCAAACTCAAGAGGACAATTTGGCGTTTATTTCAAAATAATTTTTTACTTTTAGCCTGTGTTACTTTTTTTAATTAATGAATTATAAATTTAATCAATGCAATTGACAATTTTTATAATATTCATTTAAAATATATTGAAATGAAATTGAAAAACCATTAAAATTGAAGAGCAATTTTACCCTATTAGAAAATTTACTGCATTTGTTGTATTTGGTTC
>OY856188.1:235622519-235911373 GCA_963693315.1 Diogma glabrata | reverse complement strand
AAAAAATTTTATGCTTAGCGTCAAATTCTTGTGATTTCATAAATCCAATTTCTTTTTTATCATTTGTATTCCTGTTAAAAATAAGAAAGATAAAAATAAGAAAATAGCTGTAATGGAACTGACTTTTCATTTATTTTCTGTTTTTTCACTCAATTTACTTTAAGGGACAAATTTGAAATGGATTTTTATATTCCACTTTAGAGATAATAATAAGTTTTCCTTTTAGTTATTTTCTTTTTACTGTGTTTGTTTTTTATCTATATACTCTACTTCCATAAAAAATATCTATTCTAGGAAGAAAAGCAAAATTCAACACTAAAATTCAAAAAAAAGTTTTTATGGTCGTTGACGGAAAAATCTTAAGTCTTAAATATAATAGATTGTCTGATGAGAGACATGCAATAATTTTATTTTGCTGTTGAAGCCATCATACAAACCAGAAGTTTGAAAATTACATTTTCAAGCATTGACGTGTATAACTTATCAACCAATACATTAACTCTGACTACATTTTTATGAATTGAGTTTATCGTTCACGTCAATATTTCATCAAAAGAGTATTTTTTCGACAGATTTATTCTATAAACGATCCATATATGTCGTAACCCTCATTCACACTATAGTTTATTGGTTTACTTTAACGTGAAAATTGAATTAAACTGAAATTAAATTGAATGAATAATGATAAGAATTTATTACATGTTTTTATGAGCATTTTCATAGATACGATGTTGTCACTTGAAATAATTAAATGATCAGGAAGGAACGAAAAATATATACAATTTTCTAAATACAAAACAATAAAATTTGAAATTATAATTTTTATTCGTCGTATTCATTGTTCTTATCTTTTTTTGTATTTTTTTAGTTACAATTTATAAGAATTTTGTTAAACAATTACTTTTCTATACCATTGAATCGAATCGATATAAAATTAGATACATTTTATAAATTAAATGGAATTCGAATTCTATGCTGTAAATCGTGTGAAACCAATGAAAATGATTGAACAGAAAACTAACCCTAGAATAAATTAGATTTTTGGAATTTATTATTTTCAATTAATTAGAAAAGTTAATTAAATTGATTATTGATTAACACGATTGATGAATTAATTCTTTGTCAAAACAAATAAGTAGAACTCAAAACAGGTAATATTGCTTTTATACATTTATTGTAAAGAGTGTTTAATTCATTAGACTTGAATTTTGAATAGAAATTGCAGTTTCAAGGAGTTTCCTGAACAATTTAAGCTCAAATATTTTGAATTTTTTCAATTCGAAAGTATGGTTGGATTTTTTAGAGAAAACTCCATTTCTCTTGTATGTTTTTCAAGCCCGATTCATTCTCATTAGTGTCATTATTTTAATCCTTAAGCAGACACGGGTGTTTTAAGCTAAAAATTTGTGTTTTTATTCAATTCTCAATTCTAGAGTGTACAATTTATTATACTCATTCAGAAATTCAGATCGATGGGATTCATAGTTGGCGAGATATTCAATAGAAGAAGACAGACAGAAATACAAACACTCAGTCTCACAAAATATGCTAAATTTTATGTTAAAAGCGTCATTATGTTATAACGGAGGCAACAAATGAGTTGGATCCCTTTCATTCCGTAAGTTAGCTAGAAATCAGGTAAATTTTATCAATTTCAATTAACTTTATTATTTTCGTTATTGACATGATTGAAACATAGGAGAGAGTTTTAAAACAAAAAAGTACAAATACTTTCAAGATAAAATACCTGCAAAAAAAACATTAAATTCAATCTTTTTTTTACTGTTTCTGGCAAACGTCAAATAAAAGCAAAAAAAATTGATCTAAGAATTTCCTAATTTAATATTAATACTATTTCCACAAAAAATTTTAAAGATCAACTATACTTCATACATTTACTATATTAAATATTTCCAAAACAATTTCATCCAAATGTTGCTAATGTTTATATTAAACAAAAGAAATATTTTGCAAATGTTGCAATGAATTCTTTTGTTGCTCTATATAATAGTTTTTCCTTAAACTTTTTGGCTCATGGCCAATAGAAGGAAATTGAAAATTTTCCAGTCCGTTATTTTTAAACCAACAAATATTTTTATTCACAAAAATTTAAATTAATTTAATTTTCTATTTTTTTTTCGATGGAACAATTTTTTTTTGCTATTGTTACTATTAAAATACTTTGTCTCAAAATGAATTATTATTTTTGCTATAGCTTTTTTGAAGTTGCTGTTTTTTTATAATTTAATTACATTTTGTGCACTCAAAATATGGAAACAAAATTTTCCCACATATTGTGAGGAAAATGTAATATTTGCTTAATAGTGGGTAGTTGTTGGATTGAAACGAATTAAAATTTAGGTGCTTAAAAATATAATTGTGAATTACATAAATTATGTTTTTGTATAACTGAAATATTTAATGCATGCATACAGAACAACAATTCAAGAGAGTGTTTGGAATCATTAGTGGTTTTATTACTATGGAAAGCTAGTCCATTTTCTTTTTTTCCGTTTTTCACATAAATATTTTTTTTTATGAAAATTGAAAGAAATGGGTAGTTGTAAATAGTAAGGAAAAGGAAAATCAAACAATAAACGACCATATTTTTCTACTTATATCTTTTTTATCATATTTTACGATAAATATTTATGTGCATATATATAACAAACACATTAGTTATATGAACTTAAGCATGCAAAAAACTTTCCTGTTAAAAAAATTTTCGAAACAAAATTTTATGTTTGGTTTTCCTTTGTGCTTTTTATAAACTAATATAGAGTTTTTTATAGCAATCCAATTACGGTTTATTCAAATTTTTCTTCAATGTAGCTAAAATTGTTGTTATGCTAGCTAAATAAATTTTTGAATTTAAAAATGCTGAGTTTTTTTAAATTGCAAACGTACAGAATAGTTTGCTTGTGGTTTAGTTAAAAACAGAACCAGTTATTGTTTTTGAATATTCAGTGAAAAGTATTGTTAAGATGTAGAATAACTTGTAATGAAGCGCTGCTTTGTTGGCGAATCAACGAAGTGGCATAGCAGATCGCGCATCTGGATGAGATTTATTTATAGCCCCACACTAGCTTCAATCATTGGGAACGAGTGAGAAATCCTGCTACTTCAGCTCAAATAACTGGATAGTACGCGAGAAAACATGATAAGAACGGATGTGAGAAAAAGCAAGTGAACTAATCAGACTCTGGCGACCCCCTTATACGAACAGAACCACGATCGCCTCGTCCAACCCCCCACCCCCAACCATTCACAGCACACATTCACACGCTCTCACACCGCATACACTCACGTATCCTCTCACACACACACACACACACACACACACAAACACACACACTTGTACAAATCCATTATTGATAGTTTTTTTTTTTTTTAATTTTTTAGTTAATTCACGTGATTTAATAACTGGAGTATTAACTGGTGTTATCGATAAGCTTTGTGTCAAGGGAGTACAGCCCATAATTAAATTTTTTCTATTATGACAAAAAAAGTTAAATTTAAATAAATTGAAATATTTAACTTTAAATGTTTTCCGTTAATGCTGCTGGAACTATCCATTAAGAATCGGCATTAACGTAACCGAAGAGACAATTTATTTCGTTAAACACCACAATTTTAGTTCCCCCACACTTCAGTTAAATCGTTAATCCGCAAAAAAACATCGATATAACAAATTGATCATAATTGATCATTGTGCCAGGATCAAACGTAAAGAATCGGAAAGAATACCAGCTAGCTCCGTGTAATCAAACAAATAATCAAACAAATTAAGTAATAACTTAATTTTTTTAATGTGAACATTGGACAATTGCTAAATAAAAAGGAAGAAAAAAAACGACATGAATTGAAATTAAATTCCATTTTGTCACGATTCCCGAACATTCACAATATTCTTTTGATTTAGCATTAATTAAGTAAATAAATCCATATCACAAGACCTGATCATAATCATCTTAATTAAATAATATTTGTTTATCTGTTTAATACAGAAATTCTGGATTGTTTCAAAGCAGTGCGATGTAATGTCAGCTACAATTACAACCGAATTAATGATTTAATATTAAGTTGGTTGCATGTTGCATAGTAATTATTAGAAAAAGATCAGTAATTTCAATAAAAGTAACACAAAAAAAACAATTTATGAGCCTTTTGGTTTATCTTATGGTATAACCTCCCGTTGCACTCGTACATGAGTCCCTTCTCTCACACATTCAGCCATACATACACTCCCACATATATATATATATATATATATATATATATATATATATATATATATATATATATATATATATATATATATATATATATATATATATATATATATATATATATATATATATATATATATATATATATATATATATATATATATATATATATATATATATATATATATATATATATATATATATATATATATATATATATATATATATATATATATATATATATATATATATATATATATATATATATATATATATATAAATATATATATATATATATATATATATATATATATATATATATATATATATATATATATATATATATATATATATATATATATATATATATATATATATATATATATATATAAACCAGTTTTAAATGCTAAAACATTAATGAATAATATTGTTAATACGGATAATCAATTAACGGAAAATGAACCTACTGTATACAATTCTAATACGTCATCTAATAATATAAACAAAATTAATGGTTTAAAAACAAGTCATACTGCAAAGTGTAATGATCTAGACAAACAACAATTTGAACATTTGGACAATAGTGATCACTCAAATAAAATCATAAATAAAAAAAATAAACAAAAAAAAAATAATAACAATATTAACATGATAACTGACAAAACTGTTGAACCAGCTGTTAAAATATTACCTACAAAGAGGAATGTAAATGTTGTAATTGGAACTGGTAATATAAGTTCTTCTATAAGTGCAGTATCCCCTCGGAAATGGATATTCGTATCAAGAATAAAACCTGACGTGAGTGACGAAGATTTTAATAATTTTGTTAGAAATAATATTGGAATTACTGATGCTAAATGTTTTAGAATTAATCCATACATTAAAAATGGTGAAACTCCAAATTATATATCTTATAAGATTAGTGTACCTGAATCAATGTTTTCCACTGCTATGAATGCTGGATCGTGGTCGGAAGGACTGCTTATAAAAGAATTTGATAATAAGCAAAAAAATTTTCACAACACTCGATACCTGCCTCGTGTGACGTAAATGTTGCTTGCGATGGTACTAAATCAATTTACAATAACTTTATATATTTTCAAAATGTTCGCGGCATCTCCTCGAAATCAACTGAATTTTTACGATTTGTGTGCTCAACAATGTATCCAGTATATGTTATTATTGAAACCAATTTAAACCCGTCTATTAATAATGCTGAATATTTTCCTGGTGAATACAATGTTTTTAGATGTGATCGGTCGGAAGCAAATAGCTCCAAGTCAAAAGGAGGCGGTTTACTTATTGCTGTGCATTCCTCAATAAGTAGTTCATTAATTGCTACAGATTTATCAGTAGAACTATTGTGTCTAAAGCTTAATATTTACAAAAGGAATCTTTATATTTTTGGTGTGTATATTCCACCTACATCGCCTGTTGATGTTTATGCGAAATGCTGCGATACCATAAATGGGATAAATTCTAAACTAGATTTTAATGATGCTGCATTAATTCTTGGTGATTTTAATTTACCTAAAGTAAATTGGACATTTGATGATGAAACAAATTGCGCTATTCCACATAATGTAAACAGTGAAATTGAATGTTTGTGTATTGATTCACTGTTATCTTATGGGCTCGTTCAATTTAATAAAACTAGTAATTATATTGGAAGATATTTGGATTTATTCTTCAGCAATACTATAAATATGTTTGATGCAACTGAATCACTTCTCCCATATGCAGTTAATGATGTTAATCATAAGGCTATGGATATATGTATAAGCAATTTTGAATTTATAAACTCGTCTTGATAATAATAGTTTTAGTTTAGAATTTTTTGATTTTGATCGTGCCGATATTGATGGTCTGAATTCGTACTTTGCGTCTATTGACTGGAGTTCAAATTTTACTCAAACAAATTTGGATATTGATGTATCTAAATTTTATGAAATTTTATTTCTAGGTTTTGATAGATATGTTCCGATTTCTATAAAACATGCAAATTTATCTAATCCTCCTTGGTTTGATAAGTATTTGATAAATTTAAAAAATAGGAAAAAGAAATTATATAAAAAATGGAAATTTTCCAATGATACAGCAGTTAAATCGAAATTTCTAAGATTATCTTCGGAATTCGATGAATATCATCTGAATGCATATAAAGCCTACATACGGAAAATAGAAAATAACTTGTCTAATAATCCTAACTACTTGTGGAAATATGTTGCCTCCAAACAAAATATAGCTGGCGTTCCATCTACTATGTCTTTCAATGGCTCTATTTGCAATTGCAATCCTGACATTGCAAACCTTTTTGCATCTTATTTTCAAAGTGTGTACAAAATTGACAGTGGTGATGGAAGGAATCTTAACTTTCAAGGTAAAAATAATTTTAATAGCATTATATATCCTCCCATTATTTCACCTAAAACGGTAATTCAATCATTAAAATCATTCAAGGGTGGATCTGGTCCGGATGGAATACCAGCTAAGCTTTTGAAAAAATGCGATTTGGTTTTATCTAAACCTTTATCACTATTATTCAATTTATCATTGGCAGTTGGGGTTTTACCTGACATATGGAAGTCCTCACATATTTTTCCTCAATCTTTCTTCATAAGCTGGTAGGAGGGATGAGGTCTCAAATTATAGAGGCATTTCCATTTTATTATCAGCTATTCCTAAATTATTTGAATCTATTATTTGTGATTGCATGTATTTTAATTTAAAAACATATATTGCAGATGAGCAGCATGGTTTTTTTCGTGGTCGCTCTACTGTCTCTAATCTTGTTCAATTTTCTAAATTGGCTATCAATGCTATTGAGTCTAACAATCAATTGGACGTAATCTATACTGATTTTAGTAAAGCTTTCGACTCAATTAATCACCTCATTGTTTTGGAAAAGCTGAAAAACTTTGGTATTCATGAATCCCTAATTAATTGGCTCAAATCGTACCTAACTGGCCGGCTACAATATGTTAAAGTTAATGATTGTTTGTCTAAGCCAATTAATGTACACTCAGGAGTTCCTCAAGGTTCACACCTTGGACCATTAATATTTATTTTATTTTTGAATGATATAACCGAAGTCTTACAGTACTCGCAATGCCTAATATACGCCGATGATTTAAAAATATTTTATCAGATTGAATCTTTGAATGATACAGTTAAACTACAAACTGATATTAACGCAATAAATGCGTGGTGTGAAAAAAACCTATTATTCTTAAATTTAGCAAAATGCAAGATTATCACCTTTCACCGCAAATCTTCTATCATATATGGTGAATATAAAATAAGAAAAGAATCTTTAGATAGAGTATATGAAGTTAAGGACCTTGGAGTAATGTACGTTCCATCCTTCTCCTTTAATCGCCATATTGATAATATTATTGCAAAAGCACATTCAATGCTGGGTTTTTTTAAAGAGAATCATGAATGATTTCAACAACCCAAGAGTTTTAATCTTATTGTACCAATCATTTGTTAGATCACAACTTGAGTATGCGTCGTGTGTGTGGAGTCCTTATTATGTAAAGTATATTAGCAGAATTGAACGCATACAAAAATTATTTCTCTTATTTTATGCAAGAAAGTTAGGGCAATTTGACCGTACCAAAAAGTATTGGGAAAATGTTAGGGATTTGCCACCTTACATTTAAAGATGTAAGGAAACTCGGTTGGATACCTTAGAGGTTCGTAGGCAACATGCTGGTGTAATATTTATTGCAGATATTATTGATGGTCGTATTAATAGTCCTTTCCTACTGGAAAGTTTAAATATATATGTTCCTAGTAAAAATTTAAGGAAACGACAATTTCTGTCTATAAATGTTCATAAAACGAATTATGAAACAAACCAACCGCTGAATAAAATGTCAGATAATTACAACAAATTAGCGGATGTATGTGACGTCGGTCTAAATAAGTACGAGATCAGACAATCAATTAAGAGAAATTATTTATAGGCATTTTTTACTTTTTGTTTTTATTTTATTGACTATTGTATTGTATATGATTAATGTATTATTTTATTACATATTTTTGTATTCTTTTTTTCTTTAATATTTTTCGTAATGACTAATCGTAGGGAAATTGTATTTCAAATTGATTATCTAAAATAAATAAATAAATAAATAAATATATATATATATATATATATATATATATATATATATATATATATATATATATATATATATATATATATATATATATATATATATATATATATATATATATATATATATATATATATATATATATATATATATATATATAGTATATATTATATATATATATATATATATTATATATATATATATATATATATATATATATATATATATATATATAACACCTTCTACTGGTGTTATATATATATATATATATATATATATATATATATATATATATATATATATATATATATATATATATATATATATATATATATATATATATATATATATATATATATATATATATATATATATATATATATATATATATATATATATATATATATATATATATATATATATATATATATATATATATATATATATATATATATATATATATATATATATATATATATATATATATATATATATATATATATAACACCTTCTACTGTTGCACCAATTATTTAAAATATATATGCGTACATCAACAGTTGTTTTATTTTGGTTTTATTGAATTTTATTTTAATTTATTTTTTTTGATATAGTTATGTACAACAAATAAATAACCGCTATACGGGTTCACGTTTATACAACAGAATAAAACACAATTTTTCGTATTAACTACAATGTTGAATGTTTTCATAACTCCTGTTAATTCGCGCCGTAATTTATTTTGTTTTTTTTTCAAATTTTTCGACAGAAAACCACTACTTGTCTTTCTTTAACCGCCTCGCTTACAATAACATTCAAAACAAATATTAAATTTCCTTATTGTTAAATTTATGTATGTCCGCCATTTATACTACCACGGAATGATATTTTCCACAAATTTTTCTTCGCTTGCAATCAATTTACAAAATTTACAGTTAACGATAGTATATGTAGGTTTCTATTTTACAGCGTTTCAAATCAAAAACAAAAAACTCGAATTCCATAAAGTAAATTTTCACTAATATTGTTCTAATACGATCAAACACAAAATTGTTCTACTTACTTCACTAGCAAAAATTCAATTTGATATTAATCAAAAGGAAACCGAAATATATGTAATTTTTCTGTATTAAGTGCTTGAAAATTGATTTAAATTTTGTATTAATCGGATGACAACAACCGTTCATCCTCCTGTCACAATTTTTAATTTCATCAGCTGAAGCTAATACATCAAAAAGAATCAGCTGTTCGCTAATCAGACAAAACGTCGACGATCAAAATAGAAGTAGACTAAGAGAGCCTCTATACGCGGGTAGGCATATTTATAGGCAAATAGTAGCAATCGGTTTTACATCACAAATTACAAAACGAATTTGTTTATTAGACATTCTCATTCGATAAATATGTGTACTAAAAGTGTCTTCACTATTGTACTATAACTGGAAGGAAACCATAAACAGAGACATCTATTAGGACATGATTTTCGGAAATAACATTTATTAGTTTACTCACTAAAGAGTGAAGACTCTAACCTGTACTAAAATTGTAGAATATTTAAAAAAACAGAAACATGGATTATAAAACGATTGTAGGAAACCTACATGGAAATAGCGGATCCACGAATACAACTTGAATAAATGAAATTACATTGGGAAATATCACACAGCTATGACACATGTTCATTTCTTTATTTAAACGAAAACTATTGTAGATGGCAACGACGGGTTGAGTTCAAGAAAATATGGTTAAAGAAAAATGGAAACAACCATGAAAGTCTCCGCCAGTGAAAATCTGATGTGCGTGAGAAAGTAGTGAATCTATAAATCAGGGAATTATACGACGCTTCGTTGATCAACAGACTACGTCATAACAAACTTCTGTTTTAAACAGACGCTTAATAAGTAGTTTTTTAAACTAAAGCGAAATCTGTACTGCTTTTTTAAAACCAAATCTGTATTTCTTGACAAAACTTATGTAATATTTTATTTAACTTTGTACCTATACCAATAAATTTAACCTTCAAAATCTTTTATTTAATAATAAATCTAAGTCTTACATTTTTTTCAAGCCAGGTGTAGTTGAAGTAAAAATTGTCTTGGTTGTAATATTTTTATGCTGGACCGTTTGAGCCTAGTTTTAAAATATGGCGCAGCTGCTCCATTAGGTCAAGTTTATTTATTTTGTATGTATTGCATAGTTTCCATGTTTTTGTACATATTTCTTTTACAATTTGACATAGTGTTTTTCAAATTTTTCTCTTGTTTTCTTCCAACTGACTGTTAGAACACAATATAATTATGATCGTTCAAAAAACTAGCCAATTTAAAATCAGCAGTATATTAACTATTCCAAGCTTACCCTTTTAATTATTTGTTTTATCACCTCTTGACTTTTATTGACGACAAAAGTAGGGTTATTCTCAATATGAAATTGACTCAGATTCCTTTTTATAAAAAAATGTTGATTAAGTTGTCACTAAACTAATTTGCGCCGCCATCTGAAAGATGATTTATGAACCACATTCAATATTCAATTCCCAATCAAAAAATATTAAACCTTTTAATTGAGATAAAAACTATCCTATCGAGTATATATTAAGCGCAATTAAGCGTAATATATAAAATTCTTAAGTCGCTCAAAAAAGAAACATAAAATTGCCAAAATTTCCAATACAAAGTTGTATGAAAAATTTAGCCTATTTTCGTATTTGTTTTACTGACAGAAGAAAATAATATGCTTAATATATAGTCAGTAATAGTTCATAAAGAAATTTAGATTATTTAATTGTAGTAAAATAAGAAATTTTATAGACAATTCAACTCACTAAATAAAGTTTCGATAAGGTCCAAAAAAAACGCTTCATTTACTATTTTTTAACAAATCAAAACGAATTGTTTCGATTATTTTTCTCTGCTGGGAAGGAACAGCGAATATTTTCGGCCTACTTAATATATTAATTTAAAACAAAAATTCACATACAAAATTATGTGAAAATGCAATTTGCAAATAGTAAAAATGTCCGTTTTCATTCATAAATGATTGCATGTTTATGTTTATTTGTCAAAAATAAATTACAAATTAATAACATTTATGCGCCTACTAAGATGAAATAATATTTTATTATGTATGATTATGTTTTATGAAATAATGTTACTATTTCTGTTCGTTAAATTTTCTGCTAAATACTTAGATTATAAAATACACAGGATAAGTAATATCTTTTTAAGTTGAAGTTATTTTTATTTACATAAAGTAGTATGCGATATTAACGTGATAGTATTTGCACTGAAAAAACACAGTAGCGTAGAAATTTAAATATCACCGAGGTTTTCCCTTGCTTGACCAAATATGCTTACAAAATAACAGACTTATGTAGAAATTTTGTATTTAACATTTTTACCGATTGGAGAATGACCAACCTTATTCAATTTTATTTTATGTTTGTCAAAAGTATTTCGATTAAAATAAAACTGATAATATTAAAACTGAAAATTTGATCCTAACTAAAATTTTATCATGTACGCTTTGGTTTTGTTTTCATTTAAACTAAATTTAAAATGAAATGGATATTGTTTATATGGTTTACTGTTTCAGGTTTTGTTTTAATTTAGAATTAAATTAAAATGAAATATATATTATTTGGCAGTTACTTCCTTCTGGCAATAGAAGAATAATAATATATTTTTTTTCTATAAATGGAAAGAGATAAAAATGCTGCACGGGACCCTGTATTTTTGTATTTATTTTTACAGGAGCCTTTTCTTTTGTGGAAATTGTTTTCAATGCAAAATTTGAATTTAAAAGATAGCTTCAATTTTTTTATAGTTTTATAGTGTAGATACACAAATATTACTTATCCTGTATATTTTATAATCTAAGGCTAAATACAACTCGTCACCAAATTATTAGTCGATTATTTTTCAACATTACCACTCATGCCATTTGAGGTTAAAATACCTCATATGACATTCGTAATAATGATTATGAAAAATAATCGACTATTATATGACGACTCGTGATATTATATATGATAATTTGTAAAATTATTCTAGTTGTGTTTTGTATGAAATCCCATATAATTTTTTTGGAATTAATTCTCCTTTCCCCCTTTTGCAGCGCCATTATGGCAAACACCGTGACAAAATAATCACTCAATAATATATTTTATAGTCTATATGGGCACACGGATGGTTAAAAAGTCGATAAAGCAGGCTTGACAGTAAATTAGTTAATTTACGCCGCCATCTGAAAGTTTGCATATGAACCATCCATATTTAACATTTAATTCGCAATTAAAAGTATTAAGGCTTTTAATCGGGATTATACACACACTGTACAAAATTTTTGAGGATGATCGTCGGTTTTCTTAGTTTTCTTAGTCAAAAACAATTTGAACCTTATGCTCTATGGTGATAAAGAAGACATTTCTAAATCAATTATAAAAAAATGCGTGATGCGGTTTCTCGACCAACACCCCATCAAAATGTGTACAACGAGCGTAAAGAAATATAACTTCAAAAACAAGTGGTGTTACTGGGAAGCTCTATTATACCTCTCTCGAATTCTTTTTTATTTTTGTCAGTCGAAATGTATGCTGAAGCAGTTCTTGTTACATCAACAATCATGGAATTGGTGGCTTATTTCCTTATTTCATTGGTAATGCAAGGTGGTCTAACCAAACCTGTTGGTATCTGAAGACATTCCCAGTGACCGAGATAGTTTTTAGGATTTATTGATGACTAGAATTATCTTTCTGGTTCAAAGAAACAATTTGTAGCGCAAACGTTTTGATTAGGATCCGCCTTTCCCAAAATTTTATCGGGACGGTAACTTGAATCATTGAACTCCCATGCAGTACTGATAATTTTATTGACCCAACGTCTATCTTAAAAGGAAATCTAAGAACCCAACCGATCTTTTTCCATGTATCTTCAACTGCTATTGCATTATTTACAAGATTAAAGATTGCAACAAAATTATTCCTGTAAATGTTGGCTGTATAGAGCCAACATTTACAGGAATATCGATATGTCCAGGTTGAAATTTGTTGCCGCTCCTCCTCGTATCAGTGAGTCTTGATTCGTTTCACAAAGTGTTATTTACATAACTTACGCATCTAATGGATCAGAGTGTGTAGTTTTTCGGGTAGATTTTGATGATCGTTGGTGCCAAATCAACATTTTGCTCTACCATAATTAGCTTTTGATCTAGCTCCGGATTAGTTAGAAAGTTTTAGTTCCCCGTTGTGCAACTATATTCCATTCTTTTCTGTTTCGTCTTCTGTTGTTTCTGGTTTAAATTGTACATTTTTCTTAATAGATCCAGATTTCCCAGATCATAATTTTTTTGCATTTTAAACTCTTGTATGTATCCCAAATGTTTTTTAAGATGAGCTAAATAGCACTTCGGTAGTTATAACTTGCGGCCCTGTTTTTTTTATTTCACCCCTGTTAAAAACAATCTAATTTTTCTTCTTCTATGTTACAAGTTACAAGTACAAAACCAGTTTCTATTAGTTTATGTATTGTTCTGAATTTATGTGCACATACCTGAACGTTTTGTTTGGCATAACGTGTTCCCTGCTGTGGAAAGTAGCAGGTGATCTATTTTTTTCTTAGACAGTTGCTGTAGTTCTATTAAGACGTTCGAATTTTTCTTTTAATATTTCTTTTGTATTCGTTTATTATAGTGATGCAGGATATAGCCCGTTAAAATTTGTTGTACTTTTTTTGAATTTTTTTACATTTGCATGCTAAAGGTCTGTGTAGCCAAATTTATAAAATTTATTTTAAATCAAATGCTTTGATTTAATGTGTAATGTGTATGCAATCGTGCGAGAGTAGATTATTACATTCAATATTCTCAAAATCTAAAATAACAACAATAAACCAGTTTTTAATGTTAGTAATTATGCTAAAAATACCTAGATCAAAATACCAGAGAAAACAGATAGTTAAGTTCTATAAATTTCAGAAATATTTTGGTAAACAATAAATAATATGTAATTAAGGTGTATTTACTGTACTTTAATGATTTGATTGGGCGCCACTGTAACGAGTAGTCTTAACTTCTTAACTTACCGGCTTACAGATCTCTTAATGATGTTGAAATGTACAGCACATTACCAGGTAGCAGTCGTGCTAGCAGTAGCTAAGCAGCAGTCGTGTTGGGTGGGATCTTTTCATCTATCATCAATTGCTTGTTGTGCTGTAAATTTAATTAAAACAACTTAAATAATCCTTTTAGGGTATAATCAAGATATACTAAGCTGCATAACTAATGATGTAATAGATATTTCAGGACATTATCCACAGTCTCCATACTGGTAAGTTTCGTTAACGGAAGCACCTTCAATTCAGTTGGCAAGCTCCACATCACTTTAGCAAACACTTTAATGATTTTATTCGAAATATGGCTCCAACATGGAACCATAATGTCATCCCATTTTTTGCACAAAAGTGAGCTTGTACCTATCTTCATCATAATATTTGTTTCTATTCAGTTTCCATATAGAGCAATTCCCCGTCACCGCAACAGCATTTGTTCTAGCATCCGGACTAACCCCCTCCGATTTCAATGAAATTTCATACACAGATAGCAAGGGACCAAATAGTAATACTGTTTCTTTCGAAAAATAAAACTTTGCTCTGGGGATGACACAGGGTGGCCGCCAAGTTTACGGGTTGGCGAAACATTAGCATGTTTGGCTATAGATTACTAATGATTGACTTAACCGATATAAGTCATTTATAACTCATTAGAAAGGTAATTAATAGAACTTTTAAAAAACATTATGTAAAATTTTGTAGTAATTTTTTAAAACTGTGTTAAACTTAAATAATAATTTCAAAGATGGCACTGTTGGGGGTACCCTCACTTTTACTACATTTTTTCCCAGAAAAAAAATGTTTAGTTAATTCTTAATCTAAAACGGATGTTTCCCAGTGGCATGAATTCTTATTTTGAAAATAAAATTCTTACAAAATTTTTATTTCCGTTTTTTCAAATTTTCTTTTAAACAATGCAGTCTATTTAACTAAAATCGTCAGAATTCTTGTTTTATAGAAATTTAATTATTTTAAGGATACAGGTGAAGTATTTGAGGGTGTGGATACTTATTACTTAATTGACTTTTTCTCCCATTTCTACCGGTTTTTCTTTAAAAATTGTTTTAACTATTACTACGCTTTACTGTGCTCCCATTTTTACAGATATTATCATTAATAGGTAATAAAATTACGGTACTCGATTATTTCATGCATTTATAATTAATTTCGGATAGGTAGAAATGGGAGAAAAAGTCAATTATGTAAAAAGCATCCACTAGAGTGGCCTTTAGGTTACTCTAGATTTTGTTTTTCATTGTACAGTTTGCAGCACCCCTCTTTTTCGTGTCAATACCCATAAAAATATTATTTGTAAAATTTGAAATCAATCGATCAATTCTAAGGCGTACCCTCGTACGTACTTTAGAATTGAACAATTGATTTCAGATTTTGCCAATAATATTTTTATGGGTATTGACACGAAATTGGAGGGTGTCGTACAAAAAATTAAAAAGTGTTTGTTTAAAGTTCAGGACAAAGCCTTTCAACTTTAATTGGCCGGGAGCAAGCCTTAGAATTGATCGATTGTTTTCAAATTTTGCAAATAGTATTTTTATGGACATTGACACAGCACCCTCCGCTGTACAAAAAGTTAAAATTTTTTTCAAGGGCCACTCTGATTCACACCCTCAAATACTTAACTTGTATCCTTAAAATAATTAAATTTCTTTATTTAACAAGAATTCAGGTGGCTTTAGTTAAATAGAATAATAATAATTCCAAACGAGAAATTATGCTATAGGGAAATTTTTGTTTTAGATTAAGAACTAATTAAACATTTTCTAGAAAAAAAATGTGGTAAAAGTGAGATAACCCTCAACAGCGCAATCTTTGAATATATTATTTAAGTTTAACACAGTTTTAAAAAATTACTACAAAATTTTAAATAATTTTTTTCAAAAGGTCTATCACTTACCTTTCTAATGAGCTATAAATGACTTATAGCAGTTTAATTAATCGTTGGTAATCGGTTACCAAAGATACTAGTGTTTCGCCAACCCGTAAAACTTTGACACCACCCTGTGTCATCCCCAGAGCGAAATTTTATTTTTCGAAAGAAATAGTATTTTTATTTTGTTATTGGCTTTTTGTGCTTTTCTACTTTCTAGTTTTTCTACTTTTTTTCATATTTAATCCTACTTAAAATCTGGGATCGTTTATTACAAACAGTGTGTATCAAGTGACAAGCATTGTGCCGCTAAATTAAAATCTTGTAACTCCTTTCAAATTGAAAATAAAAACTGTTACTATTTAGATAAATCGTATAAGGTTTTATTAAGGACAAACTGGGTTTTGGAACTACTATAGATTATTTTGATGAACAACTAACCCCTAGAAAATAATTTTAGCACTTGAACGACATAAATATCAAATATTGTATCAAATATTTTCTAGGATATTCACATAATAAACTAAAAAATTTATTATTTCTGCTCTAGCATCACCTTTTTTAATTTATACATATTTTTAATTTAAAACTATATTTCTAAAAACTACGTGCATAAACTTTAAAACCACAATTTTTTTTGTTTAAATAATTTACCGTTACTAACAATAAATCAATTTTTAGTTTTTCCTCTTGAACAATAAACCAAAATTTTCATTTAATTCAATATAAAACAAAACGAAAAATTGTGTTGAAACCAAAACTAAAATTATAAATTGTTCATAAAAATGAAAATTGGAAAAATGAACAATAATAAAAAACAACAAAAGATTATTGCCTCAATTTTCTCTATTCTACAGACGACAATTTTATATTTTATGTTTTCTTAAGGAAACATTTTTCTTCTTTTTTTTACAACGAATATGATTTTTATGTATTTAATAATTTTCGTTTTTGTTAAGTGGTTGGAAGTAAATGTAGCATGAAAAAAGTCTTTTGTTTCTTATGATATGAGTATATATGGTTTTTTGCACACTCTGCTAACTCCAGATAATTCTGATATTATTGATCAAATTTGATGAATGTAGTTGTAGAGTGAAACAAATGGCTTTTTTTTGTTTATTACACAGACTTGAAAAAATCTCTGAAAAAATATTTCATTAAATTTTCAGCATAATTAAAAATTCCGAAGTAAAAGACAATGAATGATACTATATAAACGTCTCAATTAAAGAAAATATACGTACGCTGATATCATCCAACGCCAATCACTCTTTTTTAAATTCGAAAAAAAATATTCTGTGTATATATGAACAATTGCTATTGATTATTTGGAATAAAAAAAATGATGTTGCAAGAAGGCTCTATTGACATACAATCAATTCGATTTGAAATTTTCATTTTATTTTCTCTTGAATAATAATAAAACGAATAAAAAAAGCTACGTACTTCAAAAGCTATATTTTTTGTTTATACTTCAACTGTATTATACTGCATACCTTTGCATTCCAAAAATGTAAATCGAACTTTTATAAATTTTTTAAATAGAATTAAAAATAATATGAAAATGAATAACAGAAGAAAAATTTATGAATAAAATTCAATTGATCAATCAAGTTTGAATTGAATCCGTGAACGACTCATTCATGTATTTGGCTTTATTTAACTAATAATAATAAAAATTTTATTAAAGAAAGTAAATAAGACTCGACTTGTATTGAAATGTTTGTATAAGTAATAGTTTTGGCTTTGTTGAACAAATGTAAAAGAATTGGGAATACAATTTACAAACAAACTACTTATAAATCAGTTGAAACAGTATATTAATTTTTTGCAAATGTTTGTAAATTGATATTTTCTCCATGCATTTGAATGCATAATCATTGGTGAATAGAAGACAAATGTTTAGGCAAACATTTTAATCATAATATGTTAAATATAAGGAGCCATCTTCAGACCGCACCCCATCTTCCCTATTCGTCATTGACCAGGGCTTAAGCCCGCTGTGCCTATAAATACAATTGATTTACTCAATTTTAGCTAAATTTGCACAATAAACGGTAACAAAACAAAATTCTTCGCTGCGTGTCCTCAATTATTTTTTAGCTTGACATCAATACCACAGTTTATATCTTGTTTAGTTGTAATACTTTCTCTCAAGAATGTAAACCATCAAGGTTTTTTCCTAGCAAGCTAAAAGTGCAAACGTCTAATAAGAGTAGGATATTATTTTCAAACTCTGAACATGTTAAACCAATATCACAATGATAGGAAAAGTAAAACACAATTAATAATCTCATAAATTAAAGCCTTTCATTTCGTAAAATTTTTTATTTTCATTAAGGTCATTTAATTTATTGGTGACAAAAGCTTATAATATATTTAATCGAAAAGTTTTAAAATTAACTATTAATTATATCTAGTTTTCTATATGTGGAAATAATTTTGGGCTGTTTATGGTTCAGTGCATAGAATAGAATTGAAAGGTCAAGAAAATCCCGGATTATATTGTGTTTTAAGCACAAATAAAACTGAAAATAAACGAAAATTTTGTTACTAAATAGAACAAAAGTTTTTAAATTTAGATTCAAATTATTATCATCGTTTATCGCACATCAACTGAGGCACACTATGCTGTCGAAAAGCTATTTTATATTCACTGCACACAATAAATCAATAATTTATTATCCATTAAATATTATTTTGTTTTTAATATTGCACAACAAATAAACATAAATGAATAAGTCCTACACTTATTGTCAGTAATAATAATTTATTGAATATTTTATAATAAAATTATTAAAACAACATTAAATAAAACCATGTTTAATGGGAAATATTAAGACAATGTTGAAATTTCTATTTTCAAATGTTAAAATAATCATGAACAATAATAGGTTTTATGTTCTTTTGAACTAGTATTTGCCAGTTGTTGCCTTTAATAACTAAAAATAGAAATAAAACATTTAAGAACTTTGACACTTTGAAATATTTATATATATATATATATATATATATATATATATATATATATATATATATATATATATATATATATATATATATATATATATATATATATATATATATATATATATATATATATATATATATATATATAAGTGGGTTACCCTGTACTTGACCAGCTGACCAGCATCGTAAAATACATATACTCATATATGTTTAAAAATTATAATATACAAAATAAAATGTAAATGATTCAGTTGCGTTTTGATTTTCAATAAAGAACGATCATTATCTAATTATTATTATCCAAATTAAAAGTCCGTTTTTCATTTAAAGTGTCGAATTAAAGTAAAGGAAACCCACTTATATATATATATATATATATATATATATATATATATATATATATATATATATATATATATATATTTATGTATATATATATTAGACATGACCTAACTTATGAAGTTGTTATTTTAATCCCTCCCACCGACTAATTATGTTCCATTTGACTCGAAAATAAAGTGTATGCAGTTTTAATGAAATCGGAAAATAATTACCCACCGCGCAGTGGCGTCGAAGATAAGAAAATTAGCAGAATAATAGGATTTTTTATGTTTATCAGAGATAATCATCTTAAAATATAATAAATCTCATAATTTCGATTTTTTATTAAAAGCTAATTACTTTACGATTCCAACGAGCCTAAGTATGTAGAACTCGATCTTAGTAAAGCGTTTTTATCGAATTTCTTTTCCTTAAATCCAAAAAAAAATTTCTGCGAAAATTCAGAAAAAATAAATTTTTATGTTAGATTTAGACTTTGTTTGAGTAACACAAATTTTTATTTTTGGATACATTGCTAGCAGAATTAACTGTACATGGTAAAGTAGATCGTTTGCCAACCATAGTAACATTTGGTAATATTGAAAAGTTATTAACGGTTCCATAATACAAAGAAGAGAGCGGCTTATCGAAATGAATGCCTTGAAGAATGGGGATCTTACTGATAAAGTCGAAGCCATGTGTTACGACACGACATCAAGTAACGCTGGACCAGAAAAAGGTGGAAAAAAAGATTGGCCACAACTTGATTCGATTCCTATGTCGTCATCACATACAGGAGCTTAAACTACGGACTGTTTATGATCTCGAATTTGGAAAGACCACAGCACCTGATGTTTATCTGTTCAACAATTTTCAGACGGCATGGGATGATGGTAAAATTAATCCAACAATGTTCAAAAGTGGAATAAGGGACAAAAAACTGGGAAACAAAATTCCATAACACTCGTAAGAAGCTCTAGTAATATTTTGTCATGAAGAGTTATGAAAATCACACCCACGCAGCGAATATAAAGAATTTTTGGAAGTTACATTGATTTTTTTTGGCGAAACCATTGAGAATTACAAATTCACACGCCCAGGTCCGACAAGTCACGGCGTTTGCATTTTTTCGAGACGTTTGCATTTTTCTGATTATGTTGTATGTAAAAATTTGGTTCAAATGCATAGATGGAACAGTAGCCGCAAATCAGGATTTGGATTACATCAAAATTGACCAAAGAGTTTCAGAAGAAATATTGAGCAAAATTTGTTATCATCTTCACTATTTAACGGAAGCAAATATTGGCTTGGCTTTTTTCGACCCAGAGATTTCGTTTGATGAAAAACAAAAAATGGTTCAAAACCTTGAGGTCCCAGCACGAGACATCCCCATTGCACCCCAAACTCGCAAAAAAGATTTTGACGCAGTCAAACATATGCAACTTTTTGCTAATAAGAACATTAGTGATTTTGTCGCAGAAAAAACTCAGAGATTTTTTAATCGATTTAGAATTTGTATTGAGTTTTTGCTACATGACCCATCGGAATGAGGATTTCGTCAAAGCCACGTTGTTTTGCCAAAGTTTGCATGTTGTTAATGATACCGTCGAACTCGGTGCTAAGTTGATGACACGGAATACAACAGCATTCTAACTAAAGACGAGGATGGTACACAATACACCATTCAGGTGGTCGAAAACTACAGATGCAAATACCCATCATACAATCTAATTTAATTTTATTTTTTTTTTTTTAATGGTTTGGAATTGGAAATTTGGAAAAATGTTGCTTTTGAATGAAAAATTATTATAAATTTAACCATAAAAATTAATTTTTTTCTTTGAAAAAAGATTATTATGAATTAGTGGATTTTCGTATATGTAAGAAGAAAAATTAAAATAAATCGCTTTTCTAAGATCGATTTCTACATACTTAGGCTCGTTAGAATCGTTAATTCATTAGCTTTTAATAAACAAAATCAAAATTATGAGATATATTATATTTTAAGATGATTATATCTGATAAAAATAAAAAATCCTATTATTCTGCTAATTTTCTTATCTTCGACGCCACTGCGCGGTGGGTAATTATTTTCCGATTTCAATAAAACTGGATATAGTTCATATTCGAGTCAAATGGAACATAATTAGCCGGTGGGAGCGAAGAAAAAGATGGTTTGAAAATTGTTCATACATATCTGTACGCCTATTCCGGCATTTCCCTGGGAATTGGGAATTGAGAAAAAACTGCAATAAATGAAATAAAGAAATATTTTCTAATATGAATTTGTTATTTCCCGCGACACGGAATACTAGTTAGGAAAAAATTGCTATAATTTATTTCTCAATTCCTATTTCACGATGAACCGGAATAAAGCTACTAGTCATGCCTAATATATATATATATATATATATATATATATATATATATATATATATATATATATATATATATATATATATATATATATATATATATATATATATATATATATATATATATATATATATATATATATATATATATATATATATATATATATATATATATATATATATATATATATATATATATATATATATATATATATATATATATATATATATATATATATATATATATATGTATATATATATATATATATATATATATATATATATATATATATATATATATATATATATATATATATATATATATATATATAATAAATATATATATGGGTGATTCTCCAAAAAGGGTACATCCCAGGTAACAATTTCGCCTAAATTTTTTAAATTATTCCAACTTAACTTGAAAAAGCATTGTGTAAGACCATATTATTCAAGCTTTACCTAAAAAAAGCTTGTAAAAGACTAGATTCACTGAGTTTCTTATATAATTCCTTAAGTAAAGCTTAATTCAATAATAAATATTTAGGGCATATTCAAGCAACTGTTACTCAAGTATAATACCTTTTATAAGGTTTTATTCACATATAACTTTTAAGGTAGTATTCAAGATGTTTTTACTCAAGAATTCAATCCCTTATATAAACCTTTATTAAAGTACAACTTTTAGGAAGAATCCAGGAAGATTCTTACCCAAGGATAGTTCCTTGTATACGACTTTATTTATGTATAATAATTTTAGTAGTATTCAAGAAAATTGTTACTCAAGTAATATTTCTTATATACGGCTGTTTTCAATGAATATTAAAAGATTTACAACAAATCGATCTGACAATATTTTTGACAGTTCGTTGTTTAATTCGCAATTGCGTTTTTTTATTAAATCACTTATCGATGTGTTTAAAAAGTTAACAAACCTTTAAGAACTTTAACAAACTATTATTGATTAATACAAAAGATTATTTCAAAATGGTAGACATATTTTCGTCAATGGAAATTTGCAATTGCCATTATTCCGCAACCATTTAATCAAACGTTTCTGATGATGGTTTATAAATTGATTGAGATTTACCATTTCTGATGATGATTTATATAATGATTTGAGTTGGTCAACAAATAAATAAACTGATAATAATTTGTCATACAATCCATTTTTGTATTAAATGTATGTAATCGCCATATTGTGCGCAATTTGCTTGGGAAAAAATTATATCAAAACTTGCAACAGATTGCAACTGACTTATGGAAAATATAACGTAGAACTTAATATGGTCATCTAACATTTATTTATTAACCAGCCAAATTGTACAACTGAAAGTAATGCCAATCACAGCATACTATACCCCTTACGGAGCTTGAGTAAAACTTTTGTTCTGTATTGAATAACGTTTTATTCCTGTCGTGGAAATTGATTTAATGAACGAGTGCGTAAGGGTAAACGATGAGGAAGAGGGTCTGTGTTCGATTCCTGCCAGGCACGTTTTTATTTATGAATTTTATTTTCCTTTTTTTTATTTTATTTTTATTCTTTAATCATTTTTAATCGTACAATTGAATGGAAACACATGCGTAGATATCGTATATGAATACGCAAAATTATTTTCATTTCGAGAGTGTCCTCAATCATAACCAATATTATTTTTAACAAAAACCCATATATTCTCATTTTAGGAAACCATTAGTACACTTTTATATGCATTCTTAATCAAAATGTTTGAATAAAAATTAATTCATAGTCGTGGTAGTGGTCCGAAACTTGAAATGTGTACAAATAATTTGTTAAACAATAGTGATTAAGTTTCAATTTTCTTTATGACAGCTGCTAAATAGAGAAGTGGATAGCGTGCGGTCCTGGAAAGTCAAAGGTTACGAGTTCGATCCCAGCTACAAGCGTTTGTAAAGATGCGAAATGTGTAAAATAAATTGTAATTTCCGATAAAAGATTAACTCAATAGCAGCAATATACAAAAAAAAAGGAGTTTAATGCGCCAATTAACCAAAATAACTAAAGGAAACAATCACCAATTTTTTTTTTCAGTGGCATCGCTTCTTGAATAGGCACTGAGTAATTCTCTTGAGAAAAGATTTACTCAAGCACTTTATTCAAGTAACATTTTGACAGTATTTGAATAAGCCTTGAATAACAACTTATGTACCACTTTATTCAAACACTTATATAAAACATGTATAAAGCATTATATATGTCTTCTTGAATAAAGAATATTTTTTCATACGCCTTTTCTCCTTGAGTAGAGCTTGTATAAAACTTTTCTCATGCATAGTTCAAGAATTTTAAATTTCCCCTTCCATTTTAAATTCCTCTTTTAAAGCTTTACTCAATGATTACCTAGGTGAAATTGTTACCTGGGATTTTATGTCCAAGCTATTTTTCTTATGTAAATAATTGTAGAAATTCTGTGTATGCTAGTGGAAATTGCAACGTGTTTCTAAGAGAATTAAGCAACAGTATAAAAGAAGCAATTTAGTTTTATTTTTATTATTTTTATTGAAAAATATGATCTTGAAACGTGATAAATCACGTCCGTGGACTGTCACAAGACTGAAGTTTTAAAATAATAAGATTCAAAATCAAAATAATAATTACATTGAAAATAAAAAATATACTGTATGAAATAAATAAATATGTCTACTTATTGTACCTCAAACCTTTATCATGAACAGATTAACAAAATCAGTTTTACAGCAGAAACTAGAATGTCCCAAGAATTTCAGTCACTTCCGTGGACAAAATGTTTATTTCTTCTATTTCGTCATAGATGGCATTACAAGAACCAAATCTATGATTTATAAATTGTCAGTCAGCCATATTAGCTTTCGAGAACTTTTGTTAGCAGGTTGAGTGTTCTAATAGTGTTCAATTTGCCATAGAACATCAAAATTTTAAGTAGGGCAAGATCATAGAGTCACATTCGTGGACATCATAATTCTGTAAGTAATTACTAAATTTAAATTTTTATTGTAGTTATAGTAAAAGTGAATTATATAATATATAATACATTTCAAAGAACAACTTCCTAAAACCAAAATGTAATAATTCACAGAATGTTTTTAATGAATTTATCACATCCGTGGACATCGCGTCTGTGGACATTCAATGTCTCCGTCGGGACAGCTAAGTAACAGACGTGACACAAACAATAATAGTGTGATCTTTAATATTTATAAATGATTTTTGTTGATAAAACTTAAATTAACTTACATTATTATCATGTTATATGCAAAATTAAGAAAAGCTTGTCGGAAAATGAAATCCTTACACACTGTGATTTTTCACAGAATTATAACTGCAAATATTCTGAAGAAGTACAAGCAGTACACTTTGGCAGATCTAAAGTCAGGTTTCTTTAGACATAATAGTTGTTTATTATCACTATGGTAGTAGTTGTTTATTACCACCATCACATCTGTGGACAAGTAAAGATTTAAAAGTTTGTTTTTCTTAAAATTTCTCAAATATGATCTGGGCCAATAGTATGACTTAATACAGCAAGTTATTATCTAATAGAAAACATAATAATAACGATTTTTATTTCATGTTTAAAATTCAAAAATTTGTTTTTTCAAACTACCCCTTTTCAGGAGAATGACCCATATATATATATATATATATATATATATATATATATATATATATATATATATATATATATATATATATATATATATATATATATATATATATATATTATATATATATATATTATATATATATATATATATATATATATTATATATATATATATATATATATATATATATATTATATATATATATATATATATATATATATATATATATATATATATATATATATATATATATATATATATATATATATATTGTAACGACTCTCCGTTGGTTCTTTTCGATTATTGAGCAAATACGACAGTAAAAAGACAGATCTTTAGTTAACAAAATCTCAAACTTTATTTATCAACCAGTTACAGCAACTTCCGATTTTAATTACAATAAATTCCAGGGTCTCCAATTTATGTACGATAAACTTCCCCGCTTTCCCACAATTTGAATCAATAATATTCGGAATCGTAAAATCTGTATTTACTATTCCACTAAGTTCAAATTCTTTCACTATTAGTACCCAGGCTCAAGTACCACCGATTATTCCTTATACTTGCGAATATTTATAAACACTTTTAATTGCAAAAGTAAAACTGACTATCTGATATTTTGTTCGCTTATTTATATCCAAAAACAAATAGGCAGAAACTTCTACTACTCAGTTTTTGTTTCCAGTGTATTTTCTAGAAACAATAGGCCACACCTATTTCCATTCATACTTGCATATATGTAAACATTAGCGAACTCATATTTAATTAATTTATGCAAAATGTATTAGTTAAAAGGAGCTAACTTTTAATTCATCTTTGCCATAGTCTGAATGTGGAAAGCAGAATGTATTGGTTATTTATGAGTAAATTAAATTAACCCATTCTGGACAAAGATTATTACAATATAAAACAAAAAAACAAAACATATATATATATATCCGCATGGAGGGATCAGTTTTTATAATTTTGACATTTTTTTTTATTTTTGATCTACGGGTGTGACAACCCCGCGTACTCCAGTCCTTGCTGTTGACATACGAGTTGACGTGAGATATCACACACCACTGGCAATAGCAGTGAGATATCACTAGCCAAGGTGACATCTTAGGGGTGGTGGCGGATGAACTGTATTCAGTCAACAGTAGCACCCTCAATCTTTGCTGTTAAATAATCCTTGATGATGAGACGCTATTGCTTCCTTGAAGAAACGAGCCTTCATATAATTATGTGTGGGCTTTAATCTTTAAGAAAGAGAGTGCGTCACAGGATCAAGGAATATGCAACCGGCTGCATTATTGGCAACTACATTTTTGTTTTGTTTCAGCAAACTTTTGTAACAATTTGCTACTTACTTTTTAATCTACTTTTATTTTCTCTATTCTATCATAAAATATTGGCCTATGTCATATTTTGTTGGTGATAGGATTTTTTGTTTAGTTATCCATTCTTTAACAAATAATATAAAAATACAAAAAAAGAAAGATTTACGTCGATCAACACCTTTGAACGTATGTTGTTGTGGGACCTTGGTCTTAAAAGGTTTTTATGTGTTGTTGTGACACATATTTTTACGCATGGAGGGATCAGTTTTTATTAATTTGTTAATTTTCTTCTATTTTTTGATCCACGGGGTGTGACAACCCCGCGTACCCCAGTCCCTGTTACTGGCATATGAGTTAACGTGAGATATCACATACCACTGTCAATAGCAGTGAGATATCACTAGCCAAGGTGATATTTTAGGGGTGCTGGTGGATGAACTGTATTCAGTCAACGGTAGCACTCTCAATCTTAGCTAATGAGTATTCCTTGATGCTGGAACGCTGTAGCTTGCTCGAAGAAACGAGCCTTCATATAACTACATATCTGAGCTTTAATCATTGAAAAATTTACTGCGTCCCATTATCAGGGATTATGCCATTAGCTGGACTATTGGCAAACCAATTTTAGTTTTGTTCCTGCAAATTTTTAAAACAAATTTGCTTTTTATCTCTTATTTTATTTTTATTTTCCCTATCCTATCACGAAATATTGGCCTATGTCATATTTTATATGTGACGGGATTTATGGCTTAGTTATCCATTATTCACAACAAAAAATATTAAAAAAAACAAAAAAAACAGATTTGCGTCCATTAACATCCTTAGAACGCATGTTGTTGTGGGACCTTGGTCTTAAAAGGTTTTTATGTGTTGTTGTGACACATATTGTAATACCTACTACACATCACATTTTATTAAAATAAAAAAAAAAAAATATTGTAATTCCTACTACACAGCACATTTTCTAAAAAATATATATATATATATATATATATATATATATATATATATATTATATATATATATATATATATATATATATATATATATATATATATATATATATATATATATATTATATTATATATATTATATATATATATATATATATATATATATATATATATATATAATATATATATATATATATATATATATATATATATACATATATAAATATATATATATATATATATATATATATATATATATACTATATATATATATATATATTATATATATATATATATATATATATATATATATATATATATATATATATATATATGTATATATATATATATATATATATATATATATATATTATATAATATATATATTATATTATATATATATATATATATATATATGTATATATATATATATATATATATATATATATATATATATATTATATATATATATATATATATATGTTTTGTTTTTTGTTTATATATATATATTTATCATGTTATATCATGTAAGTCGGTAGAAAGCACCATAGTAGAGTTTTCTGTTCATATTCTTGCCGCATCGGCGAGACCAATAAAGGTAATAGAAAATGTTTCAAAAATTTACATAGGCTTTTATGTAAGCGCCACTATAAAAAGTTTATAAAATTATCAGTTGTAATTTCCCAAGGGGAAATATAGCAACGGTGATAATTCGAAATAATTTTTTGCCAAAAACAAGGCCGTAGGCCGGGGGCTTTTATCAATACCACTTGCTTTAAGAATTTTCCAAAAAATTATGAGAATTTATCAACGAACGAGGGGAATTCGTTTAGAAAAGTTTTCAACCCTTAAAATAAAGTCGATTACCCTCAAAGTTTTATAAATATTTTTAGCCTAATCTACGGAAACAATTCTAGCAAAATGTTTTTGTTCCGTTTTTTATTCCCAGTTCCCTATGCTACCCCGTATTATGGTTTGCACTTATGGCTAAATCAAATTTATGATCAACTTTTCTTATGCACGTGAAATGTTCTTTAGTTCTCGTTTGAAAGCTACGCCCAGTCTGGCCCATGTGTTTGTTACTACAGTCATTACATTTAATTTGATACACACTGGTTTTCCGTAACGTATTTATTTTGGGTGTATTAAAAAAAAGGTTTTTAAGCGTTTTTTATTGGAGTATCTGAGAACAAATTTGCCTTACTTTATACAAATTTGTTCAATATAAACTAGTCGGCAAAAAAATCAACTTTTCAGTAGATTTCATATAAAAATCTACCTATTTTAAGTGTCTTTACCTTCTAGAAATATCATCCAAAAATGAGTCAATTAGAAAAGAAATAACATTATATGGGTCGTTCTTGTGGTATCTAAATCCAAATTTTGTATCAAAAACTGTAGGAACTTAAACAAAATCGGTTGAAAAATACAATATTTGGCCGAAAAAACTAATTTTGCACAAAAACTGCAAATTCTGAAAAATTTAAACATTAATAAAACTTTATCCATGAGAATTTTGAGGTTTTTGCATTCAAATTCGATGTTAAAATATGAAAAATTTCAAAATTAAGCTTGGCAAAATGTGGACTTTGATCGGAATTTTTCTTTAAGTGATTTGGCCCCCTTGCGTTTTAAGCTCGATTTACCAAACAATTTTAAAAAATCCAAAGAGTCAGGCAACATGATAAACCTTTCACGAAAAGTATGGTGAAGTTCAAACAATTATATTTCTGTCCTTTGAAAGATAATGACTGGGAAAAGGTGATCAAGAATATTTTGATTCAAATGGGTGCGCTGTCATTTCAAAGAGCATTTAAGCAGCTCTATTCATATTTCTTGAATTAATGTCATAATATTGCAATTTAAATTATTTAGCTGCTTTCTCTACACTCTCCATTCCCACACCCCTTGATTAAAAAACGATTCATTAAAAATTTGAAAAAATTCACAGACAGAAACCACGTAAAAAATTGAAAAAATTCAAAAAGACAGACTATTATTTAGAATTATTTTTATACAGGATGTAAACTTTACTAAAAACTGGAGTTAATCCTTATCCTGAAGTCACATAATTTAAGAACTGACAACGAAACGTACACTGTTTGATACTTTTTATAGTAGTTATCATTTACTAAGCATATTTGCACTTATCACCAACTTTCACCTATATTCCATGTAAACCTGCCATAGCAACAATAAAACAAAAAATCAATTCTAAGAGTAAAAATTTCGTTTAGTTCATCTCTCATAATATATAAAGAATTTTTTTTTTCTAAATATCTTATTTTTATTACAAACAAAAATATGTAAGGGTTTGTAATTTTCTATAATTTATTGCAGTAATTATCTATTTACTTCCCTATAAAATAATGTTTTATTGAAAAAAATATAAAACTATATATGAAACATATTTTTTTAGGTTTATGTTTAAATATATTCATTTGGGCTAGATTTGAACCCTAATATTTTGTACAAAATATAAACACAATAAATAAAATTTGATCTGCCTCAATAATTTTAGTCCTTTTGAAAATATATGAAAATATTGGTAATAATCTTATTTTCTATGAGCGCTTTGTAACAATTTTGTGCTTTAAGAGTGCTTGCTGCCTTCAAGTGATTAAAAGGGGAAAAAAGATACAATACATTAAAGAAAATATCCAACTTTAAATAGGTCAATTATTTTTGATAACGAAATATAACATATATGATCCAAGCATATACAAATTTTTTTAAACAAACCAGTGATAAAATTTTTGGAATTTTTCCAAATTGTTTCGTCTTGTTTTCTCAATATTGTCATAAAACTGTTTGTTACAAATATTAATAACTTTAGAATTTTATGAAACAAGCATAAATATTTACAATTCATAAAAGAAAATAATAAATGAGTTTTATTCTCCTTTTAAATAAAAACCATCAATCAATACAATATTTTTTTTTTATTTTGCTTATTAAAACCAATCTCTTATGTTTCGTCTGAATAAAATAAAAATTTCATTTTTATTTATATATTGGTTTCAGAATTGCATAAAATTATAATAATAACTGTAGAGTCAGATATGGAATAAATTTTGTTTTCGGAAAAAAATGTTTTATGAAAATGCAAAGCGAATTGCTGGCATACGGTTTTTATGGTTTTACTGAGTAATTCAAAAAATTTATTGCATAATACTAGTTTGAGACAATAAAGAGTTTAAAGGTGTTTGATTTATTCGTTTTAATGAAATATATGCTAACTCAATAAGCTTTAATTTCGAATCATTAGAATTAGATAATAGTATCAATAATCTTCTTTTGCTGCAACTTTAAATCAATGTCTGGCATTTTAATTCCTATGTTACTAATTTGTGATTTTTATTTTTGTTCTAATATTAAATTAATTGAATGATTCTATCTGAGTTCTAGAATGTGATTTACAATTCTTAGGAAAATTTAATTTGTTATATCATGTTATCAGGAGTATGCCAGATAACAAGTTTAGATTACTCAAAATCATTTATTGGACAAACCGGCAGAGAGTTTGATACTAGATTCACGGCACACAAAGAAATTATATCTTCTCATTTAAATATATCAAGTATATCAAGTCTTATAACATATGATCAAATTAGATCTAAGAATAGATTAAAAGAATAAAACCGTAAACTTACTGATTATCCGGTTTTTAAACTGGAACACATATAACTTATTAAACTATTTCTTTACTTTTTATGGTTCACGACCACTAATTAACTTTTTCATTGATTCAATATTTTTGTTGTCAATAGTTTTACGTTTAAATAGAAGCATTGTTAGGAACTATTTTTAAGTTGCAATACATTCCTTTAGATGTGATTTTGAGTATCGATCTTATAAATTCAAATAAAGAATTTATAAAAATGCTTTTTTATTTTTTATGTTCGTTTCTTAAATCGTATTAAAAACTTAAAATTTTGTAAGCAAATATGCAATAAATAATAATATCTTATTAAAATCACATAAGACTGTTACTTATTAAAGTTAAATAATAATTTAAGTAAAGCTTTGATTTAATTAAATTTAAAATAGGATATCATTCAATGACATATGTTTTCAGTGCTGTAGATTTGCATAATAAATATAGTGACTTTATACTAGCTAATGTTATGACTTTTATACTACCTATTAAATAGCAAATTTTATGGCAAAATGTCCTGGAGATCCCATGCTTCTATGTTAACCACTTGAAAACGCTGGTTAAATTCATGTAAAGATTTTTGAATTTTGAAACACAATGATTGGGAAGTTTTAAACTGAAAAGATTTTAATTTAATTTTCGTTAGTAGTTCATAACCTTACAAAATAATTCATTCAATCTCTAGACTTTTTTGAATCATTTTTCATTTTAAATCTCTAAACGATTTCCATATTGGTTCTCTTCTGCAAATTGTGTTTTATTCTTTATTTAATTCATGAAAAAAAAATAAATTTCCAAACAAAAAATGATCCCACAATTTTGTATTATTTGATTTGAGAATACTTGCATATGGTTGAGAAGAAAAATTTTTGAGCGTAGTTTACAGGTTAACCATATTCAGGATGAAATTCTTTAAATTTAATTTTCAACAAAACTAAAGAAAACAGCATAAAACCCAATATAATTTAAATATATACAATACCCATTTATGAATTACAATACCAAAAATCCACTGTATATTATTACGAACAAAGTTTTGTATCCGTTTGTTCGTATATCGGAATCGGTTGAGTAAAATAAAATTTAAATTTAATGAATTAATTTGAATAAATTTATAATGCCAGTTGTTTGTGTTCTATATAACCATGAAACAATATTATTCGTGTATTTACATGTCAAAATTCTTTAATTTTTAAAATTATATTAAGAATGAAAGAAAAATAAAGTTTATGTTTTATATATCAAATCAGATAAAAGATTTTAAACACAATCCGATTTAAAATCTAAAATCTCACCCAGATATTTGAATGTTATTAAAATCATATTAAAACTGTTAATTTCACAAAAATACGGCTCGCTTAGATTTAAACGTTTAGACTAAACCCAAAAAGCGTATTGATATTATTTTATTTTTTGTTCTATTTTACAATTAAAAGCTAACCAGTAAAGTGGAAAAAAGCTTTAATTTAGTACGAACGATATATTTGTTATTCGTTTTTTATCATAATATTTTTTTCTTGTTCTAGTTTTTTTTAAGTTTAAATTAAAACGAGTTTTTAAAGCTCGTTAATTTTGAATTCGCTTTTTGTTTTTGGTTTGATATATATATATGCATTATTTCTGATTAAATATTCGTTATTTCAAATAGAGATTAAATTAAATACGTTAATTTTTTTTTTAAATTTACCGAAAGTGTCGTTTTAATGTTAATTACAATAATGTATTTAATTTTTTGTTTTCATAAATTGACTTTATTTTATGAACTTTTAGGTCGTTGCATAAATTTGGCAGCTATAGTCGGATATTTACATTGTGAATTGTTAGCGTTGTAATTGTGTTATTGTGTTTTAATATTTTTTCATTTGTTTGCCTTTCTTTATTTTTGATAATACAGCGTAATTTGCTTAAAACGACATTGAAAATGACATCAAAATCCGTCGTTACATCCGAATGTCGTAATATGCGAAGTGTTCAATTTTATATCAGAATCAATTTAATGACGGTAGATAAGACGTCTATCTGTAATTGTTGGAGCAGAAAAATTTATGGTATCCTCAGCTTCATTTTGAATATCTTCTATACGTTAACGTATATGTTAATATTAGGTATATTTGTAATATCGTCGACAATATTTTTTAATGTGGGTTCTTCATCTGTTAATAAAAATTTATCAGCCATGATAATAACTTCCCAATTTTTATCACCCCTGACCTATCCAATTAGTGGAATATATCATTATCAGCATCGTAGTTCACAGCGTCTGTATCATCATCATCATCAACTTGCAAGAATTAAGCATGTCTAAATCAAAATTAAATACGACGTTTAATTAATAGCACGTTTTATAGTTGAATAGCATCTACCAATTAGAAAGAGTTGTGCTTGTGGCAATTGTCATTTCTAACAATCTTTAATAAAAAATTCTGTCGATAGTGATTTTTAAAATTTTTTATTATCCTTCAACTATCCTTATCCTTCGACTGAAGAGCAGATGACGTGTTTAGTGGCATAAGCACTAATTTAATAAATTTTAGATTTTTCAAGTGGAGATGTGCAGGGCAATTATCCAACAGTTAATTTTTCTTTAACTGGGTGTCCCATTTTCTTAAAAACATTCAATAATATAAGAAGACATCTAAGTCTTTGCATTTTCTGTGTTGTCCAACGATACAACCTTAATGTTTCTAAATAACCTAGGTGATTTACTTTTTCCTATCACAAGCCATCCATATTTGATCTCAACTTACACATTTTTATTATTTAAATTTTTTTTCTAGAGCCATTTTATAAAACAGACTCGTTTTATCGACGTTGTAAATTTAAATTGCTTTGCAGCCGTGGAGTATTTTCGACTACGCTGATTGTTAGCTATTCGTCATATGCACTTCCATCAACACTTGGTGATTCATCAAAAATGTCACCCCATGGTCACAAGCACAATATATGTCTCTTCCGGAAGCAAAAAATTCAGCTTTCCATACATTTGAATTCAGAATTTAGCAGCGAATTTATTCTGTTTTCCGTCAACAACACATCGCAAATCTTAACAATTTTTCTGTTTTATTCCTCGTCAATTAATAATACATGTTTTACATAAATGATTGTTTAATTTGTAAAAAGTAGAATTGTTGTTTGTATTAGTGAAAATTGCTTATTACGATACTGGAAAGGGAAACAGGAAACCTAATATGTGTATATAAAACGATCAAATTGTTTTGATCAATGATTAGTAATTAATTAAAATTAAACAAAGAATATTATTATGTAAATTTGAATCGATACCGAGGCTAATTTTTATTATAGAAAATGGTGAAGTAATAACGAAACCGTTCAACACACTTTTTATACCCAACAGCTATGATTATCACTTCATTCCACGCTGTTACATGTTAAATGCAAATATTCATAAATTTAACGTCAATCAACAAGCAACTAAAACAGTTAATGGTGTTGCTGAGCTTCGAAATACAAATAATTATTACCCAACAAACAATTTCCAACCGTTAAGCCGGTAGAAAACCGTCACAGGACTAGCATTTCACCGATCATTTTCAACTTTATTAGAAATTTTTGAGAATTTATTTATTATTTCTTAACAGTTGTTATTTAGGGTTAAGAAATAGTAAAAAAACTAAAATATTATATCGGATGAAATGTGTTTGTGAAATAACGGTGGGTTAACCATCCGTATAAACTATCAACATTTTGCAGTTAGCTAACCGTTATTCGTTTTGAGTTTATAAGTCGTGAATTTCAGTTAATAATAATATTTATTTTAACAGTCTTTTA
Source organism: Diogma glabrata (assembly GCA_963693315.1). Classification (NCBI taxonomy): domain Eukaryota; kingdom Metazoa; phylum Arthropoda; class Insecta; order Diptera; family Cylindrotomidae; genus Diogma; species Diogma glabrata. The sequence continues at coordinate 235,876,035 of OY856188.1, read as the reverse complement.
ATTACATAAAATTAACCATTTAATTTTAGTTGTTTGTTATGGACTAACTAACGGTTTTTGGTTGGTTTAAAATTTAACTATAATAATAAAGTTTTAAACATCAGTCAGGAAACTGCTAGCAAACTATCGCAATATAATCTCTGTTAAATTCTTAGTTTGGTAACGGTTTTTAATTCACTAGTTTCAAACCGTTCTTTTGACGTTTAATGATATAAAATATAACAAATAATTTCTTATATTAGCAGAATTCATGAGGAAATTCCTATTATACGCAGCACAGCGATTTTCGAATTTTTTTCTGTAGTAATAATTGAATGTTATTTTCCACCATGCATAAAAATAACGTAAATAATCATATGGGTCACTTAATGTTTGAAGATCGATTAAGCTAACAAGTGTCAAATAATAGATCTTTAAATGAAATTTTAGTGCCACCATCGTCAACAATCAATAATGATGGCTCGAACGATATTGGCCATTAAAAAATTGAAACATTGGGCATTGTTGAACCAACTTTCTCAGCAAGCTGTAAATGGACTGTTAACAATTTTGACGGATTTCGGTGTTGATGGATAGCCAAAGATGCGAGAACGGTTTTATCTACACCGTCGATATGAATTGTCAATAATAATAGTTAAAATCCATGGCTTTATGAACGGTTTATGGATGCATTAAAATTGACTGTTTATATGCTATGATTTGTAAACCATATTCATTTGTTAAAAAGAAAACAATGAATAGCCAAAGTTAGTAGACGGTTTGTTTTGAGCTTAAGCAAACCAAGCAAAAACTTCAGTTGAATGACGGTTTTTCGTAGATTATGGCATGTTTGTGGTCATTTGCAAAAATATGATAGGCTATTCACACGTTTCAAAAACCGCTCTCCAACGTAAAATCAAAACTGTTTAGTGAAAAAGTATTAGTTTTTTATTAAATAGGCTTTTATAAGTAGCGCACCATCATTTTTCGAGATATAAAGATAACTTTTACAGTAAAATTTGATTCGCGCCTTCACGTACAAATGCGCAACACGCCAACAACGAATTTCATTGATTTCCCATTAATATTTTCTCCTATTTAAATATGTCATACTGAAAATAAAAATAACGTTAAATTAATATAAAATGTTTACGAAAACATCGAAAACTATGGATACTATGGATAAATAAAATTTAAAATAAATTTTAACAAATGCAAAAACCGTCAGCAAACCATTTTAATCACCGTCAATAGATTGACAATAAATTGTATCATACTTTGTAGTGATACGCACAAAACGGTTCAATAACTAACGCACAAGGGTTTTTAGTACTGTTGGTTAACCATTATTTAACGCTTATACAATTGCTAATCCATACCCTTTTGTCGTTGTGGGATGGTTATAAAACCAATTTAGCGGTTTGTTATTTACCGTATAATTCGATCAAACTATGAGGGATATATTTCAAATTGACAGACCTAATTTAATTTGTTAGCTAATTAATAGTTTGTTTAAATGGCCCTAATTCGCGCCAGAATATTTGCGCCAACAAAAAATATCTATTTTATATTCAAAAAACCCAGGGTCTTTGTTTCGGCCCAGATTTTACAATACAGTTTCTCCTACTCTTACTAGACACAACCACAGCTGTCACGATAAGACACAAGGTCTAGTTCCACTGACCCAGCTGTGTTCCTTAACCTCAAAATAAATTATATATACTAGAACTAATGCCATTTCTGGAGAGCGCTCCCATGCGCCAGACTCTAAGTCTTTAGCTCCAATGGACATTGTTCTATTTAATAAACTAATGATTATTTTGTAAGAATATGTATTGAAATTGTATGAAATGAAGCCCCTAATCCAGGAAAAAATGGAATTGATTCCCCCTTCATTCCATTGAGGAAGTTCCTGTATAAGAAATGCTACTACTTATATGTACCTAAGTACAAACACAGTAGTAGCCACCCCTGAACACCAGAAAGCTGCCTCCAAATGCAGAGGAGAATCAATTGATCTTTCGATCGCATATCCATAATGGACATAGGAGACCTAGGATCATCATTTATGTTAAGGGGTGAAGCCCCATGGATGGCTTTTTAGGCCTAACATTTGAAATAATTATTTACATACTACTTGCAAAAGCTTAAAAAAAACTTCTGTATACAAAAAAATTAATTTTTTTTCAAAAATTAACTTTAGACCCACAGGCAGGCTACCGGAGAAATCTCGACCAGAGGAACTTGTTGTTGTTGTGCTGAGGAGACATAATTCTCTGCAGCAAGCTCCTCCGCAAAATTATGCATTGCTGCCAGCCGCCAGGAACTCCGCCTCCTCTGCCGTACGCTGTGCCTTTTCGGATCTAAACTCTCTCCTTCTTACTGTTGACCTGGCCTAGTGCAGCCTAGCCCTCCGCAACCTCCTGTCTACCACCGGCTCTGATCTGTTAGCTAATTAATAGTTTCTTAACATTGTTCTGTGATTCATAAATTTGCAAGATATGTTTTGTTTAAAATTAGATTCAGTTTTCCGGTTCAATATTACAGTTTCGTATAAAGTTCAATTTTCTCTACAGATATAGAGGATAAAGACCACCAATTGATATTTAAATAAATCTCAACTATTTTTTTTTCTTATATCTAAAAAACGTTTTTATTTTTAACTTATCGGTCGCAATAAGCGAACAATCTGTCCATGTATCTGTACAACTTTTACTGCAAAATTGGTCGCTACATCAGATATGTCGTAATTACCGAAGTCTTTTTGAGCGAATATTTTTAAATAGGGACAATGGCTAGTTCAACCATTACTTTGATTTTATGACGCTATAGGCGAAATGTCGTTATAACCTAGGGCGTTATAAGTGAATTTCACTGTACTTACTAATACTTGACAAATTTGTTCTGGCCTTAAATCGTCAAATATATGATGTTTTTATGTAGTTCTATGAAAAGCGAATCCTGCAAAATTTTGAACTGTGATTCTTTGCTCTGAAAGTATTGTATTTCAGAAGAAGCAATAAAATAAAAAAGTCAGTTCTAATCAATCGAAAACTATGTGTTCTCAAACGACGTCAGGGTCACCAATATGGGTGGTTATTATGAGTGTATTAAACAAAACATGTTCTGTAGTTTTTAGTTATATCAATCTAATTTTATTTAGTTAATAATTCCTTGCAGAAAGACAATAAATAACGATAACTCACGTTTTTGTTTTTAAAACATAAAACTATATGAAGTTTCTCCGTAAAACCTCACGACAAAATTTCATTACAGGATCCATTACTACATTATCCAACCCTATCCAAAAATGTTTCAAAAGACACATGAAAATCTAGTTCTTACATTTAGCTGTTGAAGTTGAATAACATAGTCTTCACCAGTTATAGACATAAGTCTATACTACTAGTAAATGTAAACCATTGTATCAGGTAGTAGTCGAGGAAGCTAGAAAATTATGTAATATTGTTTTTACTTGTTAACACATCTTATATTATCACTCGTAATAGCAACAAACCAGTTAAACTCCCAACCAAAAAATACATCCATATACTTATTCGTTACAAATTCATTTTTTTGACATTTATAATATATTTCGTTACCATTTTTTGGTAAAATTAAATAGAAAAATTGTTTTATATTTTGTTTATGTATCCGAAAAAAAAATATATTTTGCTTATATACAGAAAAAAATCTTAAGATGCTAAGATGTGTGTTTACAGAAAACTGTACAAGCTTACATATGTAAATGTCGATTATTTTAGGGGAAGTTTGTCATACAAATATTTGATTGTCAGATGAAATGGTTCAGCTTCATATTATGCGAAAATTTTCTATATCTGCTCTTTTTCATCTTGAAAAAAAATGCTTTCTTAGTGCTTTTCGTAACAATGCTTTGTTGTTAGGGTAGGTTTATTTTTTGTGTAAAGTTATTTCATGCGATATTTCATTTATGTTTTATGATCCTAAAGAAAAGAAAAATAAATTTATTCTATTCAAATCTATATTTATGATAATAAAAAAAACTGTCAGTATATCGTTTGGGTTCATATTTTAATTTTTATAAATTGATAAAATGTTGAATATTTGATAACCCATTTTGGGTGGAAATCATTTGAATACAAAACCTTGTTTCTTGATACCTATTCAACTGAAAAATATTAAATTTATAAGATAAACTTTACGTTGTGCAATGATTAAATTTGATTTTTTTTTCCTTATATTTAGATTGATTTATGCATTGTTCTCGTTTAATAAATTTTTTAAAATATTTTGTTCAATAGATTTCGGCCAAGTTATTGTCAATAAAAGTCTTTTTGTTCAATAGATTTCGGCCAAGTTATTGTCAATAAAAGTCTTTTTAACATATTTTCTTTACTTAAGTGGTTTTGTATAAATGTGTGTTGAAATTTTTTTTTTTAAATAAAAAGTGTTGTGTTATAGAGTTTACAATATGTGTCACAACATAAACACCTTTTAAAACATAGGTCTCACAACAACTTGCGCTCTAAGGTATTATTGAACGCTTTTTTTTAAACTTCTGTCGATTGAAACCACCTGAGACTATGGAATCCGGAAAACTATTTCATTTGGATGCAGTTCGGACAAAGAAGTCTTTCTGCGATCTGCCAGTATGACAGCGCGGCATCTCGACCATTTGACTGGTTGGGCTAGCCAATTTCCAAGTGAGAAGGTGGCAAGAATAAGTTTGAGGCCTGATGCTAATGATTTCATCTGAGCACTGTTGATGACGATATATGAAAAAAAAACAACGAGGTCAACAACAGTGCGAGATGTTATAGGGAATCATGTTTTGATGTCAAATCTCGATCACCCACAATTCGTATAGCTCGCTTTTGAACAGAGTCCAAGTGGGTCAAGATAGAAACAGCACCCCAAACTTGACAACAGTACTCCATACAGGAACGAATATAAGACTTATTATCATGGAGCAATCGGTATGGAGTGAAAAAATTTATTAGCAAAAGATTTTAACTTCGGTATCAGATCATTATATCATCAGATCATCAGATCATCAGATCATCAGATCATCAGATCATCAGATCATCAGATCTTCAGATCATCAGATCTTTAGATCATCAGATCATCAGATCATTAGATCATCAGATCCTCAGATCATCAAATACTTAGATCATCAGATCATCAGATCATTAAATCACTAGATCAACAGATTAAAAATCAGTACAATAAAATAATAAATTGATAGCTCTGATTAGATTGCGGTTTATATCAGGCAGTTTTAATGGCAAATAAACATGCCTACTATTGCACACTTTTCACTTGATATCAGAGGGTAGAGACAAAAAGGTAATTTAACTCTTCAGCTGTTTATAAGAGATTCTACTAATTTACATCTATGAAGTGGTTGTTTGATTCTTATTATACATTATTAGACCTTTCAATCTCTATTGACAGTACTTATGGTTTCTAATATAAGGAAAAAATGGTTTCTTGTTTTTCCAACCTTTGATACTTATCCCTTTTGAAGTTTAAATAAGCCAAAATCTCTAAATATTTATCGTTTATTTCGATTTTCGAACACTTATTGGAGGCAAAAAATGATAAACTTAAATAAACTTTGTTAGTCGATTTAAAATATCAAATCTTTAGAATTTAATCACTCCACTTTGCTATTTTTTTTTATTTTCGTTTATTCATTTAAATCTTGACAACAATCCCTTTCTTCTTGAATAATTGTGAATGAATTTGCAATTATTCATGTTTGAACAATTTGGTTTGTTCTTTTCGTGTCGTTTTCTTTTTATATAAAATTTGCTCGTCTCCTATCTTCCATGCGACCTTCTTATCCTGTTTGTAATATTTTCTTATACGAAAATAAAAGAAATAAATAAACAATTTTTACAGTAAGTTTTGGGAAGTAGAAGGAAAAATAAGAAAGAAAAACATATTTTCCACTTCGATTAGAATTTACAAAAAAAACGAAACAAATTGAAAAGTTATTTTTGAGATTTTTTTTTAAAATAATAATTTGGTGTTCCCATAACTCATTCAATAAAAAGTGTGCAACAATGGTTTAGTAATCTTTTTATCAAATTTCCGCATTCGTTGTTTTATCCTTCTTTAATGAATTTTACTGGAAAAGTGATATATAATAAATAACAAATTTGGGAAAGGAATTAACCGTAGCAAGGAATTATTATATTTGTTTGTGTTTATATTACTTAGTTGTACAAAAGCATGAACATTTTTTTGGAGATATATGAAGATTTTTTTTAATCCATAAAAATATGAATTAGTACATACATATGATAAAAAAGTTTATTGAATTGTTGTTATTCAGTAATTATCCCCGTTTTCATTGGTTTGTAGAGCCTTAGATATGATTCAGTTCGTTCATTTAGATTGTAGGTTATTCTAGTTTTTATCTTTTATCATCTTTTAATAAAGGAATAAAGTCGTAAATTTCAAATCAAACAAAAAAAATAATGTGTGTGTGGATTATAAATAATGAATATAAAATCAAAATATGATGTCTTTAATTATTCTACTGGTTAATGCCCCGCTAACAGTTAGAAAAACAATTTACAGTAACAAGTGAATACAACAATTAACTGTAGAATTAAACAGTTCTACAGAGTTCAAATAATAAGCTGATGCTAAAATATTCAAAGGTCAAAAAGAATAAAATAAAACTCAAATAAAAAAGGGTTAATTAACAAAGATCAACAAAAAATGATAAATAGAAACATTACTTTTCTCACATAATCAAAGAATATATGGGCCTAGTAAGATTGTTGGCAACACTCAAAGAAATTTGGTTACGCTGATGATTGGACCCTGGCCACTCAAAACAAAGACATGGGTGTTTTGGAGGATTTGCTCTCAACTGACCTAGCGATAATGAATGACTATTTTCGAACGTGGAGTTTATTTCCCAATCTAAGTAAAACCGAGAGCTCCTGTTTCCACTTAAACAACAAACTGGCAAAACACGAACTATCAGTGTTATTTAACGGCACTGTCATTAAATACAATCAACAGCCAAAGTACCTGGGCATTACTCTCGATAGAACTCTTTCTTTTAAACTCCACCTAGAAAATACGTCACAAAAACTTAAAACGAGAAACAATATATTGCACAAACTGGCAGGCTCTACATGGGGTGCTACTCCAGCTACCCTCCGAACAACTGCTCTAAGTCTGGTTTACTCAGTGGCATTTTACTCTGTTCTGGTTTACTCAGTGAAATTTTCTACAGTTTTTAAACGTGTTTTTCCACGCCTACTGATAACAAAAAAATTCAAATATTTGTTTTAATCTATATTTTATGAACATAGATAAGGAGATAGTAAAACAAAAGTTTTTTGTAAGGAATCGAGTTTGGTCTAGAAAAATCGAGAAAGTTCAAAATATTTCAAAAAAAAATTTCAATGATTTTTCGACTGCTTAGTTTTTTTGATATTGCCATAAACGGGTATTGTCTTTCCTGTCCCCCCCCCTTTAACTTCGAACATTAGAAAAGAAAAAATTTGAAAAAATTCATGGTTATGGTCAATGTTGTAAAGATTGAATCAAAACTATAGCGGTCGGGTCATCATTTCAAATGTGATTCTGAGGGGGTTGAGAGTGGAAATTTTGAAAAAAAATTATTTTTGACCTCAGTGAGTGGGGTGTCATATGAAAGGTGATTTTTTTTCTAGTCCAAGCCAATTTTTTTTGCAATTTTTAAAAGCGCAGTTTTTGAGTTATGTTAAAAAATGTGACAAAAATTTCCTGTCCCCCCCTCTTAACTTCGAACATTACAAAAGAAAAAATTTGAAAAAATTCATAATTATGGTCAATGTTGTAAAGATTGAATCAAAACTATAGCAGTCGGCTCATCATTTCAAATGTGATTCTGAGGGGGTTGAGAGTGGAAATATTGAAGAAAAATTATTTATGACCTTGTTGAGTGGGGTGTCATATGAAAGGTGATTTTTTTTCAAGTATAAATCAATTTTTTTTGCAATTTTCAAAAGCGAAGTTTTTGAGTTATGTTAAAAAATGTGACAAAAATTTCCTGTCCCCCCCTCTTAACTTCGAACTTTACAAAAGAAAAAATTTGAAAAAATTCATGGTTATGGAAAATGTTGTAAATATTGAATGAAAACTATAGCGGTCAGCTCATCATTTCAAATGTTATCTTGAGGGGGTTGAGGGTGGAAATTTTGAAAAAAAATTATTTTTGACCAAGTCGATTGGGGTGTCATATGAAAGATTGATTTTTTTCTAGTCCAAAACAATTTTTTATGTAATTTTAAAAAGCGCAGTTTTTGAGTTATGTAAAAAAATGTGACAAAAATTTCCTGTCCCCCCCCCCTTAACTTCGAACATTACAAAAGAAAAAATTTGGAAAAACTCATGGTTATGGGAAATGTTGTAAAGATTGAATGAAAACTATAGCGGTTGGCTCATCATTTCTAATGTTATTTTGATGGGGTTGAGGGTGGAAATTTTGAAAAAAAATTATTTTTGACCTTGTTGAGTGGGGTATCATATGAAAGGTTGATTTTGTTCTAGTCCAAAACAATTTTTTATGTAATTTTCAAAAGCGCAGTTTTTGAGTTATGTTAAAAAATGTGAAAAAAAATTCCTGTCCTCCCCCTTAACTTCGAACATTACAAAAGAAAAATATTTGAAAATATTCATGGTTATGGGCAATGTTGTAAAGATTGAATGAAAACTATAGCGGTCGGATCATCATTTCAAATGTTATTTTGAGGGGGTTGAGAGTGGAAATTTTGACAAAAAATAATTTTTGACCCCCACTCGGCATATGAAAGGTGAATTTTTTTCTAGTCCAAAACAATTTTTTTGTAGTTTTCGTTTTTTTCGGTTTTGATTCATTTGATTAAAATTCTAAAATTGTGTTTTGTGAAGGACTATTCACGTAAAATAATCGTAGGTGAGGATAAATTTTACTACGTTGTAGGAAATGTATATTATAGTAAATATTGAGTGAAACGAAGTAAAGAAATGAACAAACAAGATCAGATTAGATCAACACAGTTTAACAAGTCAGATGAACTTAACTTCAGGCGAAAGGCGTTAGGTTGAAAAATTATGCAATAACATACCAGATACCTGTTTGCTATTCGATAGATTATCATTTAATATGGTTGTATTGCAAATGTTCTCTGTGAAGTTGATCACTAATTACAAACATTTTTGAAATTTTTGAACTATTGAACTACTGTTGAACTAGAAAATTGTTACAGTCAAGTTAATCGAGGTTGGGGATCTGTTCTTTTCGTTAAGTCTGATACAGTACCACCAGTGCAGAAAAATAGTAGCCACCATCACTTTGAGTTTAGCTCTGCTGGCAGTCATTGTGAATGTTCAACTAGCTGAAGTACAAATCCTGTTGGTATACTATACCGATCTCCCCAATGTTCAGTAGACAAATCACTCGACTGTGTTAACAATGCACTCGTTGGAAATAATTTGACGACACTTTTTCTCCGTTTTTTCCGTTGGTTTCAATAAAAATCCTCAAAACTGGCTCTCAAACTATTTTCTACAAAAAAATTTACGAACGAATATTACGGTGACCACAATCGTTGTCGATTGAAGTCAAGAAAGCCTCCACATAAAACTGCCAGCAACCTGCTGGCAACTGATTTTAATATCTTGGATGCCTGGGACACCACCTGGCAACATTACAACACAACTGGCCTTTCTATTACTAACCCGACTTCTGCCCAACCTGGTTTCGATTTGCCACGTCATACCTGGACTACATTAAACCGAATAAGAACGAATCATGGACGTTGTGCTCATTCTTTCTACAAGTGGGGCATTTCAGAGTCCCCTGAGTGTGACTGCGGCGCTCCACAACAAACTATAAAACACATTGCAACTGTGTGTCCAATTCGACGTTACAATGGCAATATCTCAGACATCCATTTGGCAACTCCCGATGTAGTAGCATGGATAGACTCGCTCGATGTAAACATCTAATGTTCAAATGTACTGCCCAATGTTCAAATATTTTACTTTTTAATTTACTTAAAAGACACGCAATCAAATCGATTGTAAGTTCATTTAATGTGTATCCATGTATTGTTTTAGGTAGATTTCATAGAAGAGTCTACCTATTTTTAAGTTTAATTTTTTAATGTGTCACAAAAAAAACCATACGCTAAATAAAATAAACGTAACAAAAATAATGAGATATTTTATGAAAGTAAATTCTGTTAATATTTTTCTAGCACAAACCTAAAAAAAATTACATTTTACATCAATTTTTTAATCGACTAAATAATTATACGAAAAATTCTTTAATGCATTACAGACATATTTCAGAACTTTTATTAAAAATTTCATCATCGTTAGTATTTTCTTCTTCGTTTAAATTTTACAAAAACAAGTTCTACGGAACTTTTAAATGATAATAAATTTTTTTCTGAAGTGACAAAAATTTATAAAAAATCTTGATTGTCAGTTCCATTAAAAACTTATTGGAATGTAAAAATAACATTGGTTGTACGTACGTACCATTACTACTTAAACTAAGTTCTTTTAAAAGCTTTATTTTCCCGTTGTTTTTGCTTGATTATTTTTTATTGAATTTATTTGTAAAAATTGAATAGTTTCTAAGTTTTAAGTCAATGATGGAAGATCGATTAAAACTATGCAAGAAACCATACTTATATATTTAACATAAATTAGGATTAAACCAATTAATTTTCTTTGTTTTACAGGTATGTGGCTATTATTCTATCCCAAGGGGTATGTATAAGTAATTTGTTTTTATTGCCATTTATAAAAATAGTTTTGAGACTATAAAATCTGGATTTCTTTAATAAGGTAAATAGGTAAAACTATTTTTAGCTCAAATAAATAGTTTTATAAAAAGTTTACGATTTCAAAAGCATATTAAAGTTTCTAACTTACAAGTTATTGTAAAGATTTGATAATTTTGTAGGGTGAAAATATATATTTGGGATGAAAGAAACCGTTTTGTTTTTCCTTTCTTCATGTTTAAAAAATTCATACCTACTCGGAATATAATTTACATTTAATCAAAAATAATTTGTTTGCATATCTTATACCTTTCATATTCGTTTAAAATATACTGTTAATTACAATAAAACGATATATAATGTACGATAAATTTTAAAACTTTAGTTTAAGCTATATAACTATTAATTTACGACAACAGTGTCAATCGATTTTAATGATATTTAAGTGCCAGACAATGACTGCTGTATTTTAAAATAAATGCGTTGACATCTATACTTTTATGTCCCAAATAACTTGTTCACGTAGTCACGTATGATAAATGTGATTAGCTTAAAAATCTGGAAATATACTTTCGATCAAAGCATCTTGAACACCATGATGCAAAAATTGTCTGGAAGGATGCATTGTGTAATTCCATGCAATTAAATTTTGCTAGGGCCAATGGACCATTTTAAATAGAATACTCATATTCATGGCGAGGCATAATTTACTGAGACTTTGTCATATGTATGATTCTTTCAAACATTCCTTAATTTTATCAGCATATAAAATACGTAGAACAACCGACAACGTATATCTGAAATCACCAGATAGCAGCAGTAGAGCAAGTACCAATGAAATGAAAAATGTTTGCCTGTGCCACCTAGTGCGTCCAAAAAAAAGAATCCGCCTGGCCGATGCTGCAATTGAAAATTTATTTTTGTTCATATTATATATTAACTTGTTCAAGTTGTTCAGCAACAAAATTAGCCAATGAGGTTCGTTCAAACTGTTGTTCACGCTAAACATTGCGGTTAATAATCAGTAACAAATGAATGAGTGGAATATTCGAAATGAGAATAATATAGCGAATAATATTCCAAAAGTTAGCATCTTGTCAATAATATTCCAATGCTCGTAAAACAACTTCGAAAAAAAATGCATGAAATGTGTTTTAATTGTGCATAATACAAAATCCTCGTGCACGAAATTGTGCATGACACATGTCATGCATTTGATGTGCATACACATGTCGTTAAACCCCTTGGATTATATATGCAGACAATTGTCATCCGAATCGAGCACATATATGAACACAGTTGTCAGCCATACGAATAATAAAAAATGAAGCGAAAATAAAGTTATTTAATGATAATAATAATATAAAATGGGAGAATGAAAAAATTGAAACGTTTGTTTATAATTTATAAAATGGCTGGTTTCATCTAACGACTATAAAATAACAGTATTAAATTTATTTGCATACAAAATTATGTGCGAAAGAAATTTTTTTAGTTAAAGTAATGAAAACAAACACTAAATTCAAATGGGCTCTTTGTGTAATCAATTTTATTGATTTAAAAATTGCTACATTTTTTTAATATTTTTTGTTTGCCCTTTTTCATGTTGGTTTACTGACATTTAAGTGTAGTGTAGTTTTTATATGTAGTTCGCATATTTAAATTCTGATTTCTGATTTTGTTTTTCATTTAAATGGTATCGTTAAGAAATTACAAAAAAATGTACGCTTCATTTACAACTGCAGTCGCACATACATTTTCAGTTTAACAACTTAAAAATACAATCATAAAAGTCATATATTAAATATTTTTGTTTCAATGCCCGAGAGATCTATGCACATTTCGCATACATATTTGCATGATTTCAAAATTTAAAATTTAAACAAATGTGTGTGACGGTAGCACTTACATACTTCTAAACTCCAACTTAATTTAAAATATAAACTAAAATATTTTCAAAAAAACTTAACAATTAGTAAAATTGCGTTTTGTTGGGATGGATATCATCTTCCAGAAAATGGCAATTTCCAACACGCATTAGACCGAAAATATTTAGTCGGATGGATAGTTTAAAACCTTAGATAGTGTGGTTTTTGAGGCAGTTGTTGCTCTTAAATATTTTTTGGTGTATGACGTGGACTGGAAGATAATATAGGAATAAAAACAACCCGATGTGGTTTTATTGGCTGTGTGTATTAATTTGTTGCTTCTCATTGCCCGTGAAGTGGACTTGCAAAAATTTTGAATTGGGATCAGGCGTTGAGAATTTTGATGATACATTTGGCCTGGTTACATTACGACCCTTCCGATTATGTATGATTTTTATTGCTCTAAATGATATCATTTGGAAGAGAGAATTGATTTTACAAATTTAACGTTAAACAATTTTGATTGAGATGGTGCTCCAGTCAATAGTATTTTCAATGGTTCTACACTGAAAGAAAAGATTGCTCAATTCAAGTATAATAGGTATAAGATTATGCATAATAGTTGCTTAAATGTGTGCTAAGCATAACTATTCTCAATTTATTCTCATTTGAAGAATAAAGCGCTAATAATTTGTTAATTTTTATAATTCTAAAATTGAGAATATACAACATGATTCAAGCAAATACAGTTGCTTGTTTAAAGTATATTATTCTCAAGATGATAAATCTTTGATTTATAAAATCATAAACCGTTTTCAAAACTATACACCATTTGAGAATATATTTAATATTTTTAAGAATACTTGATTCAATGTGAATTAAAAACTATTAATCTTTTTTGAGTTCTAAATTCATTTTGAGAAAAAGCATACTAAGTACGAGAATATCCTTCGATGAAATTTGCTAGATTTTGACTAAATTAAACTAATTTTGAGAATATCTTATCTACTTTCAAGAATAAAATATTGCAAAATATTCTTAAAACAAGCACAATAATTCTCAAGTTGAACCATTTATTTATCAGCTGGCGCAAGATTTGAGTGAAAAATGCATTGGTTGAGAAAACGTAGAACGATCTTTAGTGATCTTATTTTACAATAATGAGAGGATTTGATATTATCTTCCAGTGCAGACAAAATCAATTAAGAAATTAAAACACATAATTTTATTTAATATTATTTTACCTACACTTTATTCACAAATATTGTTTTTATTATATAAAAAAATTATATTCATTAGTAAATAATTTATATTTGAATTGACTAACTTATAAATACACAAACCAAAGAATAGTCGTTTAAGTAAATTAATAGGTAAAAGTAAAACTAATCAAATAAACTTCAAGCGGAATAACTTTACTTTAACTTAATTTTAACAATTTAAAATACAATCCTAACATTTAAATTATTCCATTTTTGAATATTCGAATTAAATTTAAATAAAAATTAAAACACTTTAAAAATTTCAGATTATTAAAATTAAAAATTATAGAGCACAAGTATATAAAAAAAGCTAAATTATAAATAATATTATCAAATTTACCATATTTAAAATTCTGTTGATCTTGTTTATTCTAGTTTTGATCCAATTAATTTGTGTCTGCTAATTTCTATCATGGAATCGGACCAATGATGAAATTGATTTTCCCAATTACGATTTTGTCCTCAGTAGAGTAGCTCTAAATAGCAGTGTAATTTCGTTGATCAATGATTGAAGCACTATACAAGTAGTTTTAATCTAGAAAATAAGCAAATGTTTTTGCATTAATATAATGTTATTCATATAAAGTAAATATTCATACCTGATCAATTTATCCGGTGTTTTGAAAGATTTTTTTAGCATTCAGATGTTTAACATGATTTTATAAACTTGATTGGTAACCTCCAATTAGACTTTTGCATAAAAAAACAAAGTCTCACTCTACATCATATCAGTCTATAATAAATAAAAATGTTTATAAAAACTCAATCAAATATTTTAAAATATAAACAATTTTTAGGAAATAGTTACAATAAAGCATAACAAAAACACTTGCGTTTAGCTTAATAAAACTCCTGTCAAGCTACTACAAATGATATTGAAATAGGAAAAATAAATTTAAATATAATAATATTAATGATTATTAACCAGTATTAATTCCAAGATGTTTCCTAACTAGGCGACCGTGGCGAAAACCATATCAATTCGCTTTTAATTGTTTACTTGGAATAAAACATCGTGTTAATGATAATATTATTTTTCATATGAAATCAAAAATCTTTTATACTTATTTTTTATTTAATTTTTTATACTTATTTGAAAAAAAAACACTTAGAAAAACAATTAAGAAAGCACCATTCCTTTCTGCGCACTTCAATGAGGTTTTCTCCTGGGGCACTCAGTTTGAAAAAAATTACAACTAACACTGATTAATTTATATCATAATATAGGTAAAATATGTTAATGAAATATAATAATAATCATGATAATCACTATTGACTATTTACATACCGTAAATTATACATACAACTTATTTCCTCCATATTTTGCACAATGAATAACACTTTTCAGTACACAGTTTATATAACGTTTCGATATCTTAAAATTTAAACTTAAACTAAACCAGAATAATGTGAATAAAATACTTTCAATAGCATTTGCAACTAAATTTTTTATGGTCCAATTACTCCTATTAACAATATTATTCTCAAAATAAGCAAGAAAAAATCGTATCAAATAAGTATTATTTTCTCAATTTAAGTAAATCAGTCAAAAACGTGAATGAATCATAAATCTTATTCTCATATTGATCTCAATATACACGAATCAAGAACCATTTTGCACAATGGATTACTTATATGAAGAAAAACTATTCAGGAATTATGAATTTCAATTTTTACGGAATAGGGTTTCTGAAAAACAGTGTTTTTAAAAAACAGCTGTTTTAAAATTTTGAAAAACAGCTGTTTTACTATTTTTCATGTTTCATGAAAGCTTATATGGTTACATTTTAATATAAATTTTATTTTTTATAATGATATGTTCAAGCTACAAGCGCTGATAATGACGTAGTAGAAAGGTGTAAATTTGTTTTTGTACAGAAGTTTGCATACACTGAAAATACTCTTCCCGCATCCACAGAATCAAAGAATATTCATATGTAGTATCAAAAATCTTCTATAAATTTTCTTTTGGTTTGCCTGTAGTTTAGAGATAAAAAATATAGAAAATTTAGTGTTTGTTCACTTGAAATTGTCTTATCTAGGAGAGTCTTAGTGGTTCATTTTTCTGAAGCAATACATTAAGTTCTCTTTGTACAGTTAAAATTCACTTGTATGAATTATCGCTAGTTATTTTAATAATTTCTACATCATTTACGCAAAAAAAAGATGCCACCATACCTGCAAAAACTATTGTAGCTCTGGATAGCGTAATCGTAGGGTTTTTATAGGGCTGCGTAATAAAATACTGACCTTCGCACTCCAACGTTTATCAATTCGAATCTTCAAATTATCTATCAACTTCTTATTAATTTCACTATTCATTAAAGAGAATAAATTTTAATATTGTGTGTGTGCTCATCAGTGTTGAATCTTATCTGCTAAGATCCTCAACAGCTAGTTTTAAGTTTCTAGTAAACAGCTTCTTTAGTAAATCTTTTCACGCATCTACGTTGTCGACCAAATCTAAATATGTCTTAAACTCCAATAAAGTCTTTATCAATCGCCCTTTGTTAGGATTGGGTTCTAGCGAGTCTTTGAATAAAAAACATAATTTTGAATAGTTGACAGTTTCATGTATTTGATGAGCTTGTAGGTGTTTTTATATAAATCATGGTGGTCGATGTTTTCTTCATTCTCACTATCGATTACTTCAACATTTTTGAAGTAAAACTTCTTTAGGCGCGTTATAAGAATTTTGCAACGGAAGTACAAAAAACGAATATAATTTTCGGCAAATATACGATACAATCCGATTATGACACACATATTTTAAATATTCACTGGGTTTTGGTGCATTATAGAAATAGTTCATATTTTTCGATGCCTAAAAATTTAACAGAAATTCAATTAAAAAAACATAATTTTGAATTAAATTTAATGATTTTCAATCCGAATTTTTGGAGTTTTTTCATTTAATTTAATATCAATTTTCAAAATATTATATGTCTGCTCCATTTTTGTTTGCAATGGATGCTTAGACTCGTAAATTAATAAAAATGGCAGCATATTAGGCTTCTTTAAAGGCAGAGAAATAAGTTGTCGCAAATAAATCTTGGTAAATGGCATATATAATGAAATATAAGATGACAAAAAGCACCGTTTTAAAATTTGAGCAAAATCGAATAACTGGTTCAGGAATGGAAGCATGTTTGGTGGATCTTTTTGGTTTGTATCTTCAAGTCATTCATTTGTTATTGTATTTTTTATTCACTTATGCAGTCTCGTACTAAATGTTATATGAGTTGGATGTGTCGATTGTAGATGGTGGTCATTGTGGTCATGGTGGCCATGGTGGTCATGGTGGTCATGGTAGTCATGGTAGTCATGGTTGTAATAGTGGTCATGGTGGTCATAGTGGTAATGGTGATCACGGTGGTTATGGTGATCACGGTGGTCACGGTGGTCATGGTGGTCATGGTGTTCATTGTGGTCATGGTGGTCATGGTAGTCATGGTGGTCATGGTGGTCATGGTGATCATAGTGGTCATGGTGGTCACGGTGGTAATGGTGGTCATGATGGTCATGGTGTTCACGGTGGTCATGATGGTCATGTTGGTCATGGTGGTCATGTTGATCAAAGTGGTTATGGTAGTCATGGTGGTCACGGTGGTCATGGTGTTAATGGTGCTCATGATAGTCATGATGTTCATGGTGGTGTCACGGTGGTCATGGTGGTCATGGTGTTTAGAGTTTGCACCCCGAGCTTTCCTGGGAGGGAAAAAATATTTGTGTTGATTAAATTTGTATTTTTAAATAAACAAATGAGTGCGTGTAATCTTTGCACGCGGTTAAAATAAATTTCTTTGGCTACTTTGGCAGGTATTAATAAAAAGATGAAATATAAAATAAATATGTCATATTGCAATTTAGAGTTGCATTTCTTGATAATATAATTTACTGTGTAATAAAAAGCAATATTTACATAATGTATTACAAAGTCAATTCAATTATTAGCATAATTGAAATATGAAATTAGAGGTTTATGACAAATTTGCAACTTTCAATTTAATTGTGCTCATAGTTTTTTCTCCTTTTCATCAAAATCTTCGTGCAAAAGTTTAATTAAAGATCTTGCATTAGCGGGCAATTTAAATCCATCCAATTTCTGAAAATGGTTGATGTTTATCTTGTTGTTTTTTATTGTTTTTTCCATTTTAACAGAGATGGTAAAGAGAAGAAATATAAAACTGTTGCGTCTTGTTTAATATAAAATTGCGGGGTTAAAACGGACTTTCAAATAAATTTTCATTGAACGACGAACGCATGGAAGAAAATGAGATTTGCAATTTTTTTTGCGAGAATTCAAATTTAAATTTAAAAACACAAAAAACAGTAAAACAGCCTTTTTCAAAAATTCCAGATTTTTTTTCCAAAATACAGCTGTTTTACTGTTACTGTTAAACAGGAATCAGAAACCCTATCACAGATTCATAAATTAATAATAATAAATTTGTCTAAATTTGAGAAAATAATTCTGTCAAAACTAACGAAATTTATCAATATCGGTTCAAGAAATCAGTTTTCTACATTTGATACTAAATTTTTTACTCGGATTGAGAATAAATATATTACAATTTCATCGATCTTTTGTAAGTTGAATTTGAGAATAAAGTTCTTCAAATAATTAGAATAATGCATAAACGTAGCATAATTGATTTAAATGTTGTAACTTATTAATCCACGAATTTGAAATTATTAGTCTTATTTTGTGAAATTGTTAAATTACTAAAACTGATCTATTTGATCTCAATTTAAGCATAAAATTCTTTTTTTAAGTAGTTAAGTCTTAAATTTTCATCAATTTTGATTTTCTGTTATTAAGAATTGGTTTTACTCAATAATAGAATAGGATTTCTCTCAGTGTAATGGTAAACCCAAAGGTGGAAGTGAATCTTCTCCTGATGCGCAGGAAAGACCGGTCGACACACCTATTTCCGACAACAATTAGTGCATGTATGAATAGACTATATCTGGCTCATATTCGAATGAAAGACGGTGTCACATTATTGTACACGCTGTCAAGCAACAACTTCATTTGATATCATGGTAATTTATCATGTTTTTCCCGCTAATCGTTGTTAGACCAGTTAAAAATTTTTTCGAATTCCCCTCCAAAATATGTAATCAAAAGTCAATGACTCTCCGTATATTGACTTAACAATTAAACAGCAATACTACGCGTCCATATAATTGGTGAGTAATTAATTAATAATTACTTTAAACAAAACATCAAACCGATGCAATTTGACTATTATTTTATCATTGGTAAACTTGATAAACCAAAACAACTTAAAATTATTGAATTATTTATTTGACTGAATTTAATTTAATCTTTTATGTTAATATAATTTTTAACATTTCTTTGAGACTAGTATGATCACAATTTTTAAACCAAGTTGCATCAAAACTGCTTAAAGTTAAAGACGTTTCAAATAATTAGGTCCTTGGAAGACACCCACCACTTCGTTCAATGTCGTTAAAAACCAATCACCACACAGACATCCCATACCATACGATCTTCTAATACGTTATGAATCTTTCCTACACTAATATTTTTAGTAACGTCATTACGACAAATAAAGAAAGCGGTCGTATTTTTAAGTTGCAAATTAAAAATGTATGTGTTTGATTGCAGTTGTAAATGATTCGTTCATTTTCCCCCAATCTCCTTACGATACAATTTAAATGAAAAAAAATCAGAGTTTAAAAAGTTTTAATAAACTTACATATAAAAATAATATTTATTTTTCATAATTTTCCTAATATTATAAAGAAAGTAACTTAAATATCAGTAAACCGACATGAAATAAGGCAAACAAAATATATTTAAGAAAATATAATATTTTTTTAAAATCCCTATTAATTACTCAATGTGTCCGTTTGTTTTTTTATGTTTGTTTTCATTACCTTCACAAAGAAATTTCTTTCGCACATAATTTAAGATGAAAATAAGATAAAATTTATTATAACGAAAATCATGTTATCTCATTAAAAAATAAATACAACCAAGTCATTATATAAAAAGTAAAACTTTTATTAATTCTCATTTTTTTTATTCTTTTGTTTATTATTATTATCATTAAATAAATTTCATTTCGCTTTATTTTTCATTATTCGTAAGACATGAAGCTGACATGTGTGTTCATATATGCACTAAGGCATTTTACGAGGCCTCATTTTTAATCTGGATACCTAAAAGTTTTAAGAATCAATCCAAATTTATGCTTTGATCTTATTAGTATTGATAATAACATTTTACAACAAAACTTTATTCGTTAATTATGCAAGGATATTTTGGCAAATGTGTTCTAAAATACCATCAAATTTTTCTAAAATTCCTTACGGTGTAAGTTTTTATTTTTACATCAATTGATATTGAGTATCTGGGCCAAATATTTACCAAATTGAATAATTCCATGGCATCAATCGAGTGACTTCAAACTTCAAAGGTTTAAGCAATGCGTCAATTAAAAGGCAAAAGTTATCTTTGTGTTTTTATGATGCATATTGTAATTCCTATTACATAAGACTTTTATTAAAAAAATCGAATCTCAAATTATATTTCTTTTAGTCTCAATTTCAAAAATCTGTTTGATTTATTTCAACTTAAAAGTCACGTTTTCTCGGTAAAAGAAAAAACTTTTACTTTATTTTTCCCGCATAACGAAATGCTGTGTCTTAATATTATTAAATTTAAAAATCATGCAGTAATTAAAGTGGTGTGCGGATTGTCATCTTTCTATATTAGAAAATTCCTTTCCTTATGTACTGAAGCTATAACTTTTATATAAGCTATTTAACCGATATTCTAAAAGAGCAAATTTTTTCTGAAAATTTTGGAAATCCCAAAACTCTTCTAATTTGCTATGAATATAAAACTTACTTAAAATAATATATCAAATAATAGCGAACTCAACTTAATATAGAACACGTACAACATAGAATTTTCCATTTAATCTCATACTGTCATAAAATAAATTCAAATAATTCAAGACTTTATTATATTTATTTATACGGACATCATCATTCGCGTTACAACTCATACAACTAAAATTTAAATGAATCCCTAACAATGTAATAAACCGATACCCCTTTTTTTATCTTTCCCAAATGAAATCATTGAATTGTTCTTGAGTGAAAACTCAACCCACTTACAAGTCTACAGCTTTTTCTTAAATACGTGAGTTGGTTTCAAATAGTTTACTTAAAATTTTTTGGTGTACCAAACACATTTCTTAAATTCTTTTTGTAATGGATAAAAATACAGCAAAACCATAACAAAATAATGAAATAAAAGCAAATGTGACAGTTGTAATGGATTTTTTTTGTTTCATTTTTATTTCGTTTCTTATATTTTTTTCTAAAGAAAAGTCTCGTAAGCTAACATTAAAGAAAATAATATTTTAGGCTCAAAACAGTATCTTTCAAATGTTTTTATAGCATAAAATGTATAAAAAGTTGATTGAGCACATATGTGGCTCAATTTTTGAGAATGACAATTAAAAATGATAAACAGAGATAAAAAATTATTAGTTATGAATATCATACGTGTCGTTGATCCTCAATGCGACATTTCTTAATCGGATTTCGTCCAAAAATCAACCTGTACCCAGATTAAAGCTCATTCCACAATATATATTTTTTAAATCCAATTCAACATAATTTTTTTTTACATCTGACATCATTTTTATTGTAATGAAAACAAAAAAAAATAATTTCACTTTATTTTGAATAATAAATTGTGGATTTGGCACTTAAGAAGGATAATAATCTTAAAATGTTAGAAGCGTAAAAGAAAAATGAAGATAATTTTCCTAGAAAAAAAAATAATCGGAAGGAAATTAAGTTGAATTGAGTCATAAATTGAGCATGTAATCAAGCACTTTTTATGAATTACTTCCTAAAACTTGAAAAAGCAAAGTTATGTAGTTTCTATTAAGATTGAATTATGTATTTTTTTTTATTCTTACATTTATGTCGTTATTCTTTTTTGTTACCGATTACATTTGATGGCGTGCAGTTAATCTTGAACAACAAAAAATTTTGATGTTATAAATATATTTTAAATTCTTTTTAAGTGGTCTATTCAGTTTTTTTTTTTTGAAGAATTGATGGGTAAATTTATTTAAAGATCTTTATGTCAATAAAACAAACGAGCAATAAAAATTTAAACGAATTTTTAATAGGTTTGATGGAAAATTAAAGATTTTACAGGCAGTCTAATTTTTCAGTCCGAGAAATCATGTGGAACATCATTTGCTGTCGGCTAATTTTATCGATGATAAAATTTCAAAATTTTGTCTCACAATTTGGAAATTGGTTTTTATTTATGCTTAGACGGTTGTAAATATTAATTTAAGTAGATGTTATTAAAATAAATTTATTTTAAGTAAAATTATTTACATCTTTAGTCTGTCATTATATTCATTCAGATAACAGATTAACATGAGATAGCTTCCGGTTGTTTCTACTTTAAAATATTTGAATTCAATTCAATTTTGATCAGATTTGCTTTATCTGTTTGAAAATATCTGACAGTTTCTGTTCTTTTCCTGCTAATCATTTCTAAAGGATAACATTTAATATGCATAAACCTAACAACATTTCAAGATTGTTACTAATAAAAAGAGATAAAGATAAATTAATGATTTAAAAATAATTTTCATTCAAATTAATTTTTCATCATCATTATACAGAGTAATACAGTCTCCGTTTCAAAACGTCTGGTCAAAAAATTGGGTTTTTTTCAATTCGAAAATATGGTTGAACAGTTCTCAGAAAGAAACTTCATTTCTCATTTATGTGTTTCGGATGCATTCAAACCTTCCTTATCAGTGCCATATCTAAATCCATTGGCAGACGCGCTATCACTTACACTACGGAGGCAATAACTATTTCTAAGATGAAACTTCATCATCACTTATTTATCTACTTAAGTTAATATTTTTTACTGTTATTAGACTCCTTATTAAATGGAAACGGTCTCCATGTACGATGTTGCTTATTTTCTAAATCTAAACACAAGGAGCTTCAATTTCAAACAGACTTTAGTTTTAAAAATATTTCCCCATCTTACACTTTGCATTAATTGTCTCTTATCGATTCAATCTCATAGTATTTGTTCTGAAAGATTTACTTATTTCTCTTCCCTTGTACATGATACGTGATGAATTGTAATAGAAATTTTGTTATGACTGATATAATTTTTCATTCTTTCTATTTGTGGCAAAACTTTTGTGTTAAATTTATGATATTTTAAACAAAAAATCTATTTCAAGAAAATAAAATGAGGAACAGTTGTTTTGTCAAATTTATATTAATTTGAAAATAAAATGTTGGTTATAATATTTGAATAAAAATACATAAATCTTTTATATGAAAATTTGGTAAAAAAGTTGTGTGAAAATGTTCACAGTATTTAATAAATAAACAGTGGAAAAAAATATTTCAATTTTTATTGGTGGTTGCACATAATATAAACAGAAAAGTTTTATTTTTTGGCACAATTATTTTTGTCTGATTTTTTCGTATGGTTTAAGATATATTTTTGCCACATGGGTGGTTTAATTTTTGTTGATTTGTAATTTTTTGGTATTTACAGGTGTGACAACCAAGGTCTCTAGTACCGGCTATTGAGATATATAAGAGGTAACGTGAAGTTCCTTGATAAATTCTTTGATGATGGCACCCTTACTCGAATATTGTTTACTCGAAGAAACGCAGCGTCATATAAGTTTATATCCGGGTCCTAGTCACTGGGAAGGGCAGTGCACTTTTAGATCAAGAAATTTGTCACTAACACGATTATTAACTTTTATTTTATTTTGTTTTCTCTGTGACATGATCTCTTCGATACCTTGGTACTACCAAGTTTGAGGTTGCCGGGTTCTTGGGTTTCTTTTTTTTATTTTGTTGTATAAATAAGAAAAAAAATCATTTTAATCCAGTAAAGTGGTGTATCTTACTATCGTCTTGTTGTGAAACCACATTTTGTTCTAATTTTTAATTTTGAGATATTTAAATTTCAAATTTCTTTATTAGTTTTTAAGTATACGGAATTTATTTGAAGTCAATATGAACATAAATGCTTTTAAAGCTACTGAATTCTTTTACTAATAAACACAATACCACAATAAATGTGTCAAAACAACTCATTTTTATCTAAAAGCTATAAACAATTTTCTACGTTGACCAAAATCTGTATTTTACATCAACGGTTTTCTTGGTATTCTACATTAACAAATGTAGAATATTTTTCATTAAATAAATTTCAAACTAAAACTAGTGTGACAATTTGTGTATGAAAAAGCTTATTAAAAATTAAATTTATGCAGCTAGACATCAGTCTTAAAAAGACACAGGTTTTGAGATACAACCTGCAAACATAGGTTTTAAGATAAACTCACACCAAAATGCAAAACTGATTATTACAAAACACAACTTATTTTCATATAAAAACAATAAACAATTTTCTAAACGTTGAACCAAATAAGCATTCTACATAACAATTATCTACATTTTCTACATTAACAAATGTAGAATATTTTTCAGATAATATGTTTTAAAATAAAATGTGGAGGTCTACACCAAAACGCTACATTTCCATTTTCTTTAAAAAATAAATTGTGTACTTAGATCGGCTCCAATTTCTGAATAATTGAAAACTCAAAAATTTATCTATGTTTATATTAGAACTGTTTTTCCCCTTTGTAGAATAGAGCTTGCCTTAGACATAATGTTATCAGTGTAATGACATAATCAAATTTTCTTGAACTGCGTTGGAAAAATGTAATAATGGAAATGTAGCGTTTTGGTGTGGCTCCTCAAATTAGTGTGAAAACTTGTGTATTAAAAACTAAATAAAAATCAAATTCATGCAGTTTTTGAAAAAATCTTTTAAGGTTTTGTTAAATGAAGATAAATTTGAGATTTTTTATTTAACCTTTAAAATTACAAAGTCATGCTAAAAAATCATCCTAAAAAAAATATATATGAGTTTTGGTTATGGCTCTTAGTTTACATAAAAGCTGCGATGAATCAAGTTGGTGAGATCTAACTTCCAAACATTTCAAACTCGCTGACACATATTTTTTAAATTAAGTTAAAAACCAGCATCGTAATTATATTAAATCGTTAGACTCCCTCTCTCTGTCTCTCTCTGGCGTTTACATCCCATGGAGGGATTTTGCCGTCTTCCAATCTTCTCATTCCATGACCAGTTGACTCCAGTTTCGACATCAACGTAGAGCTGGTGAATCCTGATGTTGTACTCCCAACATTTTTCCAGAGTCATCCTTAATGCAAAACATTGATCTGTGGTTGAGCGGTTAGGGCAAAAACCATACTAACAGTCACCGATGATAGATTCGGTGAACGGGATGAGTCGAGCAAGTACGACATTAGCCAATATTTTATATGCAGTGTACAACAGTGCGATGCCACGATAATTTGCACACTTTGGACAGTCACCTTTCTTATGTAGCGGAACAATGAGAGCTGTTTTCCATTCAGCAGGTAGTTCTTCTTGGTCCCAGATTGCAAGAATCAGATCGTATATACGTGAGACCAGAGCTGCTCCTCCATTTTCAAATAGTTTTGCGGGAATTCCATCGAAACCTGGTGATTTGCATTTTTTAGTTTTTTGATGGCAGTTTCCACTTCTTCTATTGATGGTTAGCGGAAAAAAATTTCCTCGCTTGATGGAGAAATTGCTCCAATAGGATGAACTTCATTCATCCTATTCAGTAGGTCTCGAATGTTCAGGAACTCAAAAAGGTTTTTACCACGCGTATAAAACGCTATTTTTTCTACGCTTGTAAATATAAATAATAATATTTACAAATTCATCTACTAAAAACTTACAAACGACATATCTAAATCTGTGTAAAAAATAATCAAGATCGGATTTTTACCAGTGTAAAATAATGTTATTATTGTGTTCGCCTACAGATGGAATAATAACAGGCGAACATAATAATAACATTATTTTACACTGGTAAAAATGCGATTAATAATTGTTTATTTTTTACACTGTCAAATTTAGATATGTCGTTTTGTAAGTTTTTAGTTAAATTCATCAACAATATGAATAATGAAAATAGTTCATATATTTTCTCTAAAAACTTTTACAGATATTACAGATATTTTTTTTTACCGACTGGAAGTCATCGTTTAAAGTATAAATTTAAAAAATTGTAGGTAAAGTTTCAATTAAAAACAAATAAAAATAAATTTTTTAATAAAATTTATTTATTTATTTAATACATTTTTTTAATTTTTTTTTTTTTGGCTGAAAGAACTAATAGAATATATTTTATCCACGACTACTAAAGAATATATACTTTCCATGCGTATTTCTTTCATTGTAATTGTATTCATTCCTTTTCTATACATCAAATTCTATTTTATTTATTTTATTACGCTCTATTTATTCAAAATTCCCCTAACAAATTAAAAACTTGATTTGTTGGTATAAACCAGTTAAAACAAAAACAATACATATATAAAATCTAAAATAAACAATCTTGTTTGTAATATATTAAAACAATTCGTCTTATACACTTCAAAATTTTTTATTTAAATATCCTAATATTTTCAAACTCTAAGAGTCCTTCCTCTGGGATAATTGTTTCTAAACTAAACTTAATAACGAATTTACATAGTTTTTATAACCTACTAAATGACAATACATAAATTTTAAACATGGCAAAAAATAAATTATTTAAACAGTACATAACCGAAATGAAATCAAAGTAATAAAATGTGGGAGGTGATCAAAATTGAATTACGGTTTTTTCCAAAAACTTAAAAACCTAATTAGTGAAAAAATTAATCTATGGATATTAAATGTTTAAAGAAATGGGTTTTATTTTCTAATATTAAATAGTGGGCTGGAAACTGGACCTCTGTTATTGTTAATTAAGTTTTCTTCTTCTTCTTGCTGTATGTAGTAAGATTCTATTATTTCTAATTTGCGATTATCTCGAACTTGGTGTTTTAGTTTTAAATTGGTAATGTCAATATTGTGGTTGTTGTCCACAATATGGTTTGCTACGGCTGATTTTCCATAGTGAATTTTGACATTTGTATGTTCTTTGAACCTCGTGTGTATCTTTCTTTTTGATGATCCTATATACTTTTTACTACATCCTTGGCAATTAATTTCATAAACTCCATTTTGGTTGTTTTTCGGAATCTTGTCTTTATTATTAGTGAGGACAGAAGACAGTTTTTGATCGGCCGTCGGTACTAAATCTACCTTAAAACGTTTAAATATGTTTTTAAGCTTCGTAGTTACACGACGGTCATAAGTTATTTTTTCCCGTTTCCTTAATTCTTTAATTGGTTTTAATGAAGTGGTGTCCGCTATAATTTTCTTCCTTTTGCTGTTTTTGATCATGTTGTCAATGTGATGAGTGCCGAATCCGTTTATTGTAGCTATCTGTTTTATTTTTTCTTCTTCTTTTTTGTAATTTGTCTGGCTCAATGGTATGTTTATTAATCTGTGTATCATGCTCCTGAAGGCTGACATTTTGTGCTGCCAGGGGTGGTTTGATTCATTGGTTATAAAACGGTTTGTAGTGGTGGGCTTTCTGTAGATATCAAATTTTATTGTGCCAGAATTACGGTTAAGAATTAGGTCCAAAAATGACAGTTTTCCTTCTACTTCTTCTTCATGTGTGAACTTGATGGACTCGTATTTGTTGTTTATTGATTTTAAAACTTTTCTCAGTTGCTGTTTCTTCATTATCACTAATATGTCATCTACATATCGGCCCCAAAAACTAAAATTAAACTCTTTGTTTATGTTGATTTCGAAATCCGACATCAATGCTTCCGCGATAAATGGTGATAAGGAATTTCCCATCGAAGTACCTGAGGTTTGCTTGTAGATATTTTCATTGAATTGGAAATAACTATTATTCATGCATTCTTTGGTGGCTTCGATGTATATATCTACAACTTCCGAATCAATGTTGTTCACAGTCAACCAAGTTTTAATGATGTTGATAGCTGCATTTACTGGAACACTTGGAAATAGAGCACTTACATCTAGTGAAACTAGAATTTCATTTTCTTTCACTTCAATATTTTTTATCTTGTTCACTAAATCCATTGAATTTTTGATAGCTAAAGACGGGAACGGCACAATCTTCTTAAATTCTGAGACCAAGAATTTTGAAATATTTTCAAATGGTGAATTAATGTTGGACACTATTGGGCGCATTGAATTGCCTGGTTTGTGTACTTTTGGTAATGCGTACAACCTTGGTAAGGTTGGATTTGACACATTTAACTTCCATCTTAGTGCATCGTTTTTTAAAATGTCTGCCATCTTTTTTCTTAGTTTTACGGCTGTTGCATGGAGTTGGTTGATGGGGTTGCTGTTTTGATGCTGGTAAGGACCATCATTTAATAATTTTTCCACTCTTAGAATGTAATCACATTTATCTAGAACTACCAATGAATTTCCTTTATCGGCTTTTGTGTATACACAATCCTTGTCTTTCAACGATTTTATGACTTTATTTATGTCCGTCCAATCGGGATTCTTATTGTGTGGACTGTTCTGGATTTCGTTGATAACCTTCTTTGACTCCAAACAGACAATGTTGCGTTCTTCTGGTGGTATGTGTTTACACGCATATTCGAGATCTGTCACAATGTTTACTATTGGTAATGTGTTCTGTGGTAATGAATGATTCAATCCTTTGTTTAATAAATTTAGCTCTTCAGGTTTCAATATTATAGATGATAAGTTTTTAACATAATCTGTGACAACTTGGGATTCTGGATTCTTAATTTGTTTCGGTTTAATAAGTTGTTTTAATTTCTTTTGAATCGTGCTATTTTTTGTATTTAATTTGTGATGTAAAATTTTGTTAATATTCTCATACCAATTCTGAAAATCTTTGTATTCATCTTCAGAGTGCAGATTATACCATAGGAAATTGTAATGGGAGGTATATCTGGTTGACCGTGAAGGTCTACCATTTGGTCTTGCACGCCAAAAACCCTGCCGCTAGCTCGTAGAGCGAAGGTTCTATAGACCAACCTCTTCACAAGAAATTTAGAATAAACTAAACAAAAACAGCGCGTGCTTACAATACACCACCCAGGTTCTCCAGAAGGGAGAACTGCCAGGTCACAACCCTCCCCAAATTATAATTACTTTAGCAGCTCATGGCAACACTATCGTTAAATTCATATTTTTTTCAAAATTCCAAAACTATTGCAAAAATTCAATAAATCAAACTTTTTTCCAAAATTCCAAAAGAAAACAAAATATTCCAAAAAAAATTATTACAAAATCAAAGATTTAAACTTTTTTCAAAAAATTCAAAAAAAAATATTACAAAATATAAAACAAAATAATAAAAAAAATTGAAATTTCTTTCAAAACTCCCAAAAACATTCCACAAATTAGAACAAATCAAATATTAAAACCTTTCCATAATTTCTAATAATATTCCCAAAAATTCAAAATTTTGCATAATAATTTGTTTGAAATTTTATTAGACGTACTACGCGATTTGACTATCTATACATCCTTAAGCAAATCATGAAAGATCTTACTCACTGGTTTTCCTGGTCCTACTCCATCTGCTGATCCCCAATGTGATAATCCTAGTTTTATTAAATCCAGCTGCAACACTACCATTCGCGTACATATAATCCAAATGGTCAAATCATCCAAATCACCAAACAAATATAAATAAAACCAGTGAGCCAAAATTATTTTTTTTTTCTTTAACACTATTCTCTTTATTTTTATTTCATATTTTAGTTTTATTTTTATTTTCATTATATAAAATCAAGTTAATGCTATATTTTTTTTTTTGGAATCTCTGTCCACACTTATAACACATCATTTGTATTATTATCAAATATGGACCAAACAAATATATAAAAAACCGTGAACAAAAATTATTTTTTTTTCTTTAACACAATTCTTCTTATTTTTATAAATATATTTTATAAAATTAATTTCTAAAAACATTTTTAACGAGATTTTAATTCAGTAATTTTTTTATATCGGTCAACACTTAAATAAAACACTATCATTATTAATTCTGTTAGTTTTACTCTTCAACTTGGCAACAACACCCGGTACCATTCCAACTTTTCCACCTCTTATCCCAAAACCAACTAATTAACTTCCAACTTCCAACCACCAAAACTAACTCATTTTGTATCAAAAAAAAAACCAACTCACTCAATAATTAAAACAAAAACTAATTCAAAAAAAAAAACCTGCAATCCCATGTTGCAAAAACTCAGTGAATTTTCCAATTCAACTCCCAACCACTAACTCTTTTTCTACTAAGATTACTTTACTTTTATTTGTTTTATTATTTCCCGAGGCTCACTGGGATCGACCTTACGGTCCCATGGTCTCCTCAACACTTCCAAAAAAAACTTTCCTTCTCTTCTTCATCTTTCTCTTCAAAACATTCCATTCAAAAAAAATTAAGGGCCAGTAAAAGATCACCACAACCAAGAAACATATGTTTGTTATCAGAATTTTGAACTTTCCAGTCATCCCTCGCACATTAATTTTCCGATGATGTTGATAAAAGTTTATGGAGTTTAAAATTTCATAAAATAAACAATCATACAAAGTATTTGTGAGAAAAATAGTGTTAATTTCATATGTAACACAATATGTCGAACCGTCAAAGTGCTTACCGAGCAAATTGAATTAGTATGATGGGTGATACTTATGTCCATGGAATAAGTACTCGGGGTGAATAAAAAGTTCGTGCAAGCAGGTGAGCGGAATGATGTGGATGTTCACACCATTACAGGACAGGACGAAAGGAGAAGATCAGTCGACTACTTTCGTACTGAGAGAGTTAAGTTCAGAAACAGGCTCGAACCCAAACCTAGAGATAGTCTCATGCTCTACCGACTGAGTTAGCCGGGCTTACAGACAAAAACAATTAAGAGATGATTCCTGGTACGGAATGGATGAACAATGACAGCCGAAAGGAAAAATGTTGAAACCTTCGATTCGTGCAAAATTACAAGTCGATTCCAGCCTAAGATGGAGCATAACATATAAAGATTTGGTGTCCTGCGCGGATAGGATGATAATAGACACAAAAAAGTACTAAAGCTAAATAGTTAAACAAAGAAAAGTACTAAAGCTAAATAGTTAAACAAAGAAAAGTACTAAAGCTAAATAGTTTAAACGTCGATTCCCGCGTGGAATGGAGGATAACTGAAAATCGAAAAGGGACAAAAGGTCAACAAATTATAGTCGTGCAAAAGCACAAGTGTTTTATTTAATTTTTTCTAAACAATAATCATAAGTTAACGAGCCTCAATTTTAGGTGGTTTCCTATACGGAAAGCACATAAATCAGTAAGCAAAAATAAGATTGAATAAAAAGAAAGACATAAGCAGCAAAAAGGATATATATTAACGGCACTTATAAACAAAGTTTGAGAAGAAACGAGAATGTTTTACCAAGACCAAAATGGAAAACCGCAAATACTATACTAAACAAAAAGGTAATGGGAGAGTGTTTCGGTATAGTAGAAAGTTGACCAGAGGGCAGCAGTGGTCTAACTATGGCTCCGAAAGCCAAGGGCTAGCATTTTCCTGCCGACTGTTCCCTGGCAAGCAAAAAAAACGCCACCGAAACACACTGTGTGGAGAGTAAAGAGGTTGGTTTTAAGGATGGAGACCGTCAGCCACAGCAGCCCGAATGACCGGCGATTCATTTCCCTGTTATCGTCCACTGGTCTACGCTCTTCCTACCTTCCAACAGGTTACGCTCTAACAAACAGAATTTTTGAAGACCATGGCAGTTAGACTAATTGAGCGTAACAATTGGTGGTCATGACCTCATTGAGAACCCGTGAATGTGGTGAAATAATCATGGTGGGATGACCTAGATGGTAAACCATCAGGGGTCAACAAGATCCGGGCCATATCATTTCACCACTCACGACCCTCTCGCAGCAGCCATTTCCCACCCAACTAAGGTGCGCGGGATCGTAAACCCCGTTAGGAATACGTCTGAAGGACCTTTCCTACCTTTGCGGTTCAAAATAAACATACGAAAACTTAAACTTAAATGTTGTCTGTGTGTCAAGGACTTACGAGTTCTGCCTTTCACCCCCAGAACAACAACTATACAACAAAAAAAGTATAAACTAAACGTCAACGAATTGTCTGCGCGTCAGGACTTACAAGGATCTTGCCTTTCGCCCACAGAACAAAACTTGACCAAACAAATACCTCAAAAACTAAACCTAACAGAATTGTCTGCGCGTCAGGACTTACAAAAATCTTGCCTTTCGCCCACAGAACAAAACTGAATAACAAAAACAACTTCAAACACAAATGTTGTCTGCGCGTCAGGACTTACAAGATATCTTGCCCTCCGCCCACAGAACAACCTCAGACAAAACCAAACACACATCAATACACAAAAGTTGTCTGCGCGTCAGGACTTACAAGACTTACTCTTGCCTTTCGCCCACAGAACAACGAACAGCTACAAAAAATTCATACAAAAAAAATTAAAATCTTACACCTAAATAATTAAAAAATTAAAACCAAAATACAAAAAAAAATTTCAAATGCAAATCAAAACAAAACCAAATATCACAATTGCAAAAAAACATTTTCCAAATGAACAAAAACCATAAGACTTAAAGAATTGGTATACATGACCACTGGACACAAGCTGGGTCATGTACAGACCGACCGTACACATTACAGAGAAATTACAGTAAAAAGCCATAATGACTAAGAATGTGTCAGGCCAAAACAGATTGAAAGTCTAACCAAAAAATATTAAAATTTGGTACGAAAACCAATTTGACCTCGCCAAACATTAATGAATTTAATGTCACACATTGACAAACAACACAAGGGTAAACAACAATGTGAAAATTTGAGAAAACCCAAACAAAAATTCAGAAAAAATCGAATTCAGAACAAAATCACAATAAAATTCTAAAACTTCGATAATTATACAATAAAATTTATGCATTCAAAAATCTAAAAAATCCAAATCAAAACAATTCAGCGCAATTCAAAATTTATAATAAAATTTCCAAACAAATAACGTCTAAAAAAATTAAACGATCTAAAATAAAAATAAGGTCCTTTCGAAGCAACAAAAAAAATTTTGAAAACAAAATACAAACTTGAGTTGGCGGTTGGCAGTCGAGCTGATACTTCAAAATCAATAAATTTAAAAAAAAATCAAAAGTATTCAAAAATTTCAAAAATCAAAAAACTTGAAAATACCTAAAAAAATTCAAAAATCTTAAAATACGAAAAATTCAAAAATTCCTAAAAAAATCAAAAACAAATCTAAATATTTAAAATATTGAGCTGGATGGTGCTGGTTGAGCGGATATATATTAAATTACAGTCAAACCTCTATAAATCGAATTTCTCTATAAATCGTATTTATATTTCGAATTCTAATTTTGTTTTTCTTTATAAATCGTTTCTATATTTCGAAATTTCCCTAAATCGAACAAAAATTGATGGCATTTGGTGGTTCGAATTATGGAAGTTTCACTGTAAGTTAAAAAAAATCTTCAAAACAAAAAATCTTTAAGAGTTCAAAAAATTTAAAATTAACAAAAAAATTCAAAGAAAAATTATTTAAAAAAATTTAAAGTTTCAAAAAAAATTACAAACAAATTAAATATCACAAAAAATTAAAAATTTAATGATAACATTCAAATTAGAAATTCCAAAAAATTTTCTTAAAACTAACAACACAATAATTTCAAAAAATAACTACAATCACAAAATTTTTAAAGAAATGAAATTTCAAAATTATTCAAAAAATAAAAAATAAAGAATTACCAAAAAAATTTACGAAAATTTTCAAACCAAAAAATGTTTACAATAAAACAAAAACAATTTTTTTCTAAAAAAATAAAGTTTAAAAATTTCAAACAAACTCAAAAATAAATTTACAAACGTTTAAAATCTAAAAATCGAAAAAAAATATTTTCCACAAAAATTAATAAAAATTATTTAAAATTATGAAACTGAGAATTATGAAATTTCCTAATATTATAGAAATTTTCAAAAAAAAATTAACAGTTACTGGTATTCTAAAATTATACAAAATTTTTTTAAAATTATTTAAAAATAATTCAAAATTTTCAAAAAAAATTTGCACACCAAAAAAATTAATTAAACCATTCGAGATATCTCAAAATTCAACAAAAAACGTCTAAAACTTGCAAAAACTTAAAAAATTATCTAAAATAAAAAACTTAAAATTACCAACATTCACCAAATTCTAAAATTACAAAAAAAATAAAAACAACATCCAAAATTAAGATTAACGAAATTCAATCCTAAACAGCTTAATCTAATTACACAAAAAAATTTCAAACAAATTAATTAGACTATTCTAATGAAATACTTTCAAAAATATAATTACCAAAATTCAAACAAGAAATTTAAACAAGCCTTATAGATACAAAAAAAAATCAAAAATTTAAAATAACCTAACTAATTATAAACAAGTACGTTAAATTCAAAAATCCAAAAAAAAATTTTTCTGAATAAAATTTTCAAAAATTACAAAAATTTCAAAATTAGTAAAAATTTTCCAAAAAAAAATCTTGAAAATTCTAAAACTATTCTAAATTGTAAAGTAATTAATAAAACAAAACTTTTAACCTAAAGTACTTAATAAAACAAACCTTTCCAAAATTCTAAGATTGTTTATGAAAATTACAAAAATTAGTAAAATTAGGAAAAGTCCTAAAGAGACTAAATATTAGTATATTTAAAGAAAATCTAAAGTTATTCTTCAAAGAAACCTTAAAATAATTTAAAAACAAATTAATTAAAATTAACGATATACATAACCTTATTTTCAAAAAAACTTTAATACAATTTTCCAAAACAAAATTATTTAAAAATTAAAATCAACAATATGTATGTACTTTTCAAATAAAAATCCAAACCGATTAGCAAAACTACATTATAACAAAAAATCCAAACAATAACATTACATAAGTTAAGTTATTCTTAACTTTCAAAAAATTCTTAACAAACTTCCAGCAAAACTGACAACAATACAAAAAATCTTTTAACTTACACAACCAATATTTTCTAAAAGTTAACAGAATACAAAACATCTAAATTCTAAAACGTTTCAAAAAAATTTAATCTAAGAGTTTCAATATAACTTAAAAAAAATACGAACATAGAAAAACTAAACAAATTATATTATTTGCAATACAAAATCTAATTATATTTCAAAGAAGTATATATATGTAAAACAAAAATTTTCGAAAAAATTCACAAAAAATTAACAAATTTAAAAATTAAAAGAAATACAAAAAAAATTCATAAACCTAAAAGTTTTACATATAACCAGGTTTAACCAAACTTCAAAATTTATAAAACTATTACAAAAATTTTCAAAATTTAAAAATGTACAAAAAGTTCATACATATGTATATATAAATTCACAAAACCACTTCAAAATCTTACAAAAATTCGGAAAATACAATAAAACTCAATAACTCTGTAAGTACAATAAGATTCAAACTTTTAAAACTTTAATAGACAATTTATTTCATTAAAAAAAATAGGGAAGAGTTGTGACTGACAAGAAACCAATCCGAAAAAACTAGGTGGTGATAAAAAAAAATTTAATTAAACTAACGGGCTTTGAAAGGCTGCTCAGGTGATAACATCTGTCCGAGAAGCAAACATATGAGGTCTAGCTATGGCTCAGAGAGCCAAGGGCTAGCATTTTCCAACATATATGTTTCCCTGTCGTCCCAATACCTCACTTAACACAAAAACTATTTAAACAAACTAAATTCACAAATCAAAAAAAAATTGTTGTCTCTAGAACAACCCTGTTTGGATCCAAAGACCCAAACACTGTCGCTCCAGAGCCCCGTTGGACGCCATCTTGTAATGGGAGGTATATCTGGTTGACCGTGAAGGTCTACCATTTGGTCTTGCATGCCAAAAACCCTGCCGCTAGCTCGTAGAGCGAAGGTTCTATAGACCAACCTCTTCACAAGAAATTTAGAATAAACTAAACAAAAACAGCACGTGCTTACAATACACCACCCAGGTTCTCCAGAAGGGAGAACTGCCAGGTCACAACCCTCCCCAAATTATAATTACTTTAGCAGCTCATGGCAACACTATCGTTAAATTCATATTTTTTTCAAAATTCCAAAACTATTGCAAAAATTCAATAAATCAAACTTTTTTCCAAAATTCCAAAAGAAAACAAAATATTCCAAAAAAAATTATTACAAAATCAAAGATTTAAACTTTTTTCAAAAAATTCAAAAAAAAATATTACAAAATATAAAACAAAATAATAAAAAAAATTGAAATTTCTTTCAAAACTCCCAAAAACATTCCACAAATTAGAACAAATCAAATATTAAAACCTTTCCATAATTTCTAATAATATTCCCAAAAATTCAAAATTTTGCATAATAATTTGTTTGAAATTTTATTAGACGTACTACGCGATTTGACTATCTATACATCCTTAAGCAAATCATGAAAGATCTTACTCACTGGTTTTCCTGGTCCTACTCCATCTGCTGATCCCCAATGTGATAATCCTAGTTTTATTAAATCCAGCTGCAACACTACCATTCGCGTACATATAATCCAAATGGTCAAATCATCCAAATCACCAAACAAATATAAATAAAACCAGTGAGCCAAAATTATTTTTTTTTTCTTTAACACTATTCTCTTTATTTTTATTTCATATTTTAGTTTTATTTTTATTTTCATTATATAAAAT
This sequence comes from Diogma glabrata, assembly GCA_963693315.1. NCBI lineage: Eukaryota > Metazoa > Arthropoda > Insecta > Diptera > Cylindrotomidae > Diogma > Diogma glabrata. The sequence goes on along the minus strand of OY856188.1, from coordinate 235,839,371 downwards.
CAAGTTAATGCTATATTTTTTTTTTTGGAATCTCTGTCCACACTTATAACACATCATTTGTATTATTATCAAATATGGACCAAACAAATATATAAAAAACCGTGAACAAAAATTATTTTTTTTTCTTTAACACAATTCTTCTTATTTTTATAAATATATTTTATAAAATTAATTTCTAAAAACATTTTTAACGAGATTTTAATTCAGTAATTTTTTTATATCGGTCAACACTTAAATAAAACACTATCATTATTAATTCTGTTAGTTTTACTCTTCAACTTGGCAACAACACCCGGTACCATTCCAACTTTTCCACCTCTTATCCCAAAACCAACTAATTAACTTCCAACTTCCAACCACCAAAACTAACTCATTTTGTATCAAAAAAAAAACCAACTCACTCAATAATTAAAACAAAAACTAATTCAAAAAAAAAAACCTGCAATCCCATGTTGCAAAAACTCAGTGAATTTTCCAATTCAACTCCCAACCACTAACTCTTTTTCTACTAAGATTACTTTACTTTTATTTGTTTTATTATTTCCCGAGGCTCACTGGGATCGACCTTACGGTCCCATGGTCTCCTCAACACTTCCAAAAAAAACTTTCCTTCTCTTCTTCATCTTTCTCTTCAAAACATTCCATTCAAAAAAAATTAAGGGCCAGTAAAAGATCACCACAACCAAGAAACATATGTTTGTTATCAGAATTTTGAACTTTCCAGTCATCCCTCGCACATTAATTTTCCGATGATGTTGATAAAAGTTTATGGAGTTTAAAATTTCATAAAATAAACAATCATACAAAGTATTTGTGAGAAAAATAGTGTTAATTTCATATGTAACACAATATGTCGAACCGTCAAAGTGCTTACCGAGCAAATTGAATTAGTATGATGGGTGATACTTATGTCCATGGAATAAGTACTCGGGGTGAATAAAAAGTTCGTGCAAGCAGGTGAGCGGAATGATGTGGATGTTCACACCATTACAAAATCTGTGTGCATCTTATATAACTTTAATTCGGTTTCTGCAAGTTTTGAAAACTGGGTTCTTATACATTCTTTTAAATACTGTTTTTTGCTGTTCTGGATTATTCTGTTTCTTGTTGTCTTGTTTACATTTTTAGGTATACTAATTTTGATAAATTTTGGAAAAACTTTATGTATCTTACATTGATTCAAAAACCATATATCTGCTTTTACGTTGTTAAGTTTAGTTTTCAATAGAAAAAATCTATTTAGTTCTTTTTGGATGACAACCATTTTAAAGTAATTTTTAAACTTGTTGAATGAACTACATGAAGTGATAATAATAATATATTAAAACAATTCGTCTTATACACTTCAAAATTTTTTTTTTTTTTCTTTTATTATCACTTCATGTAGTTCATTCAACAAGTTTAAAAATTAATCTTGTTTGGTTTTGTTTTTCATTTCATTCAATATGGCGATACAAACTTCAACAGGGAAACATGAAAGAAATTATTTGAATTACTTGTAGTCGTGGATAAAATAGTATCTTGTATTCGCTTAGGATGAAGGCAATTCTTCACTCGGATGATTCCCTCCACTCGCTACGCTCGTTCCGGGAAACTTCATCCTCGTGAAGAATTGCCTTCATTCTAGCTCATACAAGAATATACTATTATATCTGACAGTTAATAATCAGAGGAAAAAATTATACGATATATCTGATACAAATTTTATTTTATCGCTCCGATTTCTCCGATAAGAAAAAAAACACACTCATTATTAGTTAAATTAATTAATTACACACAATTGATAAAATGATTAGTTTCGATTCGATTCGATTAAAATATTCAATCCCTTCAAAATACTGTGATATTACAGAAATAAACACAGCAACAGAAACAGTAAATCAAATTCAATCTCAAATATTCAATTATTTATTCGATCCTTTAAATAACCACCACCTGTAGGCGACCACCGAAACTTATTTACTTTCAGTCCTAGTGACTGAAAACATTTTCAGTCACTACTTAGAAAAAGTTTCCCTTTCACATAGGTTTTACTATATATTAATAAAATGACATTTTCGTAGCTTGAAGTTAAAAAAAAATTTTATTTAGTTCAATTGACAATTTTGTTAGCTACGTAAAACGGACGCATATTTTTGTGAAAAGAAATTTTAGTTGGAAACCAAAATAAAAAATATGGAGGGGCTGAAATCTCACAGCTCTGAGATATCAAGACTTCGGTCTGGGTTAAGGATTTTGATATAGTTTTCGGCAAAAAACTTTTATGAGGACATGGTTTTTAGTTTTGGGCAGCGATGTACATCAAACATAACTCTTTGTTAAAGTACAAGTATTTTTTATCTCTGTTTAAAAATTTATTACAAAGCTAACACAAAACATCAATACGTTGCTGGAAAATTATAATCAAATTTACAAAAATATTGTTAAATTAAATAAAATCAAACTTTTTCAAAATTCCAAAAAAATATTTCAAAAATTATTACAAAATCAAAAATTGAAACTTTTTTCAAAATTTCAAAAATTATAATAATATCAAAAATTAAAAATTTTTCAAAATTCTAAAAATATTTCAAAAATTCTTACAAAATCAAAAATTAAAACTTTTGCCGAAATTCTAAAAATATTGCAAAAATTATTACAAAATCAAAAATACAAACTTTTTCAAAATTCCAAAAATATTTCAAAAACTATAACAAATTCAAAAATTTCCATGTCCAATTTCATTTTAAATTACATTTACGTCATAAAAACAGCTACATTTTTTTTCCCAAAAAATTGGCTAAAAAATTAAATGAAATCATTTTTTGACACACTTGACATTATTTTTTAACAAACTTGTAATGCCATAATTCTCTATAATAATAATAAAATATCATGTCATACGAACTATTAATTTTATTTTTTTCTAAAAAATTGGGTAAAAATTAATAAAAATCTTTCTTTTGACACACTTGACAACATTTTTTGACAAACTTATAATGCCATAATTCTATATAATAATAATAAAATTTCATTTCAAACAAACAGTTATATTTTTTTTGCAAAAAATTAGGTAAAAAACTAACTAAAAATCTTTTGACACACTTGACAACATTTTTTTGACAAACTTATAATGCCATAATTCTCAATAATAATAATTAAATTTCATTTCAAACAAACAATTAATTTTATTTTTTTTTCCAAAAAATTGTGTAAAAAAATAAAAATCTTTCTTTTGACACACTTGACAACTTTTTTTTGACAAACTTATAATGCAATAATCTAGTTTTTGATCTCACATACCAATCCCGACCATCAAGATTTCTCCAAATTTAATGTTCCTACTCGTAATCACTTAAAATGAACGTTTTTTAAGCCAAAAATATGAAAATTTGCTATTTTTGACACACATAATGATTTTTTGACACACTTCCGGTACAGTTATCGAACACAGCGTCCTTTCGGACCTGTCCCTTGAGTATACCTATTTTTAGAAAAAAAAATTTTTGAAATCCCTCCAGCGGTTTTCCCTGCAGCGTAGGTAATGAACGGCCGACCGGACGGACGGGCGGCAGACAAACAGGAGGTCCTAAAACGTCGAGAAATGTCAAAAAAAGTGGGGTTAATAATTTCACTTTGAGCTCATGAACGTAATACTTACGTCTTTCAGACCGAAGTAAAATAAAACAAACCTATTGGCGTTTAAATCATTTTTAAAATTACAGTCCACATTTAGACACAACATTTTTGAGCAAAAGAACATAAATTGTTAGTAAAGTGTAAGGTCAAGTTTATTTAAATGGCGTCGTCAAGAAGTTTCAAGTGTCATTTTGTTTTATTTGTGGAAGTAACATAATACATACTGCTAAAAGAATCACCCCATCTATAAGAACTGTCTATCTTCATTACAAACTGATATTTTCCAACTCCTAAAATAAATCCGAGGTGGGAGGAGCTAGATCATGTCAAAAAACTTCACAAAAAAATCTCAATTTCGAGAAAAACCATATACAAATTTAATACATCTTTTGTCCAAAAAAGACATTTCATAATCAACTAACTGATATTTGTCAACTCCTAAAATAAGTTCGAGGTGTGAGTAGCTAGATCATGTTAAAAAACTTCACAAAAAAAATCTCAATTTCGAGAAAAATCATATAAAAATAAAATACAACTTTTGTAAAAAAAAGACATTTCATAATAAACTAACTGATATTTTCCAACTCCTAAAATAAGTCCAAGGTAGAAGGAGCTAGATCATGTCAAAAAATTTCCCAAAAAAAATCTCAATTTCGAGAAAAATCATATACAAATAAAATACAACTTTTGTCAAAAAAAGATATTTCATAATCAACTAACTGATATTTTCCAACTCCTAAAATAATCCCGAAGTAGGAGGAGTTAGATCTAATACGAAAACAACTTATATATAAATCAATTATGTTGCAGAGTTTAAATTATTCTTATAGTTAAATTTTTTTCCAAATATTGAGTTTTGACTTTCTTTGGGAAAACCTGAATAACTTGGTGCAAATTGCACTAATATTCGTATATTTTAGCTTAAAAGAAAGAAAATTGAAACTACTATAGGCTCCAAGAAATTAAAAAAAATTAGTGTCTTCATTTGTTCAAAATTCATGGTGTTGAAAATGGAAAAATTTAAAAAAAACGTGAATTTTTCGTATTTTTTCAACATTTTTCGACTGTAACTTCCAGAATCCTTAACGGATTTTTACAAAATATAACTCAAAATGTTTGTTGGCATATTTACTATGCATTTGTTTTATTAATATGTTTAATTTGTTTGTTTTGTAAAATATGAGATCCAAAAACCGAAACAACATTTTTGATCACCGAAAAAATTGGTTTTTCGTGAATATTCTAAAAAACAAGAGCTAACCAAAAAAAATGAATATGATATTCGTGTTCAGAAGGTCCAAATCCATAAGAAAAGTTGGGTTTTTTTCAGGGAGACAAAAAAAGTTCAAAATTTGTAAACTAGTGTAATGTAGATGTTTTTCAAGGTGCATCTACAGATCAGCGTACCATTATCAATTAAATAGTGTGCGCTCAAAATGAAAACATTCGGATGCCAGAATTAAAAATTCCGACTTTTAATGGTAGTTTAGATCAATGGATGCGATTTAAAAATTAATTTGATTCGCTAGTTATAGATAATAAATCCTTGTCAAATATTAAAAGTTGCATTATCTTAATGATAGTTTAGTAGGAGATGCAAAAAATATTATAGACCGAGTAGAATTTTCTAAAAAAATTTTTGAGGTGGCATGGAGGGTTTTAATTGATAGATTTGATGATAAATATCAAATTATTAAAAAACACATTTCGGAATTATTTAAGTTACAAAATGTTTGATAAGAAACTTCAAGTGATTTAAATAAATTAGCTGATGAATGTCTATTCATTTAAATGCGTTAAAAAAATTAGGCAAAAAGTTGAGTCATGGAATACAATAGCTCTGCATATTGTTTCCAATAAATTAGATCTAGAATCCATTAGGTTATGGGAATCTGAATTGGAACCCAATGTTATTCCAACTTGGAATTGGATGCAGGAGTTTTTACAAAAACGCTATAGAGATTTAGCGTCCGTTGAAACGGTAAAACAAAATAATAAAGTAGTAGCATTTGGTAATAACATATAAAAATCAAAATCATTTTATATACGATATAGTAGATATGAAAAAGTTAGGAGTTTAAACTTATGTTGAAATTGTTTACGAGGTACTTACAAAGTTATAGATTGAACTCATAGAACTTGTAAATATTGCAGAAAAAAACAAATTTTTTATTGCATATGAATTCTTCACAAATCTCTAGTGATAGCAATAATAACACAAATAATGATATTACTTGGCTGCCAAAAAGTGTTGAAAAGTTTGATAATAAAGATTTAGACAGTTTAGAAATTCGAAAAATGGGAGCAAATAAAACAGATAATAAGCAAATTAGTTTAACAAACAAAAATACTCCAAATAAAAGAACATCATCTTTTCATAGTAATATACTAACCGATAATACACTTCTATCAACCGCTTTAATTTTAGTAATGGGTAAAAACAATATGCCACATTTTGTTCGAGCCTTAATAGATCCTGGATCTCAAAATAATTCCATATCCCAAAAATTAGTGAAACTCTTAGAAATAGATGAAAATAGTTTGATACTGGAGAATCATTCCATTAATGGGTTAGACCAAAGTCACACAATGTCTAAAAAAAACCAAACAAATGTCATAGTTAAATCTAGAATTTCAAGCTATAAACAAAATATTAAAGTTTTAGTGGTTCCAAAAATCACAAATTATTTACCATCATCGCATATAAATATATCTAAATGGTCGATTCCGCCTAATTTAGTTTTAGCAGACACGGAGTTTAATACACCTGGTGATGTTGACATTCTCTTGGGTATTGATGTGTCTTTTAGAGTTCTCCAAGGAGATCCAATCTATTTGGGGGATAATTTACCTATTATTCGTAAAACTTTATATGGATGCATTCTAGGTGGAAGATTTGAACATTCTCATAGTTTTCATATTTTAAACTCCAACAATAATATTGTGATTGATGATGATAAATTAGATATAGTTTTTGATAGCAAAGCGTGTGAAAATTCAGTTCAACTAACAGCTGAAGAAATATACTGTGAAAGTTTATTTACAGAAACTTGTACTCGTGTAGAAAACGGACGTTATATGGTAAATACCATATGACAAAAAATTAGATGAACTTGGAAATTCGAGATTTATGGCTCTCAAAAGGTTTAAATTTTTAGAAGAAAAACTTAATAAAAATCCTGATTTAAAAACAGAATATAAGAAATTTAAAGGAGAATATATCAGTTTAGGCCATATGGAACTATGTAATAGTGATATGGATTGTTTTAAGGAATATTTCCTTCCCCATCACGCTGTATTTAAAGCTGACAGCACAACAACGCAACTTAGAGTTGTTTTTGATGCCTCTGCAACCACATCTAGTAACTTGTCCCTTAATGATGTCATGTTAAATGGTTCCATTGCTCAACAAGAACTTGTTGATATAATTCTTCGTTTTAGAAAACACAAATATGTCTATATAGCTGACATCGAAAAGATGTTTGGACATATTCTCATTCATCCAAATCATAGGGTTTTTCAAAAAATATTTTGGCGCGATAAACAGTGTGATGAGATTAAACAATATCAATTAAATACATTTACATACGGTACGAAATCTGCACTGTATTTAGCCCAAAGAGTATTGTGGCAGTTAGCTCTTGATGAAGAGAAAAATTATCCGTTAGCTTCAAAAGTTGCAATGGAAGACTTTTACATGGATGATATTTTATCAGGATGTGCTAATTTTGCCCAATGTTTAGAGACTCAGTCTCAACTGATTAGCATGTTTGGTAGCGCCGGCATGAAACTTAGAAAATGGTCTTCCAATACACCAAAATTAATAGAAAATTTATCTGAAGATTTAATAGTTAAACAAGAAAATAGTCAAATGATAAAAACTTTAGGGTTGGTATGAGAACCAAAAACTGATAAATTTTCATTTGAAATTAAAACCGATAGTTCAAATCCAACCAAAAGATCTGTGTTATTCCAGATTGCCAAACTTTTCGATTCCTTAGGTTTATTAGCGCCAATTATAGTAACGGCTTAGTTAATTTTACAACAACTTTGGATAACAAAGATAGATTGGGACGATTCTTTACCTATAAACTTAAATAACAAATGGAATCAGTTTAAATCACAATTGTCTTCAGTAAAAAATATAACAATATCTAGATGTTTGTTACCAGATATGACAAATGATGAGGAAACTCAGTTGGAGTTACACGGCTTTGCAGATGCGTCGCAAAATGCATATGGCGCATGTATATATATAAGAGCAATAAAATATGGACACATGAAATCAACATTAGTTTGTGCAAAGTCAAAAGTTGCACCATTAAAGCCGTTAACTATTCCCAAACTCGAATTAAACGCCGCAGTTCTTCTATCAAGATTAGTTAATAGAGTCACCAAGGCACTAGACATTAAATTTACTAAAATTAGTTTGTGGTCAGACTCAACAGTTACACTGTCATGGATGAGAATAAAACCAAATCAACTGAAAATTTATATTGCTAACAGAGTAATAGAAATTCAGGATCTCACTACTGATATGGAATAGAAATATGGAAAAAGCAAGGACAACCCAGCAGATCTAACTTTGCGTGGTGTAATGCCAAATGAACTGGGAGGTATAGATTTATGGTGGTTTGGTCCAAATTAATTTAAAAATACCAGACTCTGAATGGTAAATTCCAAAATTTAATTTGCAATTAGAAAAAATACCGGAATTAAAAGAAAAGGAAACTAAAAGTTTTCTCCTACAAATGAATTTCGTTGAAGATGTTCTTAATATCTGTAAATTCAGTTCATACACAAGATTACTTCGTACAACTGCTTATTATTTACGATTTATAAATAATTATTTGAAACATACTAAGGTCTGTGTGCCTTTGACAACCTTAGAACTAGATATTGCATTACAGCACATTATTAAAATCATTCAACACGACTGCTTTAAAATAGATATAAAACATTTAAAGATTAAAGGTGAACCATCTGAGAATAGTAAACTTATAAGCTTGTCACCATTTTTAGACGATTTCAATTTATTGAGAGTGGGAGGGCGGTTAAAAAATAGTTTATTAAATTTTAATGCCAAACATCCATACCTCCTACCAAAACATTATTTTACAAAATTAGTTATAGAACATCAACATAAGAGAAACTTACATAGTGGAGTTGAATTAACACTATCGGCTGTAAGACAGCAATTTTGGCCGATCAATGGCAAAACATTAGTAAAAAAAATAGTTCGGAAATGTACTAATTATTTCAAGTTCAAACCTCTGTTAATGCATCAAATAATGGCTGATTTAACATCAAATAGAGTGGAAATATGTCGTCCTTTTACCGTAACTGGAATAGACTATTGCGAACCATTTCAAGTTAGATATAAAAATCAATGAGAGGACACATATCACAAAGTTTATGTTTCTATTTTCATTTGTTTTGTTACGAAAACAGTACATTTGGGAGTAGTTGAGCATGTATCTACTGATGCATTCATAGCATGCCTCAAAAGATTTATTCCGCGAAGAAGTATAGTAAAAACAATTTGGAGTGATAATGGTTCAAATTTTATAGGAGTTAATAACAAATTACAAGATATTTATAATTTTTTCAAGTCACGAGGTGAAAATATTCATAGCTATTGTTCAACAGAGGGAATTGAATGGAAGTTTATACCTGCGAGATCTTCTCATTTCGGCGGTCTCTGGGAGTCCGGTGTTAAAATTTTGAAATCTCATTTGAAAAAAGTTATCGGTTCATCAAGTCTCACACTCGAACAATTATATACAATCATTGTTCAAATAGAAGGAGTTATGAACTCCAGGCCATTACCTGCAGTATCGTCTTCCTTCAGATCCTTCAGATTTACAACCATTGACACTCGAACATTTCATCACAGGCAGTCCAATAAATTCAATAATGGAAAAAAATCAATTAAATATTCCTACAAATCGTTTAACGTTTTGGAACAGAATTACTCAAATTACTCAAGAATTTTTTAGACAATTCTCAAGAAATTATTTACATAGTCTCCAGCAGAAAAAAAATGGGTCGTTGAACAACCTAACTTAGAAGTAGGTGATCTGGTTTTAGTGCTAGATGAAAATCAATGTTCTACATATTGGATACTAGGACGCGTTGAAAAAACTATTATTGGTAAAGATAAGCGGGTTAGAAGTGTTTGGATAAAAACTCGTAATGGATCTATCAAACGTGCAATCACAAACTCGCAATAGAGTAAAAAGCAAACAAGATATATGTAATTTTATTTGAATTTCTTATAAATAGGTTTGGCAACTATTTTGTAAAACACAGAATTAAAAAAAAATTATATTTGAAATATAAAATAACTAGAGTTAAATAATTTTTCTTGAACTAAAGAATATAATATTAAGACTTTATAATTAATTTATTTGAATTCTTATTAAATTTTCTTTTTATATATTCATAGATAAATATTTTATATTCATAGATATTGAAACCAGTCGTCAACTGTTTCAAGGGGGAGTATGTTACAAATTCATTTTGAATATATACTTCGCCGTAGAATGTGTATTCTATTTTAAATGTAAGAACTGTTAATAAGAATACAACTGCTTTTGTAAACTTATAAGAATATTAGAATAAGACAACATGCATAAAAATATTAGAATAAGACTACATGTATTAGTATATAAGAATAAGACTACAGGAAAAAAGATTTTTTTTAGTTCAATTTTGTTAGCTACGTATAAAGGACGCATATTTGTGTGAAAAGAAATTTTAGTTGTAAACCAAAATAAAATAAAAATAAAACAAAGCTATTGGCGTTTAAATCATTTTTAAAATTACAGTCCACATTTAGACATAACAGCCAGCAGATCACGTTCATTTAGTTCTTGTAATGCCGCTTTATCCAGTGTGTAGCTATCGACTTGGTGAGCGAGTTTTAGGAGATCTCCTGGTCTTCTAAGGTTTAGCACGTTCCAAAGTCGTTCTTGTGATGAATCCGAGATATTCCAAGGCCAGTGTACAGAATTCAGAACAAATTAAGTTTTTACGGATACGGAGGTTAGCCCTTCGCCCAACCCAAATTTTCGTGAATGGATTCGTTCTGCATCTTAAGGTCACCAGAAACAACCTTTTTACACGTTTATATAGCGAACCGTTTGATCTCAGACAGACGCCCGCTTCAAGCCGCCCCTAATATGAAGAACAGACGCCTGAGTTGCATTAGTTTTATGGCGTTAGTTTATGCATTAGTTTCGTCATGGTGCAGAATCATTGATTATAAGCACTTTTTACTCTGCCTAGGTAGCACGGCGTTGACGTAGAACTTCGGATTTTTGCTACCCGCTACCCAGACATCGTTGAACTACAAGGATGAAAAAACCAATCTTAATATAACAATGTTTGTATATATAGAATCTATGTTTCAACAATGCGGACTATAGAGCGTAGCATTTCCCAAATAAAGAACAAACTTATATAACTAAATAATTCATCCATTTCTTTTGTTTTAACTATTGTTCGTATTTAGACACTAAAAGTAAAATTAGCCCAATAGTTTTTTTCAAACACTAATTTTCTAAGGTCATGAATCGTATATTCATGACTATATACGATTTACAAACGTCGTTATTCGATCAATCTTTTACTTTCACACATAATCCCATTCTAATTCATTTCATACAATAATATTAAATTATTCATATATTAAGCAACCAGTGCTCATGGGTAGCATAAAATGTTTTCTTATAACTACCTCATCACTTTCAAAATTCTACTGAAACTTTTGTCTTATAAATAAAATATAGAATAAAAATTCATTCAACCGAAGAAATCAGCATAATGTAAACCAGATCTCCTGTTTAATCTCATTTCTTTTATGTATAATTTTTACTTAATTTTAATCATTCTCAAATGAAGAAAAGAAATAAAAATCATTTCGTTTTCTTAACATTAAATATACAAAAGAATAATGATGTTCAACAATCTACAGAGAGGCAAAATCATTTATCAAAATCCATTAAACACAAACAGATAAAAAGAACGAGCTGGAATCAATGAAGAAATTGTGATAATGTTATAAAGAAATGAAATATTTTAACCGCAATTATTATGAATTGAAGTTTCTAACTTCTTTTAATTGGAATTTGGAACTAAATTTTAATTTTAAATATCATATTTCAGCCGATTGGGCATCAGTTAATCAGATAAAGAAAAATATAAAAAGATTTGAATTCAAAATTACGTGTAAGACGAAAGTTTCACGAGGTTAAACATCAATTTTTTCATGTAAAAAAGATTTATGGATTCCAAAGCACAGTACATAACTATGCCTGTGTTCCTACGAATAAAATTTATAAAAATTCAAACAAAACAAGGTAAATTTATGTCACCACCTTAAATAATGTCATTAATCTTATATCTACCTTATTGTTCTTAATCGACAATCGATAATGGGAAATTAATTTTTCTCATTTCAAAATCAATTAAAATATTCTTCTCAAATTCCAATTTGTCTTTTCTTGTTCATCTTAAATTAAATTTTAATTCAATTGAAATTTATCTCACGGATTAGTATATTATTGACTTTAATAACAAGTATGGGTATAAGATTACAGTTTATGCAGAGAAAATTAATTAATTTTATTTAGAAATTTTAATCGTCTTACTTTTTTTTACTTTAAACCACCGTCGTCGCAATGACAATAATAAACTGTAGACTATTTTTATTTCATTTTGAGTGATGCAAAATTAATTGTGTTTTAGAAAATATCGAGATATGTTTTTTGTTTATAAGCTTTCCGTTCAGGTTAGGTTCTTGACAAATTTTATACAAGCAAAAATTGACCTAAAAACGTTAACCTATAAACTTAACCCTTATAATAACAACAACATTTTATTGGTTCATTTTTTCCATTTATTTACATAAAAACTGATGTTTTCAATTTTCCTAAATTCAAAATTTTTTAAACTTTTCATAAATTATTCTTCTAAAATTAGGTTTTCTCCATAGATTTTAAACTGAAGCAAAAAGTTATGAAGAAATAAAATTGTATGATACAAGGAAGAAATTGTAAATAACTTTTAAGGGAAAAAAATCATAAATATTTTTATTTACGTATTGATTACTTATGAGTACATGTATTATTGATGGGTTTTTAAATTAAATATTTTTCCAAAGAAAATAAAACGATAAAGCCATCAATAAATCAATGTAAAAATCGTTTGCTTGCTTTTATTAGTCCAGTAACTTTATACATCACAGTGTGCGTCAAATCCGGTAGTTCTGATTTTTTGCAGACTTGTTTATGATGTTGGCCTAATGAGTAATCCAAGTTTGTGACCTCGAGCGCCAAACGCAACTTTGTCAAAAATCGAAAAAACCGCGAAGAAATCGTTATTTTTTCAAATTTTGGCGATTATAACCCTAAAGGCTAAAAAAATATTGCAAAATATTGCGAAATATTGCGAAGTTAAAAAAATGATAAACTTTGAAAGGCTCAATCTCGGAAGCTATTGGGTCTACAGAGACAATTCTGGTATCATATTGTAGCAAATTTAGTCTACTTTTTTTCAAAAACTAGTCCTTTAGGGCCATAATCGCCTAAATTTGAAAAAATACCGATTTTTTCGATTTTTGAGGCTTAATCTCGAAAACTATTGGGTCTACAGAGACAGTTCTAGTATCATATTGTAGCAAATTTAGTCTACTTTAAAACCGTCTTAAAAAAGTATAAAGAAAAAACTAGTCCTTTAGGGTTATAATCGCCAAAATTTGAAAAAATAACAATTTTTCGCGGTTTTTTCGATTTTTGACAAAGTTGCGTTCGGCGCTCGAGTTCACAAACTTGGATTATTCATTAGATCAACATCATAAACAAGTCAGCAAAAAATCAGAACTACCGGATTTGACGCATACTACCTTATACTCTCAGGCGACAAAGTTACTGGACTATATAAGGAAGTAATAACCTTACACTGTATAAGGAAGTTACAACCTTACACTACCTTACACTATAACACCGTGATGTTACAGCTTGATCAATTAAAACCACACAATGCATCATGTAAGGTTTATGTTTGTACATTGGCTTATATTAACACATTAATTTATTATTATTTGTTTTTTTCGGTGAAAAAATACGAGAGCATTTTTTTTTAAATAAAAATAGCACGTACCGCAAAATCATCGAAGTTGATTTTTTGATAAAATCGCAGATTTTTTTAAATATCTCATGAAATATTAAAATTTAAACTAATATTATTTAACATTTTTGTAGAAAATTTAATTTCATACAAAAACAGAATTAGCCTTACTTTTACGTTCATGTAGATTGCCATCACGGAGGTTATGAGGAAGTTCAAAAAATCTAAAATTTGATCAGATATAAGCAAACAAAAAACGTTGAAAGAAAATTGATTTTTATTCTATTAAATGAACTAAATAAAAGTTAAGATATTTTGACATGCGACAAATATATTTACAAAGACAAAAATGTCAATTGCATGAATTTTTTATTCCGATTTCTGTTATATTATCAATGACATTTTTGAAATAAAAAATTTATTTTCATAATATAATAGTATAAGGTCAGTGAGGGAAAGACAGAAAAATTTAGTTCAATTTTTGAAAAGTTTGACGGATTACATAAAAATTATATATGCGATAGAAACGAATGATAGTCAGTTAGAGAATTTTTTGCATTAAAATTCGTTAATATTAAATTACATTTCAAGTTCTTTCACTTGAATAATTTTTATCTTAACTATTTTGTCACTTTCTTAGTAGAAACTCGTTGCAAGTGATATAATGTTAGCGGGATTTTTAGGTTTATTTTTGTACAATTTCATTCTGGTACAGATCAAGTACATGTGTTAGTATTTCTTGAAAATCGCCAAATGTATAAAATGTAGTGTGGTTTGGTAATTTGGTGGTGAAATAATAACAGGAGAACAATTTGGAAAAATTCTGAAAGATGCTGTCTTTCCTGTGTTTCCTTTAAATAAAAATAGTGAAATAAACAATAAATCAATTCACCGATTTACAAAATACTTGTTTTTTTATTCTGTTTCCTATCACCAAAGTACCAGTTGTCACATATTAACACAAAATAGTTCATAAGCTGCTTCCTTCCAGTTTAAATCGAAAAAAAAACCATCCGCCAGCTTGTCCTTGTTCAGTGTTTAATCACAATCCAACTCCACCCATAATTTATTCACAAAATCTAGCTTTCAAAATAAAAGTTGTTTCTCAGGTAGTCATCATTTTTTGATTGTCATAAAAAACTACAAAAAATGAATAGGAAACGATTTTTCCCATCAAAACTTGTTACAATCGCAGATGGAGATATTTTCTATGACATTTGTAGTTCATACTTAAAAATAAAGAAGAATAAAAGAACAAAAAAATGAGATGGGAAGTTACTAGAAATGTATATAAACATTTTCAAATAATACTTTTAGTATATTACAATATTACATGTGAAACCAACCAGTCAGAAATTGTTTGCCATGATTATAAAAGTAAAAAAATGCTTTCAAAATTTTTTATCTCATGGCGTATTTGTGTAATTAATTTTCAAAATCTTGGAATATGGTCAGAATTTTAGGGCTCGTCTGAATCTTTCAATTTCCAATATCTTAGGTATAGGTTGTATAAAACGTAGAGAGCTGCCGCTCATTTTAAAGAACATTATATGGAGTTTCATTTGATATGCTATTCACCTATGTTGAGTACGAAGTTTTTTTTAAAATCTCTAAAAAATTTTTGTAAAAAAATCAAAGACAGTGTTTTTAAAATGTTGAGAAAATTATATACATATTTTTAGATATACTACATTAAAGAAATTCTGAAAATTACAGAGTAGCATTTATATGCGATCAGAATTAATAATAAACTAATACTGGAACATTAGTCTCGATTTTGTTTTTAATCATGGCATATGATTTCTGTAGGTATCAAAAAAATCCAAAATGGTGAAGTTGAAATTTAAATGTTTTGGTTGGTTTCACATGGAATGCCCTAATACACGAAGAACATACCATTTTAATATTGGACATAATATTGCTCGACCATTACAAACTGGCAAACTGTACAAAAAATTAAACTATGAGTTGTATCAAAAATCAGTTTTCAGGACTTTAAGCTACTGTATTTTAAAATAAACTGTTTTAGGGTAGACCCCAAAGTACCTACACTAGCCATGTACAAAATTTTTATAAAAACATTTTCATAACTGCAAGCACTGAAGTTACCCGATAATCACTATATTAGGTCTCAAATCTATGTCACCTAACTTAGCCCCGCCATTTTTAAGAAAATTAAAAACAAAGATTGTGCTGTATTGTGCTACAGTTGTGCTGGTTGTGCTACTCAGAAAGATTGCCATATCACCAATGGAAAAAAGTTGGCACGCTGAAACAATTTTTCGAGCAGAAGTTAGCCCCGCCATTTTGAAAAATCTGAAAAACAAAGGTTGTTCTGTATTGTCCCCGAGTTGTGCTGGTTGTGCTATTTAGAAAAAAATTTCATATCCCTAGTGGAAAAATTTTATAACACTAAAATCATTTTTTCGAGTAAAAGTTAGCCCCGCCATTTTGGAAAAAAAGAAAAACAAAGGGTCTGCTGTACGGTGTTAGAGTTGTGCTAGTTGTGCTATTCAAAAACAAATTTGTACCACCAGCAGAATAATTTAAACACGCTAAAACGATTTTTCGAGTTGAAGTTAGCCCCGCCATTTTGAAAAAAATTAAAAGCAAAGGTTGTGCTGTATTGTGCTAGGGTTGTGCTGGTTGTGCTACTCAGAAATAGTTGCATATTATCAATGAAAAAAAGTTGGCACGCTAAAATGACTTTTCGAGCAGAAGTTAGCCCCGCCATTTTGAAAAAAATGAAAACCAAAGGTTGTGCTGTATTGTGCTCGAGTTGTGCTGGTTGTGCTACTTAGACAAAAATTTCGTAACCCTAACAGAATTTTTTTACAAAGTTAGCATCAGTTTTTTCGAATAGAAGTTAGCCCCGCCATTTTGGAAGAAATCAAAAACAAAAGAAGTGTTATAGTTGTGCTGGTTGTGCTGCTGAAAAAATATCGTATCACCAACAGAATAATTCAAACCACGCTAAAACCATTTTCCGAATGAAAGATAGCCCCGCCATTTTGTAAAAATCAAAGAAAAAAGGTTGTGCTGTATTGTGCTACAGTTGTGCTGGATGTGCCACTCAAAATGAACCTCATATCAACAATGAATAAAAGTTGGCACGCTAAAACGATTTTTCGAGCAGAAGGATATTTTCGAGCAGAAAGCATTCGAGCAGAAGATTGAGCAGAAGATTAAGCAGAAGTTAGCCCCGCCATTTTTAAAAAAATGAAAAACAAAGGTTGTTATGTATTGTACTCTAATTGTGCTGGTTGTGCTACTCAGAAAGAATTGCGTATAAGCAATGAATAAAAGTTGGCAGACTAAACCGATTTTTCGAGCAGAAGTTAGCCCCACCACTTTGAAAAAAATAAAAAACAAAGGTTGTACTGTATTGTGCTTAAGTTGTGCTGGTTGTGCTACTCAGTCAAAAATTTCGTATTCCTAACAACAGAAAAATTTTATACCGCTAACATCATATCTTCAAATAGAAGTTAACCCCGCCATTTTGGAAAAAAAAACTAAATTGAGTGCTGTATTGTGTTAATTTTTTTTAATATCATATATTTTTGTGATTCCCTTATTTTATATATACAAAACAGGCAAGATTTATTTATGCTATCGGACACCAGGTGTCACTTACATTATTAGTACTTATAAATAATTAATGATTACACTGATTCCTACAAGAAAATATTTTTCATAGGGTATATATAATCCATCTCTAAGCAGCCAGCTCAAACACAATTTCATACCACTACATATACAAAATTTTTGTTTTTCATTTTTTCGAAAACGACGGGGCTAACTTCTAATCAAAAAATCGTTCTTGCATAGAAAATTTTTGCATTGGTAGTATGGAATTTTTTTTGAGTAGCACAACTAGCACAACAATAGAACAATACACCACAGTCTTTGTTTTTGTTTTTTTTGCCAAATGGCGGAGCTAACTTCTGCTTAGCCTTCTGCTCGAATAATCGTTTTAGCCTGTCACCATTTATTTATTGGTGATATGGATTTTTTTTTGAGTAGCACATCCAGCACAACTATGGTACAATACAGCACAACATCCTTTTTTTATGTTTTGTTAAATGGCGGGGCTAACTTCTACTCGAAAAATCGTTTTAGCGTGTTTAAATTTTTCCGTCGGTGGGTACGAATTTGTTTTGGAGTAGCACAACTCGCACAATTTTAACACAATACAGCACTCAACCTAGTTTTTTTTTTCAAAAATGGCGGGGCTAATTTCTATTTGAAGAAATGATGTTAGCGTTATAAAATTTTTCTGTTAGGAATACGAAATTTTTGTCTGAGTAGCACAACCAGCACAACTCAGGCACAAGACAGTACAACCTTTGTTTTTTATTTTTTTATAAGTGGCGGGGCTAACTTCTGCTCGAAAAATCGGTTTAGTCTGCTAACTTTTATTCATTGCTTATATGCAATTCTTTCTGAGTAGCACAACCAGCACAACTAGAGTACAATACATAGCAACCTTTGTTTTTCATTTTTTTCAAAACGGCGGGGCTAACTTCTGCTTAATCTTCTGCTCAATCTTCTGCTCGAATGCTTTCTGCTCGAAAATATCCTTCTACTCGAAAAATCGTTTTAGCGTGCCAACTTTTATTCATTGTTGATATGGGATTCTTTTTGAGTGGCACATCCAGCACAACTGTAGCACAATACAGAACAACCTTTTTTCTTTGATTTTTACAAAATGGCGGGGCTATCTTTCATTCGAAAAATGGTTTTAGCGTGGTTTAAATTATTCTGTTGGTGATACGATATTTTTTCAGTAGCACAACCAGCACAACTATAACACAATACAGCACTTCTTTTGTTTTTGATTTCTTCCAAAATGGCGGGGCTAACTTCTATTCGAAAAAACTGATGCTAACTTTGTAAAAAAATTCTGTTAGGGTTACGAAATTTTTGTCTAAGTAGCACAACCAGCACAACTCGAGCACAATACAGCACAACCTTTGGTTTTCATTTTTTTCAAAATGGCGGGGCTAACTTCTGCTCGAATAGTCATTTTAGCGTGCCAACTTTTTTTCATTGATAATATGCAACTATTTCTGAGTAGCACAACCAGCACAACCCTAGCACAATACAGCACAACCTTTGCTTTTAATTTTTTTCAAAATGGCGGGGCTAACTTCAACTCGAAAAATCGTTTTAGCGTGTTTAAATTATTCTGCTGGTGGTACAAATTTGTTCTTGAATAGCACAACTAGCACAACTCTAACACCGTACAGCAGACCCTTTGTTTTTCTTTTTTTCCAAAATGGCGGGGCTAACTTTTACTCGAAAAAATGATTTTAGGTTTATAAAAACTTTTCACTAGGGATATGAAATTTTTTTCTAAATAGCACAACCAGCACAACTCGAGGACAATACAGGACACCCTTTGTTTTTCAGATTTTTCAAAATGGCGGGGCTAACTTCTGCTCGAAAAATTGTTTCAGCGTGCCAACTTTTTTCCATTGGTGATGTGGCATTCTTTCTGAGTAGCACATCCAGCACAACTGTAGCACAATACAGCACAATCTTTGTTTTTAATTTTCTTAAAAATGGCGGGGCTAAGTTAGGTGACATCTCAAATCTGGACCAAACTCGGCTTGCCTACCACTGATAAGAACTAGGAACCGCAAGTCTCAAATTATCCGGGCAGCCCTACTTGAACCAGACTAGGCCCAGATTAATTTAAGTTTACTGATACATTAATTACAAAATGTTCTTGATAACCAAGGATATACTTTGCAATATCGCAATATCCCAAACATGTATATCTAAAATGGATGAAACTCTACTGAATTTCAACGAAATTTATTCAAATGAAATTGGACTCTGGACAAATAGGGCATACCTTAATTGGGAGACAGCGGCTGGATGAGAATGCTCTTTTAAGACTTACACTTGTTCATTCTGATTCAGCCCTTATTCAACATTCGCTACTTTTTTTTATTCTAAGTTAGGCATGTTTAGTGTTAATTATAATAAATTATCAATTAATATCTCTGAATATCCGAAGATATCATGCCAACTAGGGATTGGGATTAAGTTTGAATAAAGTAAGTTTCTCTTAGAAATTTATGGACTCTAACTTTAAAATTTTGAGTATTAAAGCTATCAGGAAAACCCCATGAAGGTAAGGCTTTCCAAAGATGAGAAACTCTGTTGAAAAAATCACTGCGAAAAACAACATTTCTGCATCATTTTATATGAACCGTAAAAGGATGGACTACAACATTTGCTCTGGTGTTACGCGATGGGATCGTTAGTTCAGGTAAAATTTATTTAAACTCTTCAGAAGTTCGTTCATCCGTAATGTATTTGTAGAAGATTGTCAAATCAGCAACATTTCGTGTGTGTTGTAAAGAATCAAGCTCATTAGTAAGAGTTGAGTTGCCAATCAGTTTAACAGCACTGCGTTGAATGGAATTAATGCACTTTAAACTATTATAATACGCTCCACCCCATATGTGAGAAAAGCACTCCATGCAGGGACGTATAAATGATTAGTAAATTAAAAGAAGCTGTTGGCTATTAAAAAAACTAACGTTTCAATCTTGAAAAAAAAAAATTAAATTGCAAATGATTATGTTTGATAAAGCATCGGTAGCATTGACCGAGTTTACAATCGACTAGTCAGCGAGTTACTTACTTTACAAGCTTTCAATTCTCCAACCGGCTCATTGATTGATTATAAGGTCTTGATAATTAATGTTTGCCAATTATTTGTGCATCTCTACAATACAAATACAAATACAAAATATGGAGGGGCTGAAGTCTCAAGGCCCTGAGATATCAGGAATTTGGTCAGGGTTAAGAATTTTGATTAGGTTTTCGGTAAAAAACTTTTATTATGAAATTGTTTTTAGTTTTGGGAAGCGATGTATATCAAACATAAAACTTTAACAAAAGTACAAGTATTTTTTATCTCTGTTTAGAAATTTATTACAAAACTAACACGAAACATCAACGTTGCCGAAAAATTATAACAGATCATAAATTAATATAATTTAGTGAAAAGATGATACACTTAGCAAACTACACAAAAACATTCTCCATTTAGCGTTTCGAGAAAATATTACAAAACCAAAAATTCATATTCTTTGAACATTCCAAAAATATTCTAAAAATTATAATAAAATCAAAAAGTTCAACTTTTTTTCAAAGTTTTAAAAATACGGTTTTAGTTTACCATTTCCAATATTTCTGCATACTAACTTCCGGTTAAAAAGCTTTTTTTCGGGTATTTATCCCTACTGTAGCCTACAATTACCGATCGATTATCATGAAACGTTGGTAAAAGCTTTCAAGTAACATGAGAAAGATTTCATCAGTTTTTGCAGTACGTTGGATAAAGGATTAGAGGGGAGTCTATCATACAAGAGGTGTTTTTTTCCACAATGTTTTTTATGTTTGTTGGCAGCATACAACATTCGTTCGTCAACTAATTTTGCTGAAACTTTGGAAAAAGATGCAAACATATATTGCAAGGAGCTGATTGCTTTTTGAGCTATAGTGAACAAAGTGGTGTGGGGTTTCCCGAGCACCTGTTTTCTTGAAAGCTCAATAACATCTGTACCAGATAATCGAATTGGATGAAACATGGTACATACACATTTAGTACGGCTCACAACAGTTCTACAACAGTTCAACTTCCGGTTTTTACTTCCGGTAAACATACTTTTTTTTGTTTTTTTTTGGTTTTTTTAGTGATAAGGACACACTACAGCCCACAATAATAAAGTTATTGTGATTAAACTTATGGAATAGGTTTCAATTAGTGTGAGAAGATAATTATCATCATTTGGGACACATTGATCAAAGTGGCTAGGAGTCTACCATACAACTGCTGACTTTCACACTTTGTTTTTGAAGTTTGTTGGGAGCATAAAGACTTCATTCATTAATCAATTTTAATGACACTTTGAAACAAGATGGAGACTTAAATGACCAAGAACTGATTAGTTTTTGGACAATATTGGGATAAGTGGTGGGGCCTCCCGAGCACCTATTTATTGTGTCACCATTTTTTCAATGTTTGTGGCCAGCATTCAACATTCGTTCGTCAATGAATTTTGATGACACTTTGGAAAAAGATGCAAATATGTATGGCAAGGAGCTGATTGGTTTTTCAGCGATAGTGAACAAATTGGTGTGGGACCCCCAAGCACCTGTTTGTTTGAAATCTCAATAGCTGATAATTGAATTAAATGAAACTTGGTACATAAGCCTTTAGTACGGTTTACAACAGTTCTGCATCCCAACTTCCGGTTAGATTTTTTTTGTACTTTTTCTCGTACAAAAGAATTCATGTTTGTTGGGATACTACTGCTTTCTTTAATATTTTAATAATTAGAACTACGCAAAATCTTTAATGTTGGTTAGACTTTAATTAAAGTTTTTGATAGATATTAGCTCACTTTATGTCCAGAACACTATGTTTCTAGAGTGTGGTGAAGTAAGCCTATGCTTCATCGGCGCAAAATTTTTTTTTTTTGCTTTTTTAGAATCAGTAGGTCCTAAAACGTCAAGAAATGCCACAAATGAGGCGATATGAATTTCACTTTTTTTCTCGAGAATGTAATAATAAGATCTTTCAAAACGAAGTAACTTACGCAAAATATTTGTTATATGTTGAATGTACACACCAAAGTATGAAATTTTGTGTAATATTTTAAAAAAAATTTTATGAAAAAAGACTACATTTAATAAATTAAAACAAATTATCACGGGAAAATGCCTTAAGGAAATGTGTGGGGAAAAATGTGTTCGGTTTGTTTTTTGCTTCGTCCGGTATCCGTTTTGGTAATGTGAGCCACATATTACTAAGCCATGGTATGATTGTTTAAAATTATAAACATGGCTATTGGAAGAATCGAATAATCTTATCATACCACAAACATATAAAAAGAGATTCAAATAAATATGTGTTTCGTAAAACTAATTTATATCGCTTACCAAAATCATTTCAACAATAAACTTTTTCAATTGATTAAAATCACTTATAAATAAATATACTTCGGAAAAAAATTCTTCCAATTATTTTATTTTATTATAAAACCAATTCCCAGCTAAATTCATTAAACATCATACACAAAAGAAAACTTCAATCTAACACAAAAATTCACTCTACGTCTAATTTATCGGTTTTATTAAATAAAATTTTCTATTTTCATTTTTCAATCAATGACTATAATAGCTAAATAATGATAAAATGAAATAAAGAAAAACATCTCTCTCGAGACTATCCATGCTGGTTTTTCTATGTCCATAAACAATTTGACTATTGGAATCTTAAATAAAACCCATGTCAAAAAAAGTGTATATCAAAACTGAAATAGTTAAATAGAGAAAATTCAACATAGAAAGAGAAAAAAGAATACAATTGAGTCTATCAAAAGTAAAAAATAAAAGATATATAGCGGGGTGTAGGTCGACATAAAATAAATTTGTTGTGTTTTTGATAAATTTTCTTTCGGTTTTGGTATCGTTGTAAGGTTGTTTGTTTTCAGTATTTGTTAATATAATTAAGAAAATCTTTATAGAATGGATAGAAACTTTGCTCGTACCATGGAAAAGGAAATTCGTTTTATCGAAAAGCAAATCAAATTTAAACATTGAAAGTCTAGTCGTAATTAGATAGTTGAATTTAATGAACTCAAATCTCTAAGGGATATCAATAGATTTAAATCAGGGTGGTTTAACAAGTCTATTAAATTTGAACATGTTTGTTATTATTTCAACGGACCCCAGGCATATGAGTACAATTCTTATGTTACTGGATACTAGGGAATCCAATGTCAATTATTGAGTACCCAGGTACCCAGGTATTTTTGGCTTTTTCAACATTTTCGACTACCCGGGTATCTCGATTAACTACCTGGGTAATTTGATCGACTATAAGTTTTATTTTCAACCAGCAATCAAAAGATCTCTTGAAAGCTGGAATTAATATATTGATTGGGACGTGGAATCTAGGACCTTTTAAAAATTAATAGGACCTAGGTCTTAAGAGGACTCTATGTGCTGTTGTGACTCATATCGTTAGTCCTATTACACAACAAATTTTATTCAAAAAAATTACCAGTCAAAAGTAAATTCATGTCGAGTGAATAGCATTTGGACAGTAAACTAAATTTTATTCTTTTTAACCAAGATCTTGTACCTGGGGGTCTGATATTGTAAGGAAATATATAATATGTTGTTTTGGATATTGAAAGGAATGATAAAAAAGATCATGCAGAAGATGCTGGCAGACAAAACTATATGGAATTATCGTTAATGAGAATTCTTTCCTCCCAGGCCCCAGATAACAGTAGCACAAATTTGTATGATAAATAGAATAAAAGAATTACCAATGACGAAATTTCTTTAATTTTCTGATCTTAAGAAATTCGAATTGTTCCTGTTGATGATTGACCATTGGTACAATTTCTTAAGAGTTTCTTTACATGGAACAAAAACATATTTTAAAAAGAAGTTATAGTATTTTCTTTTGGTTCTAATATAAATCTGATAACATCCAATAACGTTTTTTAACAATCAACATACCAGTATATTGTGATAGTGTAATAAACACGTATTGAAATCTCTTGTCTCTGTACTGACTGAAATTCAATTATTTATAAAACCAATTTCCCAAAACTAGCTTTTGCATTGAACAAGCTTCAAATTATTTTAATTGGCTGCGTAAGAAGTAATTAACAAAAAAAACTTAAATGTATTAAACCTATACAGCTGCCCCCTAACCATACCTTAACTTTTCTTGATATATTTTGTTTGTTTTTCAAATACCCGGATACCCGGGTAACACGGATAGTTCAGAAATTAAATTCTCGACTACCCGGGTACTTGCAAATTCGAGTAATTTGAATACCCTACTGGATACTATGCTGACACAAAATTTTTTTGAGTTATATTTTATTCTAATTTTATTATTTTATTAATGTTTATTTAAATAATTAACATACAGTAGTATGTCAAAAACCGATGAAATATTCATTATACTCTACGTAATTTTCCTAAATCGAAAATAATTTGAAAATAATAGATTTATAGTATTCGCGGATCATAACTTACCATAAAAATACTAAACGTGGAGCATTCAATGAGCGAAAGAAAAAGTTTTGAAATTTTATATTTATCATGTAACAGAAACTGTATGATTGCCAGCTGCCAGTTTAGGAGGCAGTTTTGGTTATTTGTAATGTTTTTTATTTTTGATATGCGAGTGTTATAGCCCCGCATACTCCAGCTACTGCTATCGGTGTATAAGTTATCGCAAAATGTCACATTCCACTGGCAAAAGTAGTGGGATATAACACGACAAGGTGATATCTTACGGTGCTGGTGGTTGACCTATATACAGCCAACCGTAGCACACTCAATCTTGGTTAAGAAATATTACATGATGATGACAAACTTTTACTTGCTTGAAAAACGATCCGTTATATAACCCTATATATGGACTTTAATCATTAAGGAAGACAGTGCGTCACATGATCCAGGAATATGCTACCAGGTGGATTATTGGCAACCCAATTTTAGTTTTGTCCGTGCAAATTTGTCTTAATAATTTTATTTTTACCTATTTTATTTTTTCATTTCCTCCATCCTATCATAAAATAAAGACCTATGTCATATTTTATAATGTGATAAAATTAATTGTTTAGTTATCCAGCAACACCTTACACCATTTTATTCAAAATATTTCGATCATTTTTATCCGTTAAAAATATTAGTCGAATTGATGAAAATATTAGTCAAATAGTCAACATTTTCAAAAGAACGAAATCAAAATAGGTTAAAAATGTACACCAAATAGCCTCATTGAGGCAAAAGCGGGCTGGTTCTCCAATGAATACTAAAAAAAATTAGACATATATTTTATAATTACCTTACGACCATTAATGTGTGATTAAGACTGTGCATTCATGATAGTGTCATCATTATCAAAAACATTAAAGGAATTGCGTGCCTTGAGATTTATATTTCCAACTACCGCAGTCTGTGAGTTCGAGTATATTTTTCCTCAGTTCATCACAAATTCTAAATTGTACGCAAAAGTTTCACAAGAAGACGAATTCAAATCAGCAAATAATCCCTAAGAGAAGGGACTTCGAGGCACTTAAAGTTCGAAGGAACCAACACTATCACCCGCACCACATCCAATATAATTATTACATTAAAAATTAAAAGATGCACTCATGACTCACCCCAAAAACTTGTAACTGATCCAACTCTCAATCTTTCGTCTTAAGCTAGTACTAATCAAATTAAATTATATATAAATAAATTTAATATAAAACAACCAATCGTTGCGCCAAAGCCATCACCGATTGTTGAATAAAAACAACTTAATCAACAAGCTCGTTGCGTACGGTTTTCATCCCAATGTTGTGAAGCTGATTCAAAATTTTCTTAGACGGATTTTCTTCTGAGTTTAAACTAATTAACGCTGGTGTACCTCAAAGCTCAGTATTGTCACCAACCCTATTTTTGATTTATATCAAGGAATTGTTGAAAATCACCAGCAGCCCAATAAATAGTTTTGCAGATGATAGTTTACCTTTCCTTCAGAAGGTAAAATGCCCGAACGAATTAATCCTGCCCGGAAAGATGCTGCCATAAACGTGAACAAAGACCTGAATAAAGTCGCCGACTGGGGTGACCAAAACCTTGTCAATTTCAACTCTACCAAAACACAGCTGTTGATTGTTTCCAGATTAAAGACCGAGTTCCCCAAAGATATTTTATTCAGTATGTGTGATGAACCAATAGATGAATGTAAAAACATTCGTTTATTGGGTGTCACAGTTTCAAATGACCTACTCTGGAAGGAACAGGGGATTTGGCGATGGCAAAAAGCGCGTCTAAAAAATTCGGCCTCCTAAATAGATGCAAAAAATTTTTCACTCCATGCCAATTGCTCCATGTTTTTATGTCCTATATTCGTCCCTGTATGGAGTACTGCTGTCAAGTTTGGGGTGCTTTAGTTTAAAAATTTATTAAAATTGTAATAAAGTTGTAATTAAATTACCAATAAATTACCAGCTCTTAATCCAAAATATCGAAAAATGGGATAATTTTCGTTAATTAAAACCAACAAAAAATTAACTACTTCCCCACCTATCAGCAAATTATTTCAAAGAAGAACACTATCCGGAATTAAAGGATGATCAATGGATTAATGACTGTGTATTTTTAACTGATATAATGGAGAATCTGCAGTTCCCAACCTAGCATTACAAGAAAAAGTTAAAGTTGTTACTGATCTTATTCAAACGATTCTGAGTTTTATTTAGCTTTTTAGCGTGATTTAACTACAAAAATGTTAAACCATTTTCCTCGTCTGGAAAATAAACTCTCTAAAATTTATGAACTGAGTAAAAGGAACAGTTAAGGATTGTTATATAGTTTTCGGCAAATGGCTTTTATGAGCACTTGTTTTTAGTTGTGGGCAGCGATGTTTATTCAACATAAAAAAAGTGTTTAATATACATCATTTAGAAGTTTACGTTACCATAAAATTGTAAAAGATCATATACTAACATAGTTTTAGTGAAAAAATTGAGTGTATCATCTTTTCACTATAAACTATGTTAATCTATGACAAACTACTCAAAAACCTTTCAGGAGGAATGGAATTATTAAAAACACAGGCACACATTCTTAAAATGCACCACAAATCAACATCAATCTGTAGTTTTGGAAACGTGTCGCAAGGGACTTTTATATTTATAGATACCTACGGTATGTAAATTATCCAAGGGTTTTAAAATTTTAACTAATAACTGAATGTACGGATAAAACGCGGACTCTTACAGAAGAAAGATCTCTAATTTATAAAGATAATTTATCTATCGAGTAATTTTACTCACCTAAATTTCACCTAACAAAAAGGCAATATGTAATTTAATACGAAAAAGACGAACTATGATACAAAAATTATATAAATCAAAATAATAAAAAAAATGCTTACATCAATTGTATCTTGAATGTTGTGTTCCAATACCAGTCCTGTGGAACATATGAACATATGTTGATTTAAGGCTGTTTTAAATTGCATTCCCAAAAGAGAATCACATATAATGATATCACAATATCACAATATTAAATATTGTGATTTTATTAAAAAGTTTCACTGTTGTTGTGATGATATAAGTTACTTAAATATTGCTTTTTTGCGTTGAAATAAATCAACCACGTTAAAATATTGACAACGAGCTAAATTTTTATTCGCTAACTTACAAATTAAACCAAATATGTTATTTTTACGAAACATCTCATTAACTTTTATGCGAAGCACTTTTAAACGAGCTGTTTTCATTTATCAACGTTTAAACCAATTTTGGACATCCAATTCATATTAATCCATTGCCTCATTTTTCAATATCCGGAATGGTAGAACAACGGTTTCGCTAACATCGAAGCCGTTTTCTAATGCAAACAGGCTCATATTTAAAGATCCAAAAATATGTATGTTAATCCAAATAATCAACATGTTGAATTTTGTTGTGGATTATTTGTTTAATTTTAGAATTTGTTGTTAAATGAACTTCTGAACACGCACAACATACTCAAAGTAAAATCAACAAAAACTTAACACTTGTTGAAAAAAAACACCAAAACTTTACAAATAAATTAATTTAATAAATTTAATTCACAAATAAATATTAATAAAAATATGCTATTTTTTTTAGCATGCTTTTTTGTGCCACACTCACTGCACTACTATCTTTATTTTCATTTACATTTTTTGTTTTAAGTTCTAAACACAACTCAACAAAATTGAAAATTATTTTTCTATGTATAAATTTTAAGATTACGCTAAACAAGAAAGAAGAGCTGATTGCATTAAACAGATGCTCGTTACTCATATTGTTTGTAATCAATAAATTTACCACAAACAAAATTATTTATTTACGAAGCCACAGGCAATGCCATCTACCACACAAATATCTTCTTGTTGGTTTATTCACACGCAAAACGCGTACAGAAATCATGAACACCCTTTTCTTTATTCTAAAATACCAGCAAAAGAACTGGATATGTTCATGTATTGAAATAGTAACATTTCATTATAAATTTTTAATTGTTGATGAACTACTTAAAAAGTTAATCTAATGAAAGTTTTTTGATTAAAAGACTTCTTATACACATATTATTAAAGTGTATAAGAAGTCTTTTAATCAAAAAATGTTCATTTCATTATAACCTTAATGTTACAAAAAAAAGTCAGGTGTGCCGATAATTATTGATAAAAATTGCAATGCAAAATGCATATTATAGCCTAGAGTGAGGCAAAAAGGTTATTTGTATGGTGATCTGTTAAATGTAAAACTTCGACAATGCAAAATGTGTAGTTGGGTAGGTCAGGGATGGAAATTATAGGATGAATTAACGAGAATCTAATCTTTTCTGTTAGCTCAACCGGTTTAGTTGTTTGAACTGTCAAGCCTTAAATTCCAGTCAATACATCCTATGCTGACTCTTTAATGGTAAATGATACATGTTCAACAACACAACACGTAATTTGGCGGGCAGAACAAACGAATGTCTCAATCAAAGTACCCCAATTTTAAAAAAGTTGCTTGCAGATTACTGTCCATATTTGGCTTATCATACTATTGTGAATCACTTTTTCCAACTATGAAATTTATAACATCAAAGCAACGTTCACAACTTACAAGCGGCGTACAGCGCTAACGAACTCTGAACCTGATTTCAAACAAGTAACAAACACTAATGCCATCTACCAGAAATCAATAGCTGTTAGTGCCATGCCACAAAATTTAAATATATGTATGTATTCATAATTAAAGTATTTGCTTGAAGACGGTCACGGTGTATGCAACTTGCAAGGAAATAAAAATTTCATAAAAAATTTGATATTTTATTTTTTCGTTGGCTCTCGTAACGAGAATTTATTGAAATCCGGCTTCACGTGTAACGAAGTTTGGCCATCTATGCTATATAATATAAATATCGTAGCACCAAATGTACATGCGATTGGAGAACAATATCAATAATGCAATATAAAATAAATATCGCAGCGTCTAATTTACATGCGATTGTTGTATCAAAATAATAACATTTATGCAATAGTCAATTGTTGTAGTAGCAGTGGCAATGTTAATGCTATTAAATCTATTAGTTGGAATCGAATTTACTGTTGGTCGTAATCAAACAAAAAAGTATCGGTGTATCAAACGTAATCTTTTCGTACAGGAATTAGTAAAACTTATGCCAAATTTTTTTTTCTATCGGATGCTACAAAAAAAAATTAAATTATAGAGATAAAAACATACAATATGTCGTTGCACATTTAGTTTGACATAAATGCGATGAAGATTTTGTAATAATTACCCGATGATATTTCACTTCGTAATTTTTTTTCTATTCCCAATATTACTTCGGTCTGAAAGACCTAAGTATTACATTCATGAGCCAAAAGTGAAATTCTTTATTTTGATTATAATTTTGATTATAATTTTCCGGCAACGTATTGATGTTTCGTGTTAGTTTTGTAATAAATTTTTAAACAGAGATAAAAATACTTGTACTTTAACAAAGAGATATGTTTGATATACATCGCTGCCCAAAACTAAAAACAAAGTCCTCATAAAAGTATTTTGCCGAAAACTATATACAAATCCTTAGCCCAGACCGAAGTCTTGATATCTCAGAGCTGTGAGATTTCAGCCCCTCCATATTTTTATTATTTTACTTCGTCCCCGAGGAATTCTTTGTCGACTCTCCTACAGCCACCATATTTTTATACTTCCGACTTTATTGCAATATTGCGAAGCAACATCCCAAAACTGTAATCCTAGCTTCATCCAGGCATCCCAATCAAATAGAAATCTTTATCTCTAAAGACCTTCACAGCTGCATTCACATTTTTATCCGAGAGGACAAAGTAAAAGGACCCCTTAGTATACCTTACGGAAAGCCTTCTACAGTTGTATGGAAACTGCTTAAATTTTTCGTCGCGCCCATTCTCGGAAAAAAACAACGATTGGCATCGGCAGATTGAAGCTAAAAGCACCAGGCCCTCGCCAGTTTCATTTGATGATTACCATATATTTTAAATTTCGTGAAGCGCCTGTCTGTGGTGAGTCCGACAACTTTTATACCTGCCATTTTTCTCGATTCAGCCGATTTTTCGTTCGGAAAAGGCCGAAACATTACAATTGCTCGAGGGTCTTGTGAATTTACTTCCACAATTTTGTTTTTTTATTAATGGGGGGTGGACATTTGTTTAAGAAAACGAGTGTAACCTTGTCCGACAAAAATTTATCTCCTACTGTCGAGTCCGACAACCCAGACATGCCATAATGATAAGGTTAACCCTCGTTTTCTAAAACAAATGTCCACCCCCAAAATTGTAGAAGTAAATTTACAAAATACTCAGGCAATGCAATGTTCCGGCGTTTGCCGAACGAAAATGCGACTGAATCGGGAAAAATGACTGAAACTAATTTTGGCGAACTCGTCAAGGACAGTCTCCTCACGAAGTATAAAATATGTGGTAACCATCAAATTAAACCGGTGAGGGCCTGCTAACTACTACCCTACACAATTTTTTGTTTTGTTTTTTGATCTTTTGTAAAAGAATGGACAACTAAACAATAAATGCCATCCCATACAAAATATGACATAGACCAACCAATATTACTTCGGTCTGAAAGACCTAAGTATTACATTCATGAGCCAAACGTGAAATTCTTACCCCCACTTTTTTTGGCATTTCTCGACGTTTTAGGACCTACTGATTCTAAAAAAGTAAAAAAAAATGTATGTCTGTCTGCCGGCCGTCCGTCATTACCTACGCTGCAGGGAAAACCGCTGGAAGGATATCAAAAATTTTTTTTCTAAAAATAGGTATACTCAAGGGACAGGTTCGAAAGGACGCTGTGTTCGATAACTGTACCGGAAAGGTGTCAAAAAAAACATTAAGTTTGTCAAAAATAGCAAATTTTCATATTTTTGGCTTAAAAAATGTTCATTTTAAGTGATTACGAGTAGGAACATTAAATTTGGAGAAATCTTGATGGTTGGGATTGTTATGTAAGATCAAAAACTAGATTATTGCATTATAAGTTTGTCAAAAAAATGTTGTCAAGTTTGTCAAAAGAAAGATTTTTATTTATTTTTTTACCTAATTTTTTGGAAAAAATATAAAATTAATTGTTTCTTTGAAATGAAATTTTATTATTATTATTGAGAATTATGGCATTATAAGTTTGTCAAAAAATAATGTCAAGTGTGTCAAAAAAGATTTCATTTATTTTTTTAGCCAATTTTTTGGAAAAAAAATGTAGCGGTTTTTATGACGTAAATGTATTCTAAAATGAAATTGGACATGGAAGTTTTTGAATTTGTTATAGTTTTTGAAATATTTTTGGAATTTTGAAAAAGTTTGAATTTTTGATTTTGTAATAATTTTTGCAATATTTTTAGAATTTCGGAAAAAGTTTTAATTTTTGATTTTGTAAGAATTTTTGGAATATTTTTAGAATTTTGAAAAATTTTTAATTTTTGATTTTATTATAATTTTGGAATTTTGAAAAAATTTTCAATTTTTGATTTTGTAATAATTTTTGCAATATTTTTAGAATTTTGGGAAAAGTTTGAATTTTTAAGAATTTTTGAAATATTATTGGAATTTAGAAACTATTTAAATATTTGATTTTATTCTAAAATTTGGAATATTTTTGGAATTTTGAAAAAGTTTGATTTTATTAAATTTAACAATGTTTTTGGAATTTTGATTATAATTTTTCGGCAACGTATTGATGTTTCGTGTAAGTTTTGTAATAAACAGCGATAAAAAATACTTGTACTTTAACAAAGAGTTATGTTTGATATACATCGCTGCCCAAAACTAGAAACCATGTCCTCATAAAAGTTTTTTGCCGAAAACTATATCAAAATCCTTAGCCCAGACCGAAGTCTTGGTATCTCAGAGCTGTGAGATTTCAGCCCCTCCATATTTTTCAGCCTTTATTTGTTAGCTTTTATTTCAACATATAATATTTAGACAAATTGAAATTTATGTTTTTTAAAATGATCACTAAATTTCAATTAAGTATTTTTTAAATTGTTAAACAATAAAAAAATTCAAAACCAAATATTCAAAACCAGTCCATCTCACATCATTTATTATTCCAATTTCAGGGAGCTAATCATTTTTTTCTCGTACCGATCCAGATTATATATCACAGTTTTATCAAAATCCATTAACTATGGTTGTAATGAGCGAACAGACTTCCTTTTTATGGCGAAAATCTAATTGGAAAAAATTGTATACCGAAAATAACAAAACGAGAACTGGAATGTAAAACTGTTTTTATTTTTGTCAAAAAGTTATGCGCCAAGTTTCATCAAAATCAATTTTACTACCCCCCTCCCCCTCTTGCAGATCGTGATGTTTAAGTGAACTCTTATTATACATCACAGTTTATTTGAGATACCATGAGTTTATACCAATACCAATCTTGCACCTAGTTAAACAAGTGAAGTGCTAATTTTAATTATGACGAAGCAAAAATATGTCAACCAAAACGAATTTGTAATTTTATAATATCAAACCTATGAAAATTGTCATGAAAAATATATATATTGACATTCTATTTTTCGACGCTAAAAGCACCATTTATGAAATATCCTTTTTACTTCCCAAAAATATCCCCTTTATATCTTAAAAGTTAAAACACATATACAAACTTTGAATTTCTTTGTTTATTTTATCAAGCCCTCACAAAAGGTCATTTCCTTCAAATCTTTTAAATTGCTACATTATTTAACTTTAATGTAAATCAAATACAAAATTACATTAACCTTGTTTAGTTTAGACAAAACTTGTTTCCCTTCATTTTAAAATTCCAAAACTAACAGAAAATCACAATAAATACATTTAAGTCAAAATGGATATCCATTTAATCCTTTATATTTTAAAATTATATCGATACGAAAATCCTTTTATTTAAGTTTATTGTATGGAGGCCAGAAGAAAAAAAATATGTATTTAATGTGTACGAATAATATGTGAAACCTTTTTTCACAAATTTACTTTAAATTTTATATTTGACTAGTTCGTGCGTGTGATACACACAAATCCTTTATATCTTGTTTTTCCAATTTATTCCATGGGTGTTCTTTTATATATATCACTTTATTATTATTATTTTTCCTTTTTCTGACAATTTAAAGCAATGAAAGTATTTTCATGTTCTAAGAATACAAGAACTCTTTTTTTCTTGTCTTTATTTCATTTAACCTCTTCTCAAGATTTAACACTCCGCATTAGTAAAATTACACTAATATTTTCTAAGTAGTTTCATAAGTCTAAGTTATTTTAGATGTGCTGGGTGAGTCAAAAAGTTTTTATTATACAACCATTTTTCGCTTGAATTTGTGCATATATATGATACACCCTGTAGCACATATGGTTTTCTTTCAACAATCATGATTTACAAGTCTAGCTTCTAACAAGAAAATTCGTTTAATTTTCTTTGATTACATTTTCATATAATTTCTTTTATATTTTCATTATAATAACTTTGCTCTATGAATTTAATCGAATTTTCGTGTTACCAAGTAATACTATTTTTGTTGTTTGTTTTTTTTTTTTTTGAATTCTTGACCAAAGAAAAAAAGAATTCAAATCAATCTTACTTATTTAGGTTATTTTACGTATTATCTGGAATTTATCAATATATTATATGTAATGTTATTTCATTTAAAAATAAAATCTTACTATAATAATACGAATTGTGAAAATTCTTTTCTGGAGCATGAAAAATATATAAAGAAATTTAACAAAATTTTAATGCTCGGAATTTTATTTGTCACGTATAACGATGGGATTATACTAAAAAAAAATGTAAGTTATGAATGTTGGATCTATGGAATTAATAATCATTTAATTTTATATTTAATGTAAGTTGAGGGTTGAGAATTTATATAATTTTTTATTCGATAGCTATTTAATAAACATCAATATATTTCATTGGTTAAATAGATGAACATAGCTTATAGTTGATTGAATAGTCATCAACATGATTGATTAAATTTTTTGAACACTATTTCTAATAATAACAGTTTTTTATGAATAATGACATTTAAATTCATTTGTCTTCCAAATAATTACTTGTATGTGTCAAATGTTTCTATTCCAAAATGTTTCCCTATCATGTTTATTAAAAAATTTGGGTAAAAAGAGTTAATAAAAATCATTCCTTTGACACCCCTAAAATTTTTTTACACACTTTTAATACAATAATCAAGCTTTTGGTTTCACATACAGATGCCGAGCATCAACATTTTTCCACATTCAAAGGTATAATGAGTGCATCACGAAACGAAGCAAAAAAGTTTTCAATTTCTTTTGAATGACTTTATTTTTAGAAACAAAAAATTTATAAAATCATTCCTGTGGTTTTCTAGTTTGCGTCGATGTGACGACCAGCCGGCAGATGGACTGAAATATTTTTTCTTTTAAGTGTTCTGTTGTTTTAATCGATTTAGGTAAGATTTTGACGTTTGGCTTGAGATTGTAGTGTTTATCTTTCAGACAACGGTATCTGGTGATATGTTTAATACTTCTATTTTAAAAAAAGTTACGAGCTGCGACTAAGAAGAGTAGTAACACCATCGTCAACGTAGCTAAGTGGGTTGTGATTCAAAAGAGAATGTAAACAAAGCATTATTGATTTAACTTAATGAGCCGAACAATTTGAAATTTTCCCTCGGTTTCACATTTTATATTAATTTGCTAATAAATTCAATCAATTCAACTAAGCCTTAATATCAAGATTCTCTAAATATTTACAAATATACAAATAATTAAACAAAAATGTTTTTAATGTAAACTGAAAGTTGCATTTTAAAACCATGAAAGTTTTACTTCGGTCTGAAAGACCTAAGTATTACATTCATGAGCTAAAAGTGCAACTCTTACCCCCACTTTTTGGCATTTCTCGATGCTTTAGAACCTACTGATTCTAAAAAAGCAAAAAAAAAAGTATGTCTGTCTGCCAATGTGTTCAACAACTTTACCGGAAGTATGTCAAAAAAAATCGTCAAGTGTGTCAAAACAAGGAAATATGCATATTTTTTGCTTAAAAAAAGTTAATTTAAGGGATAATCAGTAGCAACAAAGAATGCGGAGAAGTCTTGATGGTCAGAATTGGTATGTGAGACCAAAAATTAGATTATTGCATTATAAGTTTGTCAAAAAAATATTGTCAAGTGTGTCAAAAGAAAGATTTTTATTTATGTTTTTACCTAATTTTCTAGAAAAAAGTGAAATTAATTATTTTTAATTATTTGTATTACATGAAATTTTATTATTATTATTAATATAATGCCATAATAAGTTTGTCAAAAGAATGTTGTCAAGTGTGTCAAAAAAAAGATTTTTTTTAATTTTTTTACCCAATTTTTTGGAAAAAAATAAAATTAATTATTTGTATGACATGAAATATTATTATTATTACTGAGAATTATGGCATTATAATTTTGTCAAAAAAATGTTGCAACTGTGTCAAAAGAAAGATTTTCATTTATTTTTTTACCCAATTTTTTGGAAAAACATAAAACTAATTATTTGTATGGCATGAAATTTTATTATTATTATAGAGGATTATGGCATTATAAGTTAGTCAAAAAAATAATATCAAGTGTGTCAATAAATGATTTAATTTATTTTTTTAGCCAATTTTTTGGGAAAAAAATTTTTGCTGTTTTTATGATGTAAATGTAATTGAAAAGAAATTGGACATAGAAATTTTTGAATTTTGATACATGCGGATAGGCTAAAACTTAAAAAGATTTTGAATTGAGAAAATATCCGCTGTATCTGAGATAAATCGAAGGACAACTTTGAGGCAGCAGTCTCTTGCTCCGGTCTTAAGCTCTCGGCTGGGTCGTGGTTTTCCTCGTTGTTCCTTTGATATAAGGGGACTGCTTTTAGATTAAATGAAATATTTTTAATGGTGGGAGCGATTGCCATTAAAAACTCCAAACAACACGATAACAGGAGATTTAAGGGAACCCAAGGAATCTACATGTCTCACTCATACCATTTTAGAAAACAAACTAACACATATTAACAAAAATTAAAACGGGTATACCAAACATAAATCCAAAAACTTATCAATACAAACATCTAGATAACTATAATAATACTACAATAATAATAATTATGCTAAATCATACCTTACTGAATCCTTCGTCGTCTGTTGACCTCATTCCATTGGCAGGGTTCAGTGGGCATCAATCCATTAACACAGTGTATAACACAAATACAACACCAGGTTATTTGATTAAATTTTTAGTTTATTTATTATCTCTTGAGGGTGCGTTTTACAAGTTCTTATATAACTTAAGTTGTTTTCTTACATTGTAAAATTTTAAAATTAAATTCTAAAGTAGAAATTAGTTTTTCTTAGACACTGGGCTTTTCAATTTTATGTGCTTTTTGGTTTTGACTTTTCACCAGAATCTATATTTAAATCTATATGGTATTATTCATTATTTGTCTCAAACACGACAAGACAACTGTGAATTATTTTAATTTTCAACTCAATAATTTTTTTGAATATTCAATAACTGCACTAATAGCACATTTGTCACTTTAGTAATCACTACATCAAACTCATAATCACAATGACTACACAAAACTTAACTTTAATGACTTTAACTCAACAAAACCTAACTTTAACCCTAACAGAACTTAACTAAAACAAAATCGAATCTAAGCGGAACATCTGTCCACTTCAAGATTCATTCCTCGACAACCCAAAATTTCTAATACCTCCGTCCAAAGTTTTTGAAGTTTTCGCCAATTCATTAAAATTATAGAATTTATTCGTAACTTGATTTGTTTTCAAATTACCAAATCAAAGAAAATTCAATGCAATATACACACCAAGGTTAATAAACTTAATATCGACACATTATTTATTGTAATTCATAATTCACGTGTCTTCAATTAGTTTATTTACCTTAGTTTGGTGTTATAAAATTTGCAACGTTAAACGATACAAATTATACTTGCATTGGATTTCTTGGATTGTAAAATGTCAACCAATTATTTAGTAAAACAAATAAACTTGAAACAAATTTTGGAGACGGTCATTAGAATTTAGAAGAATAATTAGAAACTATTTTTAGAAACGATTAGATACTAGGAGAAACTGGCAATGTGACGAATGGAAGGAAAATTAATATGGAAGATTTTCCATCCGGCACAATTTCTTATAGCTTTTTAATTATTTTTGGAATTTTGAAAAACAGTTTGTGTTTTTGATTTTGTAATAAGTTTTGCAATATTTTTAGAATTTTGGGAAAATTTTTAATTTTTGTTATAATTTTTGCAATATTTTTAGAATTTTGAAAAAAATGTTATTCTTTTTATATATAATTTAAGAATTTTAAAAAAATTTTCAATTTTTGATTTTGTAAGAATTTTTAGAATATTTTTAGAATTTTGAAAAACTTTAAATTTTTGATTTTATTATAATTTTTGGAATTTTGAAAAAAGTTTCAATTTTTGCAATATTTTTAGAATTATGGAAGAAGTTTTAATTTTTAATTTTGTTACAATTTTTGCAATGTTTTAAAATCTTGAAAAAAAATAGAATTTATATGTATTTTTAGTCAATTTTTATTTTGTAAGAATTTTTGGAATATTTTTAGAATTTTGAAAAATTAAAAATTTTTGGTTTCATTATAATTTTTGAAATTTTGAAAAAGTTTCAATTTTTGATACTGTTATAATCTTTGCAATATTCTTAGAATTTTGGAAAAAGTTTGAATTTATGAATTTTAAGATCTTTTGGAATATTATAGAATTTATAAAACGTTTAAATATTTGATTTTATTCTAATTTTTGGAATATTACGTAAATGTAATTGAACATGAAAATTTTTGAATTTGTTATAGTTTTTGAAATATTTTTTAAATTTTTAAAAAAGTTTGTATTTTTGATTTTGTAATAATTTTTGCAAAATTTTTAGAATTTTGGAAAAAGTTTTAATATTTGGTTTTGTTATAAGTTTTGCAATATTTTCAGAGTTTTGGAAAAAATAGAATTTTTGAACTTTTTATTCATATATATATTTTTAGAATTTTGAAAAAGTTTCAATTTTTGATTTTGTAAGAATTTTTGTAATATTTTTAGAATTTTGAAAAACTTAAAATTTTTGGTTTTATTATAATTTTTGGAATTTTGAAAAAAGTTTCAATTTTTGATATTGTTATAATTTTTGCAAAATTTTTAGAATTTTGGAACAAGTTTAAATTTTTGATTTTATTTAATTTTTTACAATATTTTTGGAATTTCGAAATTTTATTCCATTTTTTTTTTGTTTATCCGGTAGTTAATAAAACTAAATAAAAAAATTCCCACTGAAAAAGTTTTTGATTATTTTACATGAAATTTCTCAGTTTTATTTTTAAGAAAAAAATTTTTAGAGAAGCCGAAATATAAAAGTGCCCCTTTTTCTTTCTTTTTTGTTTTGGTTTTTCAAATATTTAGTTTTTGAATCAAAACATACTCAAATAACAGACATGTGTTTTGATTCATTGACGAGAAAATCCCGTTTGAGCATTTACTACCAAGAAGTTGTTTTACTATTTTCTAACAAGAGTTGTTTTATGATATTTAATGTCTTCGCTACAGTAGTGCTCTTGTTTTAAATGATCATGATGTAATGCGAACACCACATATATTATATCAAAATTTTCATACCTTTTTGTAATATTTTTACAAATTGCTTTAATTAAATATTTAATACTTATATTAACTTATAATATATAATAACTAATCATATGAATTGTTTATTGTAATTTAAAAGAAAATCCACCATCTATATGCCAAATTTCAGGAAAATCGTCCACTTGCATATTTTTTGTTAGTAAGTATTCAAATGGGTTTGTCTCGTTATCGAAACAAAACGCTACTCTGTAGTTTTAGTATGTTTTTCGATTAAAGCTTTAGAAAGGACCAAATGTTTAGAAAACTAGAAAAATAAAACGAAAAAAAGGTGCTTTTGAATTTAGCCATCCTTTAAAATACTTTTTTTTACAAATTAAATCTAAAAAATTTCATGTAAAATGATCAAAAAATTTTTCAGTTGTAATTTCCCAAGGGCAGTGATTCGAAATAATTTTTTGCCAAAAATTTCGAAAGCACGTATATTGATAAAAGCACGAGGCCGTAGGCCGAGGGCTTTTATCAATACCACTTGCTTAAGGAATTTTTCAAAAAATTATGAGAATTTATCAACGAACGAGGGGAATTCGTTTAGAAAATTTTTTGCTATTTTTCATTTATTTATATATTTTTAATGAATTATACGTTGGCCTACTTTGATAACAGTGAATTATTGCAACATTAGAATGTTAATTTTTAATATCTCAGTAAGCCAGACGTATAAATATTTTTATTAGTATAATTCAAATTTTATTAGTGAAATTGAATGATGTCATTACATTTTAGAGAATGTCATTGGTTTAAATTAAAATAAAACTAAGGCAAAAAACTTTCAGTGTAATTATTTTTATTAAGGCTTATTTACTACCTTCTAAAAAATTTGAATAAAATCGGTATACTTGTTCTTAGTGAATGGCAAAAAAAAATCAAAATAATAATAAACTTAAATATCTTTCTCTCAAAAACAAAAAATAACGCATTTCTGTAATTTTAGTATGTTTTGAGTAACTAATAAACCTTTAAAATATTAAAAAATAAGAGAAAACAAAAATTATTTTTTGAATAAACCATATTTGAAGAATTAAAATTAAAAAATAATCATATAAAATATAAATTTTTTTTGTCAATGTAAATTTTTTATAAAGCCACACAAAGCAACTTTTAAACAAAAAAATTTACTCAAATCAAATAACCCGTTCGAGCACAATTTAACTTTAATCTTTAACTGTCATTAAATTTCTTAAGAAATTTCGAGTAACCCTGTGTCAAAACTAGTGAAAAGATAAAAAAATAAAACACAGACATTAGTTTTTTTCTGTTATTCTAACGATTACCGAAATTTCAAACACATCGGAAAAGGTCTGGTTCACACTATCGGCGTCTTGATTCGATTTTCCATCAGTAGTATCTTCGCTAACATCAATTTTAGTATTTCTCTTTAAAACCCGAATTTCTTCGTGGTCACTTATTACAAGATTATTTTCTTTAGAGTTTGTTTCAACATAATCAATTAAAGTACTAGAGTTGTTGTTAATTCTAGTTGCATTCATTATTAATTGTTTAAGTCCATGATCACTAAATATAGATTTTATTTGCCTACAGTATGTATCATTTGTACTGAATAAATTTACACTAAAATCATCTGTTAAAATTAGTTCACAATTAGGCTCAATACTAAATAGGCCTTCGTAGAGTTCATTCCAATTTTCCAATCAAATATATCCGTCGTTTTTTGTTTAATTTTCGAATGAAATGTTTAAATTAATTCTAATCATGTACATATATTCTATTATTATCCAAAACCTTTTACCATTTAATACGTAGTTTCATGACTCCATCAGAGTAGTACTTCTGTGGTTTATTTTTAAACCTTGGACAAGTGATTTTCGGCGGCTCTTCTGTCGGGAGATTTAAGGCAGATTTCTTTTCCATCAAGGCAGTTTTCTAAAGACAGGGGTAAGTAGTAGTCAGACAGATCCAGACTATACATTGGCTGCATCAAAACTTCTCAACACAGATCACTCATTTTTTGGCGGGGCATCAAAGATATGTGTAGTCAGGCATTGTCATGTTGGAAAACACCACCCTTTATTTGAGTAATTCCAATACTTAGTAAAAAAAAATTAAATTTAATTGATAGATAGATGGCTGCCTAGTATTAAAAACTCTGCATACAGATACCAACCCATTAATTTTAATACATATATCGAAAAAAAGAACAGGTAGGAGGACATATCTCGAGGAAGGACAGAACCTACAAAAGAAGGACCTACAGAAGAAGTCATTCCAAAAGGAGGACGGCAATTGTCACCTTATATATTGTCAATTAATGGGCAATCATTCGATGGAGCTCTTTTTATGTCAGAAAAAAACGCAGGACTTTCATTAAAAATTCTAGGAAGTAAAACCAGAAGCTATATATGTGCACTATTGGGTTCAGAAGACTAATTCAGTTATCATGGATTCATGTCGAAAAAATAAAAACCGAATGCGGTTTAAGTTTTTCAGAAATAAAATGCATGCAATGAATTATTGTAAACATAATAAATAAGCACCAAGTGCTGAAAGAATTTATTAAAAAATTAATCGAAAATTAAAATTAAATATATCTATGAGCAAAATTAATTATTATTATGAATTAATTAATTATAAAATATGAACGAAATAAACAAATGAATTGATAACATATTTGTTGTTTCAATCCGCTGTATTGGGGGGGAGGGGCGAGGTCAGATGCACTCTAGAACAACTTCTTAGTTACGCCACTTATTATAAACATAGTGGTAAAACCTAGTGTTTCATTTTTATTCTAGTGATCGAAGGATATCGAAGAGATACATTTACTAAATTGAACAACAAGAGCAATTGGGTAGAAAATATGTAGCACAACAGATGAAATAATTTTTGAAAATGAAAATTATTGGGCTTACTAAATTTGTACAGAGCAGATTGTTATCTATCAATATTACTGTAAGTAATCTTAACGCCAAGAAGATATGCGCGACTGGAGTTTGCTCCACCAACTACGACAGTTAAATTTTAATTTAAAAATATTAACTCACCTTTCCCACAATTAATGGTGATCTGGAGGCCCCCATACAATTTCAAAATAAAATTAACAAATCGTATTATTCATTTAAAATTAAACATATTAATGGAGATTATTTAAATGATTAATGCCAGGAACTAAAATTACGACATGTTTATTGAATACTAGTTTGTTGTTTGTAGCATCAAAACCTGGCGATTGTTAAATGAATTATGTTAACAAATAAACTATTGCACCAAAATAAACAGGTGATTGTTGGATGCATCTATATAAATAAATGCATTGTTACACAAAATAAATAGGTTATGAAATGAATAATTTAAATAATGATAAAAAATGTGATCTACGCAGGTGAAAAAGTCGAAATTTGAACTTGACAATTTTTGATTTTCCTGAAACTTGACATATTAAATTTTATTTAATTTATTTTTTTATTTTTATATTTATTTATTTATTTATTTTTTTATTAATTTTTTAAATCAATTAAATTTTAACTTTTTTTTTTAAATATAGCTCTAACCTTACTTTAAAATATATCAAATTTACAAAGAGGCGTTAATTCGTGTTCTTGAGATATTTAATTTTAAAGATTTTTAGTCCGATTAAAATTCTAATTGTTCATTATTTTCTCGAACTTCAGTGGTTAAAATTTTTTGAAGATATAAATTGTTCGAAAAAATAATGAACAAATACAATTTTAGACGGATTAAAAATCTTTAAAATTAAATATCTCAAGAACACGAATAACGGCCTCTTTGTAAATTTGATATATTTTAAAGTAAAGTTAGAGCTATATTTAAAAAAAAAGTTAAAATTTAATTGATTTTAAAATTTTTTGTTAATAAAAGTCGTTTGAAAAATTGAAGAAAAATTCGAATTTCAGTTGTACTAAAAATCTTTAAAATTAAATATCCAAGAACAAAAATTAACACCTCTGAGTTAATTTGATATATTTTAGAGTAAGAATGGAACTATTTTCAGAAAAAAAAATTAATTAAATTCCAGTTGATCTTCGACCCTAGCGCCATCTTTAAAAAAGTTTTTTAATATTTTTATTTAAAAATTAATTATAAAAACAATAAAATAATTTTTTTTTCAAAGGGCTAACTAATCATCTATCAAACAAAAAAAGTTTGATGAAATCGGTATAGCCGTTCTTGAGCAATTTAATTTCAAAGTTACATCGGATTGGCAGAATTTTCATTTTTCATGCATGTTGGGGTGCCCCTTGTGCTCAAACTATGCACTTTAAAAAAAATTTAAAATAAGTCGTATTTTTTATTTTGTCCATACTACTTATATACCAAATTTCAGGAAAATCAAAAATGGTCAAGTTTACACAACTCTGTCTAGAACACGTTTTTCATCTAGTATAAATGAGTTGTTGTACCTAAAACATGTTGTTATTGAATGAAATACGTAACTAAATGGAATGATTCACCGATTGCGGATGATGTCATAAATTCAATTCAATTTCAATCAAAAATTACTGTAGTACCATCATCAAACGATGACGACGATAATATCTTTACTTTTCTCTTTTGATTTGATTCAGTCAATTTCGTTATATGTTCATAAAATTACACCCCAAACATTGATCAGCTAATTAGTTATGATTGATTAACCGATCAAGATAATAATAGTTATGGCATAACAAAATGTAAAAAGTAATATTTGATTCAACCAAAAATAATGATCATTTTTTCCTCAAAATAACAGAATGAATTCAATAGAATTTAATGAAAAATTTGAAAAGCGGTAAAACGAGTTCGTAGAGTAAATAATAAAACAAAAATTGACACTAAAATTGGGATAAAAATTGTTACGTTAAGTCGACCGTCCAAAACACTAATTTTATCTCGTCGGTCAATGGTGTTTAATGGTTAACCAAAGACTCTGATTAGAAAGACGCTGGTTTGATAACCGGCTGGAATTGAGATAAGACTTTGTTAAGGATCTTTTGCTTTTTAAACTAAGTTTTCATTCAATTCAATT
This sequence comes from Diogma glabrata, assembly GCA_963693315.1. Taxonomy (NCBI): domain Eukaryota; kingdom Metazoa; phylum Arthropoda; class Insecta; order Diptera; family Cylindrotomidae; genus Diogma; species Diogma glabrata. The sequence continues at coordinate 235,794,846 of OY856188.1, read as the reverse complement.
GAATACAAACAGTTCTAGTGACATAATGTTAGATCTTTTGCTATCGTATTGTCTTATCAAAATTTTATATCTATCAATGTAATATATAAAAAATGTATCTATCATTCAACTAAACTTTTCTATTTTATTTTAATTTTAATTAATGAAAGCAAAAAACAGAGAACAAAACCAATAATTTCTGTTTGTGTCGATAGCATATGTTCGGTAAAACAATTTTAAAGTATTTTACTTCAGCGTAGATGCTGGTAGTTATTTTAGACGTAGCCGCATCGTAATAAATTTATTTAATGGATTGACTTGTTAAAATTTTTTACGGGTGAAAGACACTTAAGGACAGCCTTCGTTGCTAATGACAAAATAAATTACCGTCTAAATATATTTTATAAAATTTTATTGACAATCGAAAATCAAAATTAACTTTATCTACAAGTTTAAGATTTTCAGCCTCAAATCTTGAATTCGGTCAATTCGATATGTGTTCTTAAAATGTTCTCTATTTTCTTAAAAAATTATTCCTCAAATTTTAAGCAAATTTTTGAATATGAAAGAACTTGCCGAAACTTTTAACTTAATATTGTGGGTTGAGGAAAACATTTCAAAAATTTTGGTAATTAACTATTTATTTTAAGGAATAAAAATTATATAACGGATTTTTTTCAGATTTTGAGAAATTTTTTTCTACACAAGCACAATAAAAACAAAAATATAAATATCATCGGACATTTCATCACAAAATCAATTTATGTGATTTATTCATGTACAAATAATTACAATTATGTACAAAGTCAAAATCAATTTTATCATTTTTATATTTTAACAAAAAAACTATGTTTGTGTTTTATTTTTATTGCATATCAATTCTCAATGATTTCAATTTTCAATTACGAAAACAGTACTTATAACAACAACAGTCCGAATTTTATACAAAATGACAATACCAAAATTTTGCTGAGTTGATTTTTTCTATCTTGTGGTTACAATTTTGAACTCAAAAATGTTTTAAGCAAAAAATTAATAAACATACAACACACCGGCTTACCAATTAACGGATAGTCAACCAATATTGTTGAAAAATGAAAAACCCTCTACGAGCTGATCAGCCATAAAAAACTAATCGATTAAATAAGTCTTCAAGTTAAACTCGATCGTATAATTGAGTGAATTGAGATTAAAGCAGGTGAGGGATACTATACTATATAAACAGGTGAGGGATACTATATGGAACATATACGCAAAATAACAAAAATGATTATTCACAAACACAACCCTGGAAATAAATACGCAAATATGGCAGTACCAAAAATCCATTTGGTTTATTTGAAGATTGAGTTTATGCTTAAGGGATACTTACGTTGCTAATATTTATTTAATTGTTGAATTTAAAACGAATTTTATAAAGAAAGTAGAAGATTTTCCAGTTTAATAAAATTGTTTATTCTAATTTTAATTTTTTTTTTAAGAGAACGATTTATTTTTTAAACTAAAAAATACCAAATTAACCGACCTTAATTGGCTGTAGGGTATTAAAAAATCAAGAAATTACTTTTTTTCTTTCATCAATACAAACAATATATCAAAATTTCAGATTTTTAAAAATAGTCGATTTTTTCGATGTACGTTTTCAAAATAATAGCCAACATACATAATTAAAAATATCTTACAAATAAAGTGCGTAATTTTGACGCGCTGTTGAAGTAAAACTTCTTTGGCTACTGTGGCAGGTACTACTAAAAATATTAAATATAAAATAAAATAAATATGTTATATTGAAATTTAGAGTTTCTTTCTAATATTCTTGATAATATGATTTACAAGAATGTGTAATAAAAGCCATATTTACATGTTTTACAAAGCCTTATAACGTATTACAAATTAAATTTCACGATGAATACATGTCCAGTTAATTTAACAACAAGATTTGGTACAACAATTGATGCAGTTTTTCAATAAATTTAGCAAATTTGTCATAAACCTCTAATTTCATATTTCTATGCAACTCTAAATTGCAATATTACATATTTGTTTTACATTTCATCTTTTTATTAATATCTGCCACAGTAGCCAAAGAAATTGATTCACAACGTGTAAAGATTAAACGCACTCATTTTTCTATTTAAAAAGACAAATTTAATCAACACAAATATTTTTATTTAAAAATAAACTTTTGAAAGAACGGTATATTTTTAGTCATAGAAAATTATATACGACCACCTCAAAATCTATAGCAATATAATACAACTCAAACTATCCAAACAGATTAAGATATTTTGACGAATTCGGCTAAAATATATAAAAATACTGGTTTTTCCAATTTTCTGAAAAATGGTATTTTTCACATCATAGAAAACTATGGGACCCTCTTGAAATCAACCCAAATAGAATACAATTTAAATCATCCAAATCGAACGAGCCGTTTTTGAGAAATCGGTTAACAATTAACATACATAAAAAAACCCACATAGAACATCATCGGTTTTGAAGTCGGCTAAAACTAAAACAATTCAAAATATAAATTTAAAATATTACGAAACTCAATCAAATATTACGAATATTATGTTCGGCAAGTATGCGATACAATTCGATTATGTGTGTTGTGTGTGTCAATTGTCATTCATTTCTTAATGTATTATATTTTGTATTCACATATTCAGTCTCGTACTAAATGTTATATGAGCTGGATGTGTCGATTTTAGATACTTAAATCTAAAATCGACACATCCAACTCATATAAAATTTAGTAAGAGACTGAATAAGTGAATAAAAAATATAAAAACATTAACAAATGAATGACAATTGACACACACAATACCCATAATCGAATTGTATCGCATACTTGCCGAACATAATATTCGTTTGCCTTTTTTACTTCATTGTTGTTTGATTTTTTTCTTTATTTTTTATTTCATTGTTGTTTAAATTTCTATTTTTGGGTTTTTTGGAATTGTAGAGACGTAGTATGATAGAGATAAATATATGTGGTTATATATCTGTTCAAATGGTTACTTCCGTTCAAAATTCTCATAAAGCGCCTATAGAAGTTTTGCTTCAAAAATCTTTTAGTGCCAAGTGCCAAAAATCGAGCAAAATTTCTCAAAACAATTATTATTCAAAGCTTTAGCATTAACATTTGACTCGGACTGTGCTAAAATATTCTGAATAACATTTTAAAATTCAATATATTTTCCTTACACTTTCTTTTAAATTTTAAGTGTTACATCTAATACATTTCATATCTATTTATTGACCCGTCTTACATTATGTTTTCTTAGTAGAATGAACAAATAAATATTAAATAAAAATATCCACTCTAATCCATTATAGAGTGAAAAAATAACAATTTATGGTTTATTTCTCCTTCAATTCACATTATAATGCAACATTAAAAAAGAAAAAATATAAAATTTTAGCATCCATAAGTGTATTATGTCCAATCGAAAGCACACCATTTCATTTATTTTGTTAAATAAATAAAATATAAAAATCGAGAAAAATCATCATCTTTCAAAATGAATTAAATTCACTCGTTTATTGTTTTTCAGTTACACACATAATAAATGAAAATTGAAAATTTTATGTTTTGGAAGAACAAAAGTATATGAAAAATTAATCAAGGAATTTTATTGAAGAGAGTGGAAAATAGGATATACTGTCAACTTTTGATTTCTTATAAAAAAACTTTTTTCTGTAAATATGTTTGACCAATATCTATCAATAAACAATTTTGTTACAATGATGTTGGGGGAGACGATAATGAAATTGCTGTCAATAAACAAGTGTCGTTAAAATGAGAAGTTTTAATTTAGAACAAAACATTTATGAAATTGTAGAAGCAAAAACAAGAGTTAATATGCTTTTGAACCACACGTCAAAATGGAGTCAAAATGGGACGATCACAACACACGACGTTTAACAAAAATTCAATATGTAAGCCATTAACATTTACAAACAAACAGTTCGGCTCGACACTTCAATCAACAATATCAGCAATCCATCTATAATATTTTTTTACCGGTAAATCCTTTCATTGTGTGGTGCAGTGTTCCACATTATGAACCACAAGGAATAGCGATGAATACAAACACGTGCTAAGCAAAAATCCAAAAAATCATTTACATGTGGTTTTTTGATTATTGTTAAGAAATAAATTTTACCTCATTTTTCAAAAATACAATCTATATTGTGTATCAAACAAAACCTTTTTAAAATAATTTATTTCTAGTAAAAGATTTTTACCTGTAATATCAATTTATAATTTTCATATTTAATGATGTGGTGTTTTTGATAAAAGGAAAATATGTGAGATTTTAAGCTTTCGTGTGTGTCATGCTTATTAACACTTAACACTAAAAAATAATTTATCAACATTTTCTATTTTATATATTTTGAGTGCGTCATAAAGCTTGTATAGTATTTTGGACGCCTAAGCTAATTACTGTAAAATAATCAACGAAAGAAAGCTAGAAAGCATGTAGATTTATCAAGGTAGCAGCCATACAAACCGAAAAAATTGGGCAAAATCTCAAATAGTTTTGGAAGGCCAAGACAATATCTCGAATAAACCCCAATACAAGCTATACAACATTTTGTATTAACAAAAAAAATCAGAACCGAAAATAAATTAGTACCACAATTTGTAGGAGTAGTTTCTTACTTCAACCGCAAAACCAAACACTTATTTATTGTACGATATAATAAATTTTTTTATAATAGCAAGCACACAATACAAAATCAAATGTTTACTATAAGAACGATAATGTTTCAAACTAATCATAAGATAAAATTGAAAAAAAAACTATATTAGTTGTAGTAACCGAATAAATATGTAGAGTATACCAATTTCGAAACTGATGGTAACTAATTTAGAAATTTTAGAAATCTGCAAATGAATGAGGGATTTAGTTAGAGCAAATTTGAATCATAAAAATTTAGTTACACAGGGCGAGTCGCAATTAAACAAATTTTGGGCCAGTATCAGCTAATTTTTTCTTCCAGTGTAAAACCAATGGCAAGATCGTTGAATTTAGAACTCGCATTTAAGAGCACTCTACTTTGTCATACGAATAACTCATTTTATTCTACCCCTTCGCTCCAAACCTTATCAATTAAGAATTTACCAAAACTAATAACATGGAAAAAGACCACGTAAAAATTTATTCAACCCATAAGTGATCTACTTAATAGTGGAAGCAGTCCAAAGCTTATATATTTTTTGGGTTTTTATAAAAGTGTATTTGTTTATATGTACTAACACTATAATACCACCTTAACATTGTTATTATACTGAACTTGAATGTTCTTACTTTAAATATTTTAAACTATGCTGACCCTACTGATGATGAAAATGTAATATAATAAAATATAAAATGACGAAACAAATAATTTGGATCGTTTAACATAATCGTTATAAATATTTGGTAAAAATTCAATTCATATAAAACTTAAACCCTACGGTGATTAACATATAAGAATTGTGATACATCATGTTCTATAGTACCAGCAATAATTAAAATCAAATTATGACTTTTAAGTTTAACATATTTAATTACTTTACTTACATAATTGTTTTGTAACCGAACAAAATAGTGTTGTTTGATTTATTGGAAATACATTTTTTTAGCTATGAATCCAATTAAAGAACAACAGACAAAAAAGCATTATAGAACATTTTTACCGTCACAATTCTCAAACTGGGAAACATTTCTCATAAAATATGTTTACAATACAAGATCCTTGAAACTGAAATCTCATATAAACATCAATACCTATTCTGAGAAAATGCTTTGACATCGTAAAAGTTTCTCGTTTCTGTAATAAAAATGAGTTGTGCAGAAATTCAAAAAATATAATTTTCTATAAATCCAATGAAGCATAAAACATTTGTCGGAAATATTTGTTATATCCGTTTCTAGCACAAAATTTTATTTTAAAAAATTTAATTTATTCGAAAAAAAATCTATTTAAACGGGATATACTTAGCATACATTCATGAAAACAAAATAGCTAAGATAAACCTCAATCTTCAAAATTTGATTAAACCAATCAACTTAAAATCTTAACATAATCCATTTCAAATGCTTTAAGTTTATTATATTCAATGTCGGACTACATGAAAGATTATATAGAAATTTAACTATGCCAATTCTTATTTCCTTTTCTGATTTATTTGAAAATTTCTCATCTCATTATTTGTTTTTTTCTAGATAGTCGAAGTCGATGCAAATTTGATAATCATTGTGCAAATATATTCTCATCTATTCGTACTTCGTATATGGTGTCCTGAATAAATTTAAAGATATTACTTCCAATTTAATAAACTTCAATTCGTTTGGTGAAATTTAATTTAATTTAATTAATTGATTGAATTTTATTTTTTTCTAAATATGTATGATAAAAAGATAGAGAAACTCAAGATTAATTACAAGCTCGGTTATGTAAATTGGGATATAGTTATATCAAGGTTTATGGTTTACAAAATATGTTGAAATTTGTGTTAAATATAATCGTATTTTAATTAATTTATGCTTCTTAGAATTTTGTCACAATAAAGGATATTGCTTTCTGGTGAAGTTTTGATTATAGAACTTACTCTTTTTGTTAGCATTTTTGACGTTGACACGAATAATGTGTTCGAGTTTTCAAAGTAAAAAGGATTTAAACTCAAAAAGATTCAAACGGCAGCACTATGTATATTAGACTAGTGGTTAGGGATTAAATTTTCTCAGACGCTCCCTGAAAAATCCTTTTCGGTGAAAAAAAGACGAGTGTATTTTTTTTTAAATAAATGTGAATACGTGCCGCAAAATTATCGAAGTTAATTTTTTGATAAGATCGTAGATTTCTTGAAATAGGAGTAAAAATGGAATAAAAAGAATACAAATATGAATGTGAAAATAAAAAACAAAATTAGTACTTTTTTGTCAAAAATTCGTCACTTGGTTTTACGAGTTACGAAGAATTTTGAGTTTTTTGGACCAAAACGCTTTTTTTAGAGAATTAAAGATCCTTCCAAATTGTTCATATGGTTGTTTTAAATCAGCATATTTCATAAGATATCTACCATTTTATCAAAAAATTAACTTCGATGATTTAACTTCGGCACGTGTCCTTTTTATTTAAAAAAATTTACGTTAGCGTTTTTTTTTTCACAAAAAATACACTAATTTTCTATAAAACGTCAATGTTTGGTTGGTTTAAATCAAATTCAAAATCGCACATTCAAATTTTTTAGACTACATGATAGTCAATTAAACTGATGTCAATGCCTTATTTTATATTGCTCATTTTTTTTGTTAAATTAAAATGTCTATTTAAGTGTGGAAATGAAAAGCCTCAATAATACATTTTTTTTCATAAATTACCAAGAAATATAATTTTGTATGGATGAATATGAGAAGATGACAAGACAATATTAAATAAAGTTAAGAGAGCGGAAGACGATAAAAAATTCACTCAATCTAATTTTTTTTTCTATAAAATTTTTCGATAAATTTTATTTTTATAGTCTTCAAAATTGTGATATCGTCAAGGAAAGAAGAAATTAACGCGTACATAAAACCACATCATTGAAAAAATACTGATGTGTACATACAGAACCAAAGCACAAAAGAATGAATATTATTTTTCTATTTGTTTTATTATTATGCCTTTTTATCCAAGTCATCACGGATATTGGTGAAATTGAAGAAAATGTTGAAATACAAAATTGTAAAGAGTAATCTTGGGGGTGGTTTGAAACTTTCCAATTAAATATAATAGAATGAACATTAGCTTTTTTTCATTGTATGAAGGGTCTGTTGGAAAATTTGGTAAATTTTAGTATTACATGATGATTTAAAAAAAACTAATGTGTAACAAGTGAAAAGGCCGTTATTTGATGAAATAAATTACAAAAATATGGAGGTGCTGATATCTCACAGCTCTGAGATATCAAGACTTCGGTCTGAATTATGGATTTTGATGTAGTTTTCGGCTAAAAAACTTTTATGAGGACATGGTTTTTAGTTTTGGGCAGCGATGTATATCAAACATAACTCTTTGTTAAAGTACAAGTATTTTATTTAATCTCTGTTTAGAAATGTATTACAAAACTAACACGAAACATCAATACGATGCCGGAAAATTATAACAGATCATAAGGTAACATAATTTAGTGAAAAGATGATACACTCAGCAAACTGCTCAAAAACCTCTCCTGTTAGCGTTTCGAGAAATTTCAAAATCACAAATTCATATTTTTTTCAAAATTCCAAAAATATTGTAAAAATTAAATAAAATCAAACTTTTTTCAAAATTCTAAAAATATTCCAAAAATTATTACAAAATTAAAGGATAAACATTTTTCAAAAATTCTGAAAATGTTTCAAAAATTATACAAAATCAAAAATTGAAACTTTTTTCAAAATTCCAAAAATATTCCAAAAATTAGAAAATAGTCAAAAATTTAAGCTTTTTCTAAATTCTAATAATATTCTGAAAATTCTTAAAAAATTCAAAAATTGAAACTTTTTCCAAAATTCTAAAATTCTAAATATACAAAAATTTTTTTTTCAAAATTCTAAAAATATTCCAAAAATTGGAATAAAATCAAATATGTAGACTTTTTCTAAATTCTAAGAATATTCCAAAAATTCTTAAAAATTCAAAAATTCAAACTTTTTTCCACAACTAAAAATATTGCAAAAAATATAACAATATCAAAAATTGAAACTGTTTCCAAAACTATAAAAATTATAATAAAATCAAAATTTTAAAATTTTTCGAAATTCTAAACATATTCCAAAAATTCTTACAAAATCAAAAATTGAAACTTTTTCAAGATTCCAAAAATATTCAATAAGTATAACAAAATCAAAAATGTCCATGTCCAATTTCATTTTCATTTTCAGCAAACTAATCAAAAACCTACAATTTAGCGATTAGAGAAAATATTACAAAATCACAAATTCATCAAAATTCCAAAAATATTGTAAAAATTATAACAAAATCAAACTTTTTCCAACATTCTAAAAATATTCCAAAAATTATTACAAAATCAAATATTAAAACTTTTTTAAAAATTCCAAAAATATTCCAAAAATTCTTACAAAATCAAAAATTAAAACTTTTCCCAAAATTATAAGAATATTGCAAAAGTTATTACAAAATCAAAAATACAAACTTTTTTCAAAATTCTAAAAATATTTCAAAAACTATAAAACATTCAAAAATTACCATGTCCAATTTCATTTTCAATTACATTTACGTCATAAAAACAGCTACATTTTTTTCCCAAAAAAAGGGTTAAAAATTTAAAGAAATCATTTTTTGACACATTTGACATTATTTTTTTGACAAACTTATAACATTTGACAAACTTATAACTTAAAACTTACAACATTCTCTATAATAATAAAATATTTTCATATCATACAAATTATTAATTTTATTTTTTTCCAAAAAATTGGGTAAAAAAATAAATAAAAATCTTTCTTTTGACACACTTGCTTTTTTAGAATCCAAAAGAGAGAAATGCCAAAAAAGTGGGGGTAGAATTTCACTTTGAGCCCATGAATGTAATACTTAGGTCTTTCAGACCGAAGTAAAACTCAACTTTACCGCATCAAAAAAAATTTAAAAATCTGAAGTGTAACTTTGTTAATTCTGCTATAATAAATTAGGTTACCTTTACTAGAAAGTAGAACTCCTTTTCAAATCACCAACTTTTCCTATTTTATTTCAATATGTCTACTTTCCAAAGAAGCTTTGCGAAATAACATTCCAATTATAACCGTTTTTGCTTGTCAATTAAAATTTGTAAAAAAACGTTTATACATTTATTGACTTGAATTGAATTTTAATTAAAAATCTAAAGAAAATACGAACAAAATCATTCTGCAATAAAAGAATTTCTGTGTACCGTACTCGTTTATATTCCTTTCATTTCAATTTAACTCTGGTATTTTGCGTTTTATTTGTTAAAAATATCTACAACAAAAAATAGAAAAGTAAGAAAATACTTTTCAGGTTTGGAAAAATTCGTTGATTATACTTGCCATCGAATTCAGTCTTACTTTTAGTTTAATTAAGTTTTTATTCTTGTACTTGTTGTATGTGCGAGAATTTGAGGTGGGCTTATAACAAAAATCAGACAGGAACAACTTTTAGTTTTTTATTAAATTTTGTTTATTTTAATTTAAAAACTTGATATCAATTTTCAATTATAAGTTTTAGAATTTAAAGAAGTTAAGAAATAAAGAAGGTTGAATTGAACATTGTGGAATGGGATAAATATTTACTATATAATTTGATTCACACGAACAGCCAATATTAAACTAACCGTTGTTATAGTTTACCTAATTCAGGTTTATAATACTATTAAGCACAATAGCACATTATAAACAATATACCCATTTAAAATCCAATTAATTTTTTAAAACTGATTTAGAATAATGAAACTTATTTCAAATTATCCATTTAATTTAACTCGTGAGCAGAATAAAAATTATAATTGGAACGAGCCATCATGCGTACTATGGAGAAAACTTCATTATTATAATAGTGACTGACTGTTTAACTAATTTTAACGTACATACTTATGATTGACGTTAAAACTGACGCTATCAATAGTCTTATAAGGGTAAAGTTCGTTCTTTTTCCATCTATGTACATAAAAAAATTTAAATAGATTAAAGTTGTTGTATAGAAAGAGCGTTACAGAATTTGAAAAATATCAAAAACACAACATCTCAGACATAACTAAAAATATATGAAAAATTAGATATTTCTAATTCAGTTATTTTTATATAGGATAAACAGGTAGATCATTTAAAGAAAAATTCAACGGACATCTACCAAACAATCGAGATTTATTTGATTTGATAACCATTTGATAGAAAAAATTAAATCTTTTACAAATGTTGATGCAAATTTGATACTTTTATAATACATTGTCATGCTTTTCACCTTTCTCGGCTTTTTACCTTGCTCCTCAATATTCTTACTGTAGAATATTCTTCCAATATCTTCTAAAACAGCAACGGTTGATTGTAGAAACTTTCTTTCAGTATAATACCACTTTCAAAATAATACACAAAATATTTCTATTCAATAAGACTTAAAACTTTATTTTCAATTAAAATTTTACTTCACTTTATTTACACGATTTAATTTTCACTGTACAGCGTTCCATTTCAAATTAATTCTTTTTGTTTGCACTATCACATTTCAAACTTAAATGTTAACACAATCGCATTTTAGATTGAACTGTTTTCACTAATATATTCCAAAAGGAATTTGATAAGTACAGCTATAGTCCATAACGAGATTGTTCCAGGTAAATTCAAAACTTCTTTACAGAGAAAATTTTAAAAAATTCTGGGAATAATCGACATCGTTATTATTTTGTATTTACAATTTTATTGTTGTTATTTTATGTCGACCTTTTTTCTCAGAATTAGGAATCAGGAGTCATACATTGTTAATAATTTTTATGAATGTAATAATTTAATAGTCCCTTGGTTCTCAAACTTTTTGAAGTCGGGGAACACTAAACTCTGATATATTTTTAGGCGGAACATCTACAATACAGCATATACTTTACAACAGGGGGCGAGGGTGGCTAACATTTTTGAAACCAAAAGTGCAATAAAAACAGAATAATGTTTGCCAAAACACTTCATTATTTACTACGTTTTCCTGCTTAGTTCAAAACGATTTGAAAACCAAATTCGAATTGAATTCACCATGAAAACATCAACAATTACAGTTTTGAATACTATTTATTTTTAAATACGATCTCGATTTTTTTTTGGGATCGTATCCATGGTAAAATGAAAATAAGGTATTCTCACTAGAGTGACAGCGATGCCATTTTGATTTTGATTGACGTCATTCAGAGTTTTATATAATACGTTTGTTGTTATTATCAATGAGAAAAGCTATTGTTTTTAAATTAAAAATATATTTAGTATGATTTATAAGTTAATTTATTAGTTAATGAAATGATTGAAATTAATTCATTCATTAATTAATGAACTTTAGTGTTTGTTTTACTATTAAAACATATACAAATTTAAATGCCGAACTACGTTAAAACCTGCAAAAGTTTTCAACAAATGTGAAAAATTATACTCAAAACATAAGGTTTTATAATTTCCAGAAAAATAAATCAATTTGTAGTGGATAGAATCATGTGGAAAAAGAAAATGTTCGTATTTATTATAAGATAGTTTGTTCCTTACACTTCACTGAAAATGATTGGACTTTAAAAGACAAACTTTTAAATACTCTAATTTATTCGAGTTTCTAATTAAATACTCTAATTTATTCGAGTTTCTAATGAGTAAAAGATCGTTGAATTGATCGTTGAAAGTGGAACCTTATCTTAGAACATACAAGGAAGTGGTTACTTCCAATATTTGCACATCTAAAGGAACGGTTTAAAATCGGTTTAAAAACATAAGTCTGCTTATGAATCGATCGATGCGAAAAGAAAGTACTGTCAATTCTCAAATTATTTGATAAAGCAAACTCAGTCATTCTCTCACCATTATCATTGTTGGTGTTGATTTCATAACCTCCTCCAGTGCTATGTAGAAAATATTGACGGTCTTAGCTTCAGTAGGTGCATGCAAGGCAATAAGAGAAATATTGTTTTATGTACCGCGTACCCCTAAGTAGCAAATCCTCTCATTGACCAGGATGAATTTCAACACGGCTTCTTGTATGCGTGCACCAACAAGGAAACCAGTACTAAAATCATTTCGAGAAGAATGACCACTACTGCATAAAGATTGACTATTCGAGTTTTGTTTTCCGATTATTGGCTGTCTAATTTCTTGCAGAGAAATGATATCCATCCAATGCCTCTCAGTCTCTGTTTCTAGGCTTATTAAAGCATCATGAGCGATCTGGCTGCATACGTTTCACGTTCCGATTCGGTAGTTTGGTTCTTTCTCACGTCCAGGTAAAACTTCTGTTGTTTTGTTAGTGTCTGGTATTCTTTTTTTGGTTATCAAATTTAACAAAGCTTTTTTTTCGGAGTGATGGTATTAACCTCAGTCCCAACCCAAATTTTCGTTAATGTTTCTGTTATGATGTTAAGGTTATAAGAAGTTTTAAGGCGCCAATTCGCCATGATGTAGCGTAATAGACTAAGCAGTTTTTCTCTGCTTATCTTCGACACACCAACCTAATTCTGTCTGCATTACCCCTGCAGCATGGTGTGGACGTCGAATTTTCTTCCCTGCAAAATGTTCATTAGAGTTAGAAAACTTAATAGACAAATTGTTAATGAAAAAAATAAGGAAAACCATAACGTAAAAATTATGTTTTCTCTAATTTTCAAATTAAAACATTTTTTGTTTCTTTATATTTACGCCGGATGACGTCACACAAAATTTTCGATTAGCTGTCAAGAATACCTTATATTTGTTATACCATGGATCGTATCGGTATCCAAATATTCGAAAATACATGAAAACGGAAAACTGGATCGTTCATGCGCAGTAAAGCCGGGCATTCACATACAACAGAAACAGAAACAGAAACCGAATTTCATACAAATTTGACAGATAAAAATTCGGTTTCTGTAAAATTTGTATGGAATTCTGTTTCTGTTTCTGTTGTATGCGGTTTCAAGCCTTAAAATGTTTATGTTTGTTTTTAATTACAAAATAACTAATTTCACATTGATTTATAAAATGTTTATTTCATTAACTTTATTTATAGACGAGGAAATAAAGCACTAAACCTAAGCAAATTGGCAGAGTAAGATGGATCGAGATGCGGTTTTTTGCATTCGATTCAGGAAGCCGTCAGGAAAGTTTGTGAACATAGCCACTTTTCGGCAAAAAACGTCTAGAGTACCTAGGGGCCAATGCTGTTTATATACACCTCACCTCCTTGAACTTTGCATAAATTCAGCTCGAAATTGATGGAAGCTCGCTACTTGGGGGTTTTTGGGGTCGCTGAACACGAATATGATAAAGGCGATGACCCTCGGATTTCCTAGGGCCCAGGGCGGGTATGTCTAACTCATCTTCCTGGAGTTTTACATTAATTGAGCTAGAAATTGATCGAAGATCGTTACTGGGGTTTTTTGGGGCCTCTGAACACGAATATGATGTCTGCGATGACCTTCGGAGTACCTAGGGGTCAGGGTGAAATACATACACCTCATCTCCTGGAACTTTCCATAAATACAGCTCGAAATTGATCGAAGCTCGTTACGCGGTCGTTTATGGGGTCGCTGAACACGAATGTGATGTCAGCGGTAACCCTCGGAGTACCTATGGCCCAAAGCGGGTATTTCTAACTCATCTTCTGGAACCTTCCATTAATTCAGCTCAAAATTGATCGAAGCTCGTTACTCGGGGGTTTTTGGGGTCGCTGAACACGAATATGACGTCGGTGATGACTCTCAGGGCGGGTATCTCTCACTCATCTCCTGGAACTTTCCAAAAATGCAGATCGAAATTGATCGAAGCTCGTTACTCGGGGGTTTTGGGGCCGCTGAACACGAATATGATGTCTGCGATAACCTTCGGAGTACCTAGGGACCAGGGCGGGTTAAATACACCTCATCTCCTGGAACTTTCCATAAATACAGCTCGAAATTGATCGACGCTCGTTACTCGAGGGTTTTTGGGGTCGCGCTGAAGACGAACACGATGTCGGCGATGACTCTCGGAGTACCTAGGGTCCAGGGCGGGTATGTCTAACTCATCACCTGGAACTTTCCATTAATAAAATAAAATAATATAATAAAAATATAAAATAATCGATTAAATAAAATAATCGAGTTTTAATTGTGGAAATTTTTAAGATATGAGTTGAATATACCCGTCCTGCGATCCAGGTAATCCGAGGATCAACGCCGACATGATATTCGCCGACCCCAAAAACCGCCGATTAACGAGCTTTGATCAATTTCGAGCTGTATTTATGGAAAGTTCCAGAAGATGAGGTGTATATAGCCCACCCTAGCCCCTAGGTACTCCGAGGGTCATCGCAGACATCATATTCGTGTTCAGCGGCCCCAAACCCCCCCCCCCCCCCCCCCCCCCCAGTAACGAGCTTCGATAAAGTTCGAGCTGAATTTTTGGAAAGTTCCAGAAGATGAGTTAGACATACCCGCTCTGGACCCTAGATACTCCGAGGGTCATTGCCGATATCATATTCGTGTAAAGCGACCCCAAAAACCCCGAGTAACGAGCTTCGATCAATTTCGAGTTCAACTAATGGAAAGTTCCAGAAGATGAGTTAGACATACCCGCTCTGGACCCTAGATACTCCGAGGGTCATTGCCGATATCATATTCGTGTAAAGCGACCCCAAAAACCCCGAGTAACGAGCTTTGATCAATTTCGAGCTGTGTTTATGGAAAGTTCCAGGAGATGAGGGGTATATAACTCGTCCTGGCCCCTAGGTACTCCGAAGGTCATCGCAGACATCATATTCGTGTTCAGCGGCCCCAAAACCACCCAATAACTATCTTCGATCAATTTCTAGCTCAATTAATGTAAAACTCCAGGAGATGAGTTAGACATACCCGCCCTGGGCCCTAGGAAATCCAAGGGTCATCGCCGACATCATATTCGTGTTCAGCGACCCCAAAAACCCCCCAAGTAATGAGCTTCGATCAATTTCGAGCTGAATTAATGGAAAGTTCAAGGAGATGAGGTGTCTATAACCCGCCCTGGCCCCAAACTTTCCTGACGGCTTCCTGAATCGAATGCAAAAAACCGCATCTCGATCCATCTTACTCTGCCAATTTGCTTAGGTTTGGCCTATTTTTGTGCTTTATTTCCTCGCCTATTAAAAGAAAAATACAATATCAAGCATAAAAAAATAAAATATTGAACACTATTAAACGCTTTTTGACAGTTTTTCAACACAGTTTTAAAAACGTTTTCAACCCGTTTTCAATCCAATCATGAAAACACTTTACAGTCTGAAAACGGGATGAGGATTCAATTCTTTTTCGATCTGCATGAAAACGTAGTAATTATAAAGCAAAAAGGAAACGGAATCGTGCCGCAGCGTGTGATTGGCTTCCAAGTGCTACTTTTAGAAAATAATATGTATATAAATAAAATATGTACCGATATCGATTGATGCAAATATATTTATTGAAAGCACAATTAAAATTACAATACTTTTAAAAAAATCTCAAACTTAATGCGATCCATGAGCTTGACGATCTTTACAAATCTCAGCGATATCGGGGTGAATAAATGATAACGCCACACGCATTTCTTCTTCTAAATTCCCTAGTCTCTCACGTTTGCTTGTCTTTATATTGATCATAGTTGAAAATCCTGCTTCGCAAAGTTATGTCGTGGCAAATAACAATAATATGTTCAAGGATTTTTGCTTATGCGCGGGTATTCATCTTTAACAGAGATCCAAAAATTTTCAGGAGTGTTTTCATGGAACTGTAATTTTAATCCACGATCAGAAAGCGACGTCAATTCTTGTTCTTCATTTAAAGTAAAACTAGAAAATTCGGAAGAAGCAAACGGGTTTCTTATAGACTCAGTTGTTCATATCGTGTGAAACAAAAACTTCATACATTTTTTATTTATTTATGTGTAAAAGGAGAATTTTAATAGCTGCAATAATATTTTATGTTTTCAAGAAGTAATTTTAACCCGAAAGATATTTTTATTCATACAAAGCCGAGAAACGTGTAAATTTTACGTATGTGTAAATTTTACATTGAATTGATTTTTATTTTCAAACAATTTTTAATTGAATTGATTGTACATTTGATTTTTTCGCGGAACAGTGGAAAGTGCATCGCGGAACACCAGTGTTCCGCGGAACACGCTTTGAGAACCACTGTAATAGTCTGTTAATTAATAAAAATATAATTTCTTAACAAAATTTTTAATTTTCTTAATCATACAGATTTGGTTATATATTTATTTTAGCAAAACGCACAAATTAAAATAGGAATACAGACAGAAGTTGACGGCTGTTGCAGTGATTGCGGCAACGAGTGCGTAATTGACTGAGATGGAGATGAAGACGATTCTATAATTTTTGATTTTGTATGATAATAAATTTTTTTCAATGCTGTAAATGTCTTGCAACAAGTACGATGGTAGCCATTAACTAAATGTTCACGTGGTGAAATAACATCGCTATATTTTAAATTATGAAATTTTCGTAAACACAAAATAGTCTGACATTTTTTTAAAGTTTTCTTCTGAAAAGATATGTACACTTTCACCAGTATTTAAATTTCAAGATGCACAGATTAATTCATCTTACATGATTTAAAATTTTAAGTTCATTTTAAAAAAAACTCACAAAATTAAATACAAAATAAATTACACGTGCTTCTATTAAAGATTTGAGAACGAATGGAATGGTATACAGTAAACTCACGAAATAATAAATATTCATTATTATGAAACTCCACAAATGTGAACACTTTTTTTTCGGCAAACGGCTGTAAAGTTTAACTTTACTGCCGCTGGGGAGTAGCTAAAGTCTTACTTTTTAGCTGGCGGCTGCAAAAGTAACGCCATTTTTATTTTATCTGCCGGCGGCTGTAAAGTAACTTTCATATTTTTACAGCGGCTGTAAAGTAATTTTCATATTTTTACGGCGGCAGTAAAGTAATTTTCATATTTTGACGGCGGCAGTAAAGTAAAATAACATGATATTATTAATTTGTTCAAAACAGAATGCATTTCAGTTCATTTTGATGAATCAAAATCAATAAAAATTAATTTCAGACAATTTATTACCTAAAACATATTTATAAAAAATTTGATGCATTAATTTCATATTTGTAAAGAAATTTAAACGTTTGCCGAAAAAATAGTGTATTGAATTCGGAGCTAAAGTGACTTTTTGTGTTTCGTCTATAATTGCCAAACTATAGACTCAACACAAAAAGTACAACTTTAGCTCCTAATTCAATAATATACTATTATTTCTTTCGGAATCATAAATTTCGGTAAAAATTTGCGAGTTTTTTAATATACCAAAAAATTACTCAAAAAAAACAGCTCAAAACAAAATTTTGACGAGCACTTATCTTGCAGCTAACCATGAGAAAATCAAATTTTGAAAAACATTATTTGATTATTGTATCATTATTTTAGCGATTCTATGGCTCAAAATAGATAAATATTCCTTACATTTTAAATTCTTACTTGTTTTAAAACTAAAAAGCTGAAAAAGGAACCGAAACAGACAATATAATATAAAATATATTTTCTTAAATATAAAAATCTAATTTTATCTCAAAAATTTTGGAATTTATACAGGAGGCGCGAGTTTTTAGAAAATACATTTTGCAATAAATTCAACTCTGTAATCCTAATGTCACTAAAACACTAATGTCAAAATTGAAAATAGTCAAAAAATAACATTAAACAAATCTATCAGCAGCCAAATTCTATAACTGTGAAGTGGTGAAGTGTTAAAAATTTCTTCATTTCGATTTAATCATTAATTTTTTATCATTTTACCATTTTTGCGATTCTATATGCGATTTAAATGTTAAAAAATTTAATAGCAAGCGTCGCACTGTCAAACGTCAACAGTATATAAAATTAAATGTTTATTTTAACTTTTAACACAATTTAAACGTAAAACGTTTACAAATTTTAATATATATATAATGGTGAAGTGATAAAAACCTTATCACTTCACCGCTTCACAGTTACAGAATTTGGCTGCAGCTCGAACCAAAAATGTCTTTGAAAGCAAAAATTTGACCCTTAATTTTAAACGGAGATTTATCGGAATTGTATATAGAATCAGAAAAACTCCACAAGAAAGAATGGTGCAAATTATTTCCATTTAGATGTTGTGGATGTTCATTTTGTTCCTAACCTAACTTTTGGACATCCGATAGTTAAATGTTTACGAAATAAAATAAAGGATGCTTTCTTTGAAACTCATATGATGGCATCGAACCCAGAGCAGTCGATAGAACCAATGGCCGGTACTGGTGTTGATCAATATACTTTTCATGTTGAACCGGTTCAAACAATTGTTGCAAAAGTTTCAAGGAAAGTTAAAGAAACTCGAATGAAGGTTGGTTTAGCTTTAAAACCAGGCACTCCGGTTGAGCTTGTGAAAGTGTGCTTTCTCTTAGCTGACATGAGTGATATTATGCCAAAAGTGGAATAGCCACGTAAAAATTGCCCCAACATTAGATATAGAGGTTGATGGAGCAGTTGGACCAGAAACAATTAATGAGTGCGCTAAAACTGGAGCAAATATGATTGTTGCTGTTACAACAATTATACGGGCTACTAATCAAAAAACGTAATATCACTTTTAAAAACTCTACAGTAGTTTACACTAGTATCATAAATATGTTATTGTTCCTAATTTTAAGATGATTTTTGTTAACTTGGGCTGGATAAAGATTTAAATATGGATATGGATATGGATATGGAGGTTGATATGAATATGGATGTGGATATGAATATGGATGTAGATATGGATATGTATATGGATGTGGATATGGATATGGAAGTGGATATGGATAAAAGATAAAGATATGGATATGGATGAGGATATGGATATGGATTGGACTTCGTATGGATATGACATGGATTTGAATTGGATATGGATTGGATGTGTATTAAATATAGATTGTATATTGATTTGATATGGGTTGAATATGGGTTTGTATATGAATTGGATATGGATTGGATATGGATTCGATATGGATTGGATATGGATTGGATATGGATTGTATATGGATTGGATATTGATTGGATATGGGTTGGATATGGATTGGATATGGATTAGATATGGATTGAATATGGATTAGATAGGGATTGGATTTAATATGGGTTAGATATGGATTGGATATGAATTGAGTATGGATTGGATATGGATTGGATATGGATTAGATATGGATTAGATATGGATTGGATATGGATTGGATATGGATTGGATAAAAATTGGATATGGATTGGATATGGATTGGATATGAATTGAATATGGATTGGATATGGATTTGATATGGATTGGATATGGATTGGATATGGAATGGATATGGATTGGATAATAATTGAATACGGATTATTTATGGATTAAAAATCGGATATTGATGTTATATTTTTATATATAGACCAACCAAAAGAAATTATATTACCAGAAAAAAACATCAAAAATGTAAAATCAGCACTTTTTCAAAGATGTTTAATACACAATGTACAAAAACAAAAGAACCAAAAAAAAATGATATCTTAGCGGCAAAAAACATCAAAAATGTAAATACAGCAGTTTTTTAGAGAGGTTGGGTACACAACGTAAAAAACAAATAAAAAGAAATGATATCTTATCACACGCACATTTCACCGGTAAGAACGTCAAAGAAACCAAACCAGTAGTTTGGTTTTAGGGTTTAGTACACAACGTAAAAGTACCAAGCCAAAAAAATGATACATTTTGATAAGCAAATTGGATACTGCGAGAATAAAAACATTTCATATAACTATTTAAGCTAAAATTTTAAATAAACATACCAAAAATGTATGTACATTTATGAACTAAAACTTAAAAATAAAAAA
Organism: Diogma glabrata; assembly: GCA_963693315.1. Taxonomy (NCBI): domain Eukaryota; kingdom Metazoa; phylum Arthropoda; class Insecta; order Diptera; family Cylindrotomidae; genus Diogma; species Diogma glabrata. The sequence goes on along the minus strand of OY856188.1, from coordinate 235,774,315 downwards.
TATATAAATAAATAGTCCCGATGGTCGACACAATTAAGTTTACAAAGTATAAATTTATTTTTCATCGAATTCCAAATGAACAATGCATTATTTGAAAGTTAATCTGAAACGAGAGAAGCACAAAACAAACAAAGGGTTTTCTTTGAAGGCAGACAGTATCTTATTTTTAAAAGCCCTAATTTTGGGCGTTTAGTGACCTTACACTTCAAAAAGTTTTTGCGTCTGTTTTGTACTTCTCTAATTTCAGATTAACTTTCAAATAATGCATTGTGCATTTGGAATTCGATGAAAAATAAATTTATACTTTGCAAACTTAATTGTGTCGACCATCTGGACTATTTATTTATATATTTTTTATTTTTAAGTTTTAGTTCATAAATGTACATACATTTTTGTAGCTTGGTTTGTTTATTTAAAATTGTAGCCTCTCTAAAAAAACTACTGTATTTACATTTCTGATGTTTTTATATTTTTACTAGTTAACAGAATATTAAATTATAACATTCATAAAAATTATTCACAATGTATGACTACTGATTCGTTTTCATTCCCATTCAGACAAAGAAAGCCTTATAGAGTCTGCCCGCATGTTGGAACCGCCCTGTGTGTGCTTCATAAAATATATATGTATGATAATAATGTAAATAACATTTACAAATTTCAGCTTTGCTGAAATAAAGTAAATTTTCATGAAATTTTAAAACTTTAAAATTTAAAAAAAATACTAGAAACCGGAATAGGTGTCAGCCTTTGGATTTTTTAATAAAAAAAGATTGTATACTTTAAGATATTAAAACGGCAGACATGCTGAAATCACGTTTTTAAGGTCAATTTTTACGTTTTTTGACTTGCGTACACACCCAAAGGAACCATCGACGGGTATAGTAAAAACCCATTTCACCTACGGCAGGTGAAAAACTATGCCTAGCATCAATGTGGAGTTTGCTATCATATTGTAAATCTGCCGATCACTGGCTCTCAGTCTTTAATGACAGTGATGTAAATAATTTTAGTTTTATTATTGAAATATGGTATAGGGTGAATTGAGGTTGAATACATTTATGTTTTGTATTTCGTTGCGATTATGATGAATTGTAATAATATTTTTACTGACTTCATTCATCTATCCATATAAAATATATTACAACAACCACGAAAATCAAAACTTTTTTTCTTAAAATATTCACAAATTTTTTAAAGCAAATAATAAATCTTTTCTAAGCATTCTAGGTTTTTAATGAATTTGCATTTAAAACGGAATGAGGAGGCAGTGAAAATATTAGTTTTATTCGTCAGCCGGTAGAATGGAGTATCATTTGAAAGTACAATTAATTTTAGTAAATCGCAATTTTATTTATTTTCACTTAAGCATAGTTCATGTTTCTTCCTCAATTATTTCTTTTGATTTGATATCTTCCTGGCAACGCAGAATTCATTAATTACCACAAATATATATCGGTATTGCTTTCGAGTAATTGTTAAGGACCCTAACTGGTCCATATGGTAAGTATTTAAAAGAAAATCTCCTTTACGAATCGGGTTGAAATATTTTTCTTGAAGTGCCATCTTTATTTCAGCAATCAAACAAGGAATATATATAATACTTCTAATACTTCTTAATTTTTCCTCTTTAGTCTTTCTTACTGCAAAACGTCCTTGGTTATGACATATTCTGATTACTTTGGTTTGCATACGATTTAGCAGTACCAGTATTATGAGACCATCTTTTTTGTTAGAGGGAACATTTTGATTAGTAAAAAATTTGTCATATACTCATCTACTTTTAACAATTCAAATAATCATTGAAGCTCATATTTTTTCCCTTTGGACAGCATTCATACAGTTAATCAGGTTATCAACAATCCACTGGTTCTCTCCTAATAGAGCTTTGAGAAATTTGTATAGCTCGAATGATGTAACAAAAGCAGTTTTATTTATTTTTAGTTAGATTACCTATTTAGATTGTCACGTCTGCACTATTTAAAAATAACACCTCCACCGTACAAACCCGAATCAAATACACCTCAGATACAATAACATACTTTCCTTCACCGAACTTCTAAACTTTTTTTGTAGTAGCTCAAAATCACTGCCAGATCCCAGTTGAGCCCCCAATTTTGAACTATTTGAAATAAAACTTTATAATAATGAACAATAGACTAGATGAACAATAGGCTTCTTTAAATAATATTTCAATTTATAAGCTAGAGTTTTACAATGTGTTTCAGTATTTGTTAATGTGATCCGCAATAAATCATTCCTAACTTTGTATGTTTTTAGTAATTCTTCAAAATTTCGTAATCATATCGTAAATTGTTTAGTGCTAAATACAACATAAAAATTATCATGACTTGCGATAATTACGAATAATTTTAAAGCAAAATAATTTGAATATTGTGAATAGAATAATCTGTTTATGCTTAGAGAAATTATGCTTTCGTTTCTTTAAATAAATCTTAAAATATTAATAATTATATGTGAATAAATATGAATCATCAATTTTACTGTGTTCGTTTAAGCTAAGCATCGTTTAACATTGAAATTTAAGCAATCGGTAATTATTTTGTTGTAATTTATGTTGTGTTGATATTTTAAGAAACGATGTTGCTACCACTTTTCTGGCTGTTTGGCAGCTTTTCTGTCGGAAAACTTTTTTATTTATTCTAATCCTTAGTATCACATTTTTACACCAATTTGTTGACCTTTTCTACCGATTGAAACAATATACACAGGTACGGTTATGCTCATGTTATAAGAAACATAACTTCTAAAATAACTTTCATGCTTATTCAACAAATCCAAATCTGACTCAATACCAAATGCTGTATTCAGTTCAATTCATTGGTTTGTTTTGGAAAATATTTGTGTGACTATAACAATACGTGGCCGGTTACAGCAAGTGTAATAAAAAATAATGGTTTAAATTTTATAAATAAATCAAATAATGGTGGTGGCTTATGTTCAATCGGGTAAACAGATATTCGTAATCTTATTTTGTATTTAAGTTTGTTTGAGAATTAAAAATTGAGTTAAAAAAACCTTTTTATAACATTTCAACCAAAAACTTTAAAACCCACTTTTATTCCAAACAAAGGCTATCATAAATTAAAAGCTGATGCAGTGTAGGAAAAATTTTATTTCATATTTCTTTCAATTTTTACAAATTAAATTGTAGGAATGCTAAAGAATTATTTCCAATAAAGAAAAACCGAACAACTGTGCCTAAACACAAATTCAAAATCACAAAACAAAACCAGAGAAATCTGTTTTATCAGATAATTTTTTATAACTCAAAATGCTTACATATACATCTGAGTAATGATATAACTTTATGAAAAACAATAGATATTATACAATAGCACTGTGTTTAACAACATAATAGACTAGAAAAGGAAAAATAAAGTTTTAATAATAATATTTTTTTCTGTCATCACAAATTAATATATGTTTCAAAGTGCTTTGATATAGTTAAAAATTATACAGAGAATCATAGAACCATAGATATGAAAATATTTCATAAAAAGACTACAACAAAAAAAGGGTTACTTGAAATATTTCTCATTTTTCAAATTTTTCCAAATATTTCAAACTTTAAATTATTTTTTTTTATTTTTCATCCCCATATGTTATTTCTTGTCTTTTGGTAGAATTATGATATTCAATTTAAAGAATGTTTTGAGAGATTTTTTTAAAAATTGAATAACAATAAATTAAAACGAAATTAGTTTTTGACATTTTTTGTATAATAGTTAAGATATTTCTATAAAAAAAGGAGTGTAATAGTTTAAAAGAGGATGTGAGATGTCCTAAAAACATATCCTTTCGGAAAATTAGTTTATATGTTAATAAAAAACTAGCTAGATAAATTGAATGAAGATATCAGAAACCATTGCTAGTACGTAACAGAAGCAAGGTATAGAATATTTTTTTTGTATAAAAACTTCCTGGTTATTGTATACCTATGATTAAATAAATGTAATCTGCTTGAATTTATTCGATAATGATATTGTTCTAATTGTAAAACACGACCATTATATCAATATAATTGTACAAACTATTTAATAAAAAATTTAATGAAGATAAAAAAATCAGACATAAAAAATTTATGAGCTTTTATGTAGGTTATATGTTTATTCTGAATAGATTTAACGTTTTTCGTTTCCCCATTTTATAAATCTCAATAAAAGCGTATGAATTTACAATTGAATTTAATACATAAAATGATTAGAAAATAGAATCGTGAACATGAAAAAATAGAATAATTTATATTAGCATTTGATTATTGGGTATTGAGTCACTTATTATTTTTACATAGACTTTTTATACAATTTTACTGCAATAAAGATACATGAGTTGGATTTTTTCAATTATATCGGTGACAATCACGTCAATCACACTATTAAATTAAATTTTTTGCTTGTAGCTATGTTTCTTTGTGAAAAATGTTGAAAAATGTTTTGATAAAGTAAATGAGAATTTTTATACTGAAATGGCATTTAATACAAATAATTTTTCAATCTTCTACAGATACAATTCTCTTATTTTCAATTTTTATTGGAAACAACAACAAGTCAGGATGGTCTGGATATTCTTAAACTGATTTCCTAAATTAAAATATTTCTTCCACAGTTTCATTCACAGCTCTAGAATATGTGACCAGACGTCCCGCTTTTGGGGGACAGTACCGACTTTTAACAATATCATATCAATCAATTCATATCAATCAATTCATATCATATCAATTTTAACAATAACATAGTTAAAACAAAACAAAAATAGTTTTTTTTTTTAAATGGCACTGATGTCGTATCGTAGGTCAAGCATTTTTTGAATTTTTGTTACATAGGGTATGTTTTTAATTCTACTGGCGTAATAAACTTTGTCATCGAATTCCTGTATATTATAAAAATATATACTATCGTAAAGCCTGTATATTATAAAACATTTAAAAAAATCGCTTCATATGAATTATTGACTTTATTTATTATGTTAATATGTTTTATTTATTTATTATATTTGATATTTAAAATTAATTGAAATGTTATTTACAAAAAATAAATCAAACTAAATATTTTAAATTTTTATATTAGAGTTTTTGTCGGTGGTTTTTTGTTAAATAAGTTTAAAAGTAAATAGATATTACAGTTATTCCTAGCTCCTAATTCCGAGCTATAGATGACTTGTTTTGAATTGATAATTAGTTTAATCCAATTAGTTTATAAAACAAATTTGAAAAATCAAAATGGCGAAATTTCAACACCAAATACACTGAACATAATGCTTCGTATAAAAATGTTCTACACTAATCAAAATAAGTATGAAATAATTTCTCCCCGCTTGGTGTATATCGTTTAGTTTCATACCCGACAAACATCATGTGTATGGTGCACGAGTAGGTGCACATTTCGTGCACATTTTATTTTGACTAAATTTGTACTTTTTTGGCAATATTCTAGTGTATATTCAAAATTTAGTTGAAGTATAAATGTATTTGAGTACTAACGTCATACAAATTTATTTTAATTTAACATTTTGAAATCATGTAAACATGTATACAAAATGTGCATAGAACTTTAAACAAAATGTTTTATACACATTTTGTATACATGTAAACATGTTTACTTTAGACAAATGTTCACCGTGTAATTTTATATTTGTGCATTTGTTTATAAAATTCGCATGAAACATGTTTACGAAGTGACCTATATACATGTAGACGAAATGCCCTTATACTTGTGTACCAAATATATAAATTTCAGTTGGTTAAAATTCACTAGAGTTCTATCCATTTAAGATATACATAGTTTACAAAATTATATACTTTAATTATCGCTCCTCGGCTTAAATACTATGATAACAGCAGCTGTGTTATGACTACACATTGGTTAGTATAAGGATATGATAGTTCTATTAACGAATTTATTTGATATTTTGTAATTTATGTCATAAACATGTTTCTAAGAAGTATACAGAAAATTTATGTCCCTTCTGTAAACTCATCGTGAACATGTAAATGCACAAGTGGTGCATTTGTTTCTATAAAATGAACCTGAAAATTTCCGGAACAAAATATGATTTTTCTGTAAATCTGGTGATGCACATCCCGTCAACATGTGTCTGAAAAATGTATACATTGCTGCAAACCATGTGAATGAACCTGTGAGTGAACATTTTAGTACACATTTGATGCACATGAGTCTGAAATGTCTGTGCATATATGTGCTAAGGCGTTTTACGACATGTGCATGGTGTGGTGCACATCATGTGCATGACATGTGTTATAAAAAATTTTGTGCACAGACATATTGTGGCATGCACAATTAGTACACATTTCATGCATTTTTTCCAAAATTGTTTTACGGGATATATACGACCCGGTTGAATTGATAAACAGACCTATATTACGAAAGTTCTAACCATACACTAAACTACACTAAAATTTAATTGAGCGTCTTTCTGTTCCACAGATATGTTCATCTCAGGTCGAAAAGTTTTAATTTCTGATGAATTGTTTAGGTTGAGTGCAGGGTGTTTCGAAACATTTCTGTAAATTCAAACTCAGGGATTGTAGAGAAATTTGGACTTTGTAAACCAAACTGTAATATTAAACCGGAAAACCGAATCTACTTTAAACAAATTAGATTTGCAAATCTTTTATTTATGAATCACAGAATAAGGTATATAAAAAATTAAAATATACTGAATATGACAAAAACTAAATAATTTAATACAAAAAAGAATTAAAACACAAAAATTATATAAATTAAATCAAAAGGCTTACATTAATAGTTTTATTCTCCCCAATCCAAACCTGTGGTACAAATTTTGATTGTGGGCTTTCACAAACTCATTCCAAAAAAAAAATCACTTATATAAAAATATGTAGCGTCATATTCATCCTTAGAACTTGCGCATACTTCTTGTCGTCCTCCGAATCCAGCTCGTTGGTAACAAGCGTTCTGGTAGTTAGACGTGTCCCATCTACAACCTCGAACTACTCGACTATCTGCGGGTAAATCATTTACTGGAAATTCAATAATATTTGTTCAATGTTACGACAGAATGTATAATTTTTTCCACCATCTCGTAAAGATGAACAATCGACCAATGCATGTTCTGGATTTACTTTATCACAATCTTTATCTTTATGACTATTATATTGAAAACATCTAACTGCTGATCCTTCGTTTATTAGTAAAAAGAAGAAAAATATATTTAGGATTGTAACTAATTGAACACTTCAATTTCTTTTATTATTTATTAAACTTATTTATTTATTTATTTTATTTATTAAATCACAATTAAAATTACTTATTTAATTTATAAGTAATATTTCTTTTATAGCGTCACAGTTGTTATACAATTCTTTTCTAAAATGATCACTTTTCCAAAACAATTTGATCACTTATATACACATATTTGTTTTCCTGTTTCCCTCTCTAGTATCTTAATAAGCAATTTTCTCCAATACAGACAACAATTCTACTTTTTACAAATTAAACAATCATTTATGTAAAACATGTATTATCAATTGACAGTGAGTGACGTAACTAAACCGTCAACAAAAAAATGTTTAATTGCACAGTAGAACAAACAAATATCCCTACGTTTGCTACAATTGAAGAGAAATAAATTAATAAATTATTAACGAATTTCTTTCAATATGAATACTATTATTTTAGAGGAAAAATTGAGAATAGTCCGTCGTTACAGGTTACATCGAAATCAAATTACTAGAGAATAGCTCCATCGATATCAACGGTTTTATATGCATTAGAGAGGTAAATTTTTGGCCTAGCGGCTGACCTAAAAAATACACAGTAAACTTTTTGTAATTAAAATATTGTGACAAAGTCAATTATCTGGCAAACGCATATAAAATGTTTGATATCGGGTGAGCCGTTCACTTGCAATTAAATTTCAAAGTTACCCTGAGTTTGAATTTCCAGAAAACTTTCGAACCACCCTGTTTCCAAACACTTTAAAAAAATTTACAGAGACCAGAAAAGAATTTCATCTACTACACATAATTTTATTTATTTATTATATTTGTAAATTGTACTTATGCTGAAATTTTGTTGCCGCATATAAACTAAATTTTTTATCGAAACCGCCCGCTCCCCCTCTCCTCTGGTCAATGGTGTTCCGCTTTACTAATGTTAAAATCTGGTCACCTTACTCTAGAACCTCTGACTGTTAATTGCAGAAACTTCCAATCAGTCTTAAATTGGTTTTTGTTGCACTTGGTTTATTTTCTGTAAGTTTGGTTTACGACAAAGATATTTTGGTATAAAAAAAGATAGACATATGTTTTACAGACGTAATATTGCAAAAATGTTTCTATCCTAAAACAACAAATCCAATTTATTTTTAGAATAACATATAATAACTTAAAATAATTATAAGATAACGAAAACAATGTCCTTACAATTGATTTGAGCAAAACCTAAATAAATTGTTTAGACAAAGATACCAAAGATAAGAAATGATTCATTATTTATTTTAAATTATATATCAAAATATTGCTAATTAAAACATATTTCAAATATTGCTTCAAATTAAAGTTGAATTTTATGCATTTTGTATGATATATTATGAGTGGATAAACGAATGGATTATCATATCGCCCTTTTGTACAATATATGGTAATATCGTTTTCTCTTTTTATTTTATTTTTTATAAGTTTATATTTAAATTGTCATTTTACTTTAAATTTTATTAAATTTTCGAAGAGTTAAACGATTTTATAAGCACAGTTCCACTACTTTTCATGTAATCCAACTCGAAATGAACAGAATTTAAGTATGATTTCTTATGGAATAAAACTCCGTTCGATAAACAACATCTTCAATTTATCTGCATCTTTTTTTATTTTGTTTAGAGTGACTTGCTCTCCTTTTTTAAATCTGTGAAACCAGTATATTAACCATTAAAAGTTATAGAGTTATTGAATTTTTAGAGATATTTTGTGATCATTTAAACTCAAGTAATTTGAATTTTTCAATTCGAAAGTATATTTTGGCTTTTTCTTAAAAATAAACTCTATTTAAACATGTTACTATTGGAATTCAAACATATACCTCATCAGTGTCATGATTCAAATCTTTTGGCAGGCATGCTATCCAATTACACCCACCGAGGCATTAGTACATATTTCATGATTAAAATTTCATCATTATTTATCTACTTAAGAAGTTAAGTTGAATTTTTTCAATCACCCTAAGATATTTCTTTTTGAGTAATTGAAAAAACTTAGCTTATGCTCGGTGAGTTCGATTAAGTTCGGTGAGTTAAGTAAAGTTTGATGACTCAAACTCCCAAAATACCAAGGAATTGGAGTTAAATTTTGTGATCGCAAAAAGTCGATTTCGTTTGAGTTGAGTCAATTAAATTGAAATTTGTTGAAGAAAACTATGAATATATAAAACTTTTGTAATTATATAAAAGAAAATTTTAATGTGTTAAACTTAATAGTTTTAACTTTAGTCGGATTAAAAACATTAATTTGTTGGAAATTGTTTTTAAGTTTGTCTTTTAAACCCTGGATTAATAATCAAGTTTTTGTATCGAATTTGATACTTTAATATTAAAAGCTTTGAATACAAAAAAAAGATGAAAAAAAATTTATTTATCATCGTTGAATGTTTTTCAATTTTTTGTTAGTGAAAGAATATTGATTGATTGGGTATTATGTTTATGTTTGTCCATTCAAACCCTTTGGATTATATTAAAAGGGAATTTTAATGAGGAAAAGGATTTGTTATTATAAATTTTGAAAAAATAAACAAATTCAGCAGGTCTACAGCCAAGAATTATAAGTCACTAGAAATGAATGTATTCAATTGAATAGAATGAAAAATTGCTTTGATAAGCGAAAGATCCATAACAAATATTTTATCTCAATTCCGGTTGGTTCGGGAATTGAACCGGCGTCCTTCTAATCAGAGTTTATGGTTAACCATTTAACCAACTCGACCAGCGACGAGATAAAATTTGTTTTTGGACGATCGACTCAACATCACAATTAATTTAATTCATTTTTAGGGTCAATTTTTGTCTTATTTTTTATTCATTCTACGAACACGTTTTACCGTTCTTCATACTTCAACCAAGTTGAAATTGAATGAAGAACATAATGGATCTACGTATATGGGAGACATATCTCAACTAGTGGAGAATGGCCACTAACCAATTTAAATTCAAGCTTTTATTAAGATTTTTATCTATACGATAGCAATGGATCTAATCATCTAACCATCTTGGCCAAACTCTGATCAGAAGGACGCCAGTTCGATTCCTGAATCGACCGGAATTGATATAAAACATTTGTTACGGATCTTACGCTTTTCAAAGAAATTGTTCATTCTATTTAATTGAATACATTCATTTGTAGTGACTTATAATTCTAAGCAACATATTGGTTAGATCCATTGCTCTCGTATAGATAAAAATCTTAATAAAATCTTGAGTCTACAATCAAATCAAGAATAAACTTATTAATATATTATAATAATGTAAAAGTTTAAAAAACCGTTGCTTATGGATTTGAAACATTCATGTATCCCATTTTACCATTTTAAAAAGTTTCTGGTTTGCAATGTGCTGTTATAGTAGTTCAAGATTAGTACAAGCTTTGAAAGTCTTCACTTCCCTATATAAATCTTTTGTGATAACTGGCCTATATCCTTGTGGTCCACTTGTCGTTTAGATACTTATAACTACTACTCCGGTTTCCGGTAATTTTCAGAGAATAAACTTCCCCAGCAACAACAGATAGTTTTCATTTTGACCAACCATTTACGCCGAAGGGAAAATTTAAGGACTTAAACTTTAAATAATAATAATAAAAGTTTGTCGTAAAATGGTGGTTGGAACGTTATTAAAGTAAACCAAAAACCAAATTCAAAATCAACTACTTTTACATAAAAACTTTTTGTCTGTGTTTAAAACATCTTACTCTTTATGATAATTTGCCTTATTTCAACTTCGAAAGAAATCATAAAACGATTAAATCAGCCAAACTGTTGCATGAACTTTCCAAATATTGATTCTTTATACCACTTTGCTCAGTCATGTATTCTTCACAACTGTATTCTTAACACACGTTTTTTTTTTCTCTGGCTCATTTTGCTTTTTTTTGCAACCATTTTTTGATGAAACTCTTGATTAATTTTACAAATTTTTTGATAAATTTTAAGTTAATTTGTTGCATAATCCCCATTAATTTAGTCAAATTGAACCTTAGACAAGGTAATTGATTGAATGTTTTCACCACAGAACTTTTTTCTTCCTGAGCTGTTTCTCTCGTCTGTTGACTGTAACCATTTGTACCCTTTATAAAATAAGCTGACCATCATTTTAACATGCAATCCCACCGCTGTCACCAATGCTTCAAATTGGAACATCAGTAATTTATATCACATAAACGTTCCTTTTGTGATACGACTTTATATGAACACTAAAGATCTACATTATTACACAAAAACAAAGAAAATGAAGGGGGGCTTTTGCGTTAAATTGAATAAAGTTGTGTAAAGTGTTGTGCAAATTCTTTACGAAAAGTAATTTACGTAATTCTTTACATGTAAAGAATTCATTCTTTACATGTAAAGAATTCATTCTTTACATGTCCAAAAATCATTGTAAAGAATGTAAAGAATGTGAATAATGTAAATAATGCTAAAAAAATTAAAAGATGTGTCCATTTTCTCATTAGATTAATATATAATTTAAATTGAAACTCAAACTCCTAAATAATCATAATTTTTAAGTCAGTTTTTAGTTATATTTATCATTTGAATAATGATTTTTATAGCTCCTAGGACAAAACTTGTGCCCAATTCCAACAATGGTAATACAAATTTTGAATTGAAAAGAATTACGAGTTTTGGTCTCCATAAAATATTTTGCCGCTTTAATCATAGAAAAAGCAAGGATTGGAAATCATAGATTATGTATTAAAATTTAAAATTTATTACAATAAAATCAATTTGTTGAATACGACACATAACAAGCTTGATTAATAACAATAACAATTATTTTCAGTATACAAATTATCAAAGATAGGCTTTACCTGTCAATTGATAAAATGAAGAATGTCCGAACCCAAGTTTTAACCATTCAACTTTAGAATTTAGATTAAAGAAAATGTTCATAAGTTTTGGTTTGAATTTAATCTCAAACTTGTTATAATATAAATAAACAATTTCAAGATACCAGAAATATCGAATTTGTGAAATCAATCATTTGTTTGTACAACTAAAATTTTAAAAATGACATTTGTTTTTTAATACAAAGATAGCTTATTTATGCGACATCTCAACAAACATTTTCTTTAATCTAAATTCTAAAGATGAATGGTTGAAAGCCTGGGTTCGGACATTCTTCATATTATCAATTGACAGGTAAAGCCTGTCTTTAAAAATTTGTATACTGAAAATAATTGCTATTGTAAAACAAGCTTGTTATGTGTCGTATTCAACAAATTGATGTTATTATAGTTGAGTTGTTAATTTTATTGTAATTATAAGTTTTAATTTTTAATACGTAATTTATGATTTCCATTCTTTGCTTTTTCTATGACTAAAGCGGCAAAATATTTTATAGAGACCAAAATTCGTAATTCTTTTCAATTCACAATTTGTGTTACCATTATTGGGCACAAGTTTTGTCTTCTAAAAGAGCTGTAAAAATCACTTGAAAGTAAAATTCTTTACATTTATTAATCATTCCTTACATTCTTTACATTCTTTACGAAAAAATCTATTCTTTACTAATTCTTTACATAAAAATGTAAAGAATTATTTTTTACATGAAAATGCACACTTCTGGTGTAAATAAAATAAGACTAAGGTCGTTAGTTTCTGTTAGCTCTGTGTGATAAATAGTTCAGTATAGATAAAATAGATCACAAATTGCAATACTAGTACACAAAATTACACCACTTTACCACTAAATAAGAAAAAATAATGATAATAATGTTAACGTAAACGACTAAGTATTTTATGTATGATATTACATCAGCGTGACCAGGGGTAGCTGGGATAACTTTCTACAAGACGAACCTTAAAAATAATTTTTATTTCATTTTAGATTTGAAGTCAGGATATGTTCTAAAATAATCCATTCATTTATCCACTCATAATATATCATACAAAATGTATAGAATATAAAATTCAAGTTTAATTTGAAATAATATTTGAAATATGTTTTAATTAGTAATATATTGATATATAATTTAAAATAAATAATAAATCATTTCTTATTTTTGGTATCTTTGTCTAAACAATTTGTTTAGGTTTTGCTCAAATCAATTGTAAGGACATTGTTTTCGTTATCTTATAATTATTTTAGGTTATTAAATGTTATTCTAGAAATAAATTGGATTTGTTGTTTTAGGATAGAAACATTTTTGCAATGTTACGTCTGTAAGACATATATATCTTTTTTTATACAAAAATATGTAACTGAATAATAAAAGAATATTGCGTCAGATCTTAGTTTCGAATTATTTTGCAACAATTAATAATGACTACACTCGTGACTTAGAATGTTCACTAAATAGGAATAGTTCTCATCCTATGAACTCGCATATAGTAATGTCTAGAAATTTAATGCAAAAGTTCCCATGTTCTTGATATTTTGAAAACAAACTGCTCCAACAAAATTAATTATACAAGTGAAGAAGAAATTATTAGGTAGCAAATAAATTATCAAAAGATTTTACGCATCCTGTAACTGCTCCTTTCGGGTTTTGCTACTTTCGAATTGTAACCAAAACTCAGGTTTTTTCGTAGTTACTTAAATAACAGTATTTATTTCACGTTATACGAAAACTGTTCTACGAATAACGAATTGTCTCGCATTCGACAAGTTTGTTTGCTTTTTTGATTAAATAAATGGTTGAAATGTTTTTATAAAATATGGAAACGTATACGGCAATAGGAGTTATTTTGTTAAAAAAAAGTGACACTAAAGGTATGATATTTGATATCTGACACTGAAAGGGATGTTTAACAGACTTTCTCATTTCTTATATTCAAAAAGTCAAACATCGATTTCAAAAAAGTTATTTTATGGCAAAATCTTTTAATTGGTCATTTCATAAGTTTAAAATAAGTTCAATAAATGTTGTGAACGAAACATAGATCAATTTTTACAATTTCAACTTTAACAATGATCATTGGTGGCAAATGTTTTTATTTTCACCTATCTTGACTGAATTACGAATACATTTTTCTTAATTTTAAGTTTATGTCTTTTTATATTTTGTTGTTTGGACCAAGCAAGTATTTTTAATATTTAAAGAACTCAATACCTCGGCCGTAATTCATTCACCTTTGCACAGTAATTATTTTTTGCACTGGCTACTATTTTTCCAATACCAGTAAAAAATCCAGACAAGAACATCTACGTTTAAAATAACCCGTGAAAATTACATATCTTTTGAATCTTTAGCTCGCTCAAAAAAATAGTGCCACATTGTAAAAGGTTTTATTTTGTTAAAAGTTATTATAAGCATTTTCAGCAATAAAAATTTATGTTAAGAAATATAATATCTTTAAAATAAATAAATTGAAATATAATTTGACTTTTTAATTGCCGAGTTGAGTAAGTTTTCGTCCCAGTTAATAAAATCTGTAGTTATAATATTTGTAAACCAGTTTGATATAACCAACTTGCTTTTTATCCCCCATTATTTCAGATTTATATTCATAAAATTAGTTTAATCAAGAAATCCCTATCTAAATAAAGGCAACAACTATTTAAATGCTCATAGCATTTTTTTAACATTCTTATTTTTTTACATTTATAAATATTACACAAAATTTAAATATTAATTAATAAAAGAAAAACAAAATTTTTGAAAGTTACTTTGTTTCGAAAAAAAAGTAACCGCAATCATCAAATATTACATTTAATTATAATATTATTTTTGTGGAGTGTAAGATTAAACGAATTAAATAATGAAAAAAATCGTATCTGGTATCTAATAATTGTTATCTTGTATCTTCTTTGTTTAATTTTTTTATTTATTTTCCAAAAAACACAAAAATTCAAGTAGGAAAACATTAGTTATTGATATAACATAGATTAAGGGCAAATATACACTCAAAAAAAAAAAAAAAAAAAAAAAACTAAGTAAAAGTGAATTTTCTTTTTTTGAGTGTAGACTAAACTAAATGAGTTACAAAATGTATGCTACAATTTAATATATCATTAAATATATTCTTAATTCCAAATAAATATGTATATTCTTATTCCAGAATTTTGTTTTTATAATTATTTGAAAATGTTATAATATAAAATTGATTTCACATAATGTAATAAAATATGGTATTAAATAAATAATTCAGAAGAAATTTTAGTTACAGTGATGAGTGAGAACAACAATAACAAAAATTACAAACTGGTGACAATGAAAACCTGTTGGGTACAATAATGAAATATTCTTAATAGGCAGTTTTTATTCGTACTATTTCTTTAAATAATATGAGGTAAACATAAATAATGTGAAGTATTCAAGTAAAAAAAGCTAGCGATGGCAATAATTTATGGCGAGTATCATACTCCTGACAATATTTTGTGTACAAATCGGATTTGACTTCTGTTTTGAATTGACTGATAGTGGCTTCTTTGGCTTTTGTAGTAAGACTGTTGAAAAGGTCAATGCCTCTATAAAATGCACTTTTCATGGCGACATTGACACTATAGTTGGGTAATCTAAAGAGGCCAGCTGTTCTACTTGGTCTATTTGTTACTGTTAGATTTTGGATTAAGAAGTTTCGAGTTCTAATGAGGGCTTTAGTTATTTTATAAATTAGGAATAGATATTCGTAGACAATTAATTTTGAGAAAGGTAGCACCTTTTCCGAGTACATTAACTTAGAGGGATGAAGCTTGGGAAAACCAAAAATTGCTCTTTGGGCCTTATTTTGCAATATTTGCAATTCATTTATTTTTGATTCGGTCAGTGAACCCCATATTGGGAGTAAATATATCAAATGAGAGTGGATATATGAAAAGTACAGATGAAGTTTGACTTCCTGGCTAATGAATTTTGATGTTTTTCTCAAAGCTCCTATAAATGGTGATATTCTAGCTTTTATGACGTCTGCATGATAATTCCAGTTAAAAGTTGATGAAATATGGAGCCCTAGATATGACACTTCATTTGAGGAAGTTATGCATTTACGATTAAAATATATGCTGCTAAAGAGGTCAGATGACACATTTTTCTTAAGGCAAAAATGCAGAAACGTAGATTTTTTTTCATTCAAGCTCAGAGAATTTTCATTTAACCAATTATCTATGAGTGTCATATCATGTTCCATAGATAGTTTAAGCTCTTCATAACTGGAACAGGAATATGTTAGGATAGTATCGTCAGCAAAGCATTGTAGATTTCCTTTTAGCTTTAAGTCGAATGAGTCATTGATATATATTAAGAAAAGTGTTGGTCCAAGTATTGACCCCTGTGGGACACCACATTTAACATCCAAATATTCAGATTTAGCGACGCCGATCTGAACAAATTGTTTCCGATTTTGCAAATAATTCTTAAGAAGTTCTAATGCTATCCCAGAGATTCCAATTCTTTTTAGTTTTTCAACAAGGGTTGAATGTTTTACACAATCAAACGCTTTACGAAAGTCTAGAAAAATGCATGCAGCTTTTTGTTTTGAATTAAGAGAGTTATAAATATTTTCGGTAAAGTTTAGACTTGCTGATAACGTGCTTGTATTTTTTTGGAAGCCATACTGGTGGAAGTTAATAATTTTATGGTCATCTATAAACTTAGTCAAGCGACTGAGTATGACTCTTTCAAATATTTTGGAGAATACGGGCAAAATTGAAATTGGTCTGGTGTTATTTTTGTCATATTTATCACCGGTCTTAGGAATAGGTGTTATACGTGCTATTTTCAAGTAGTCTGGAAAAATTCCTGAGTTTATGCTAACGTTTATTTCTTCCGTTAATGGTTTTACAATCTCATGTGCTATTGATTTTATTGATTTAGTTGAAATATGATCGTATCCCTTTGCGGAGTTACTGTCAAGCTCTGTAATAATTTTGAGAACTTCATCTTCAGTGGCTTCTGAAAAGTTATTTATTTTCATACAAGGATTTAGGTTGTGGGTTGGAACTATATTATTAGGAATTTGGCTATTGCAATGATCTGAGGATAACCCTACATTATTATAGTATTGGTTTAAAATATTCACAACTGCCTTCTGATCAGTTATGAGTTCATTATTTTCTTTTAAATTGATGGTATTGATATTTTTTATTTGTGGTTTATTATAAAGGATTTCATTTATGACAGACCAAACCTTTTTGGAATCGGTAATGCAATTTCGTATTTTACTAGAGTAATAATAGATTTTGGAGCTCAGAATTTCTTGACGAACTTTAGATCTCAATACTTTAAATTGTTCGTGAAAATAATTATTTTGCTGAAATTTTTTGTGTAATTTATAATATTGATCTCTTGTGTTCATTAAATCTTTTAACTCCGGAGTAAACCACGGTTTTTTGAAAATGAGTTTGATTTTGTAAGTTTTAATTTTCATATTACGTTTAATTAAGTCCTTTAGAAACAAGTAAATTGATTCGAAATTAAATCCTGTAAAATTTTTACTTTGTAATGCTAATTCGATGTTCTGGTTATTTGTTATCAATGATGTTACATGTTTAGGCCCTGAATCGTGTAAGTCAATGTTAGTCAAAATATATCGATGATCACTAAAGTCAACCCTGTTAATTAGAATATTAAATTTAAATTTATAATTTGTAACAATGTGATCAATAATTGTTTTTGTAGGATTTCCACTCTTAAATGTTGATTTTGTGTAATGATCTACATGTAGTTTGTTGATAATGTCGTATCCAGAGGAGTTCAGCAAGCAAAAGTAATTTTTTACATAAGCTTTATCTGGTCGTAATAGATCAATATTGCAATCCCCAATAATTATTAGTTTGGTATATTTTTCCAACTTAGTAGCTAAAAATTCCAAGAATAGTGATAAACTTGTTTTAGGTTGCCTGTAAATAGCCATTATTTGCAAATTTAGAACTTTCGACTTAATAACCAAGATTTCATTTTCAAAAAAAGATTCCTTTTCAATCAAACTAAATTTCAATTCATTTCTAGCAAAAATTGTAATGCCACCACCCAATCGATCGCGAATTTGGTTAAAAGATGTGAAATTATTTAAGTTAATGAAGTTATCATCACCACTTTCCAAAAAAGTTTCTACACAGACAATAACGTCAATTTTTATGTTTAAATTGTACACAAAGTATTCGAGTTGCTCCATTTTATTTTTAATCCTGTTGATATTAATATATAAGATATTGATACCTTTCAGAATATCCACATTAGCAGCCTCTTTGAAATTGTCGAGATTCAGAAAGTGGTTATTGTTGTTGTCACTATCATCACACATTTTAGAATTCATTGTTGATTTAAAAAGAAGGAGAATAGAAAAATAAAATTAAAGTATCTTAATTAATGTTGGGTAAATAACTATGCAATATTATTATATAATTTAAAATATTTTTAAACACTAATAGTCACTCACTTGTTAAGAAAGAAAAAAATATATTATATTATAGCTAGATCAAATTAAATACTGGTTTCAGAAAAAAATTTTGCGGAGCTAATTTTGTTGAGTGATTTTGATAATATCATCATATGATTGTACTACAACGGCTGTTTCGTCTTTTTCATTGATGCGAACATAAATATTACCGTAGTTGAACCAGGCATATGATATTTTTTTCTGGTTTTTAATATCGTTCAACTTTTTTAATAACTTTACATTAAGTGAGGTCATTCGATTACTGATGAATATTTTGTTATTATATGTATATGCGGGAAACAGCTGATTCAACAATAAAGGTCCATTTGTTTTCAATTTATCGAGCAAAACCTTCTTTCCTTTGAAATCACTAAATGTAACTATCACCTGCAGTAGTTTTACACTTGGGTTACGATTACTGACTATAAACTTTTTATATGAGGATCGAACATTTTCTAATCCAAATTGAAACACTTTATCTAACTTTTCAATAACAACTTCAGACGATGTAATATCGCTAGGTAAACCAGTTATGAGAATATCATTTATGAATTCCTTTTGTTTAATGCGATTAATTTCTTTTTGTACTTCTGAAACATTGGCGGAACAATCAGATAGTTTAACTTGGATATCTTTAACAGTTTTCTTAAGGAGTTTGTTTTCTTTTTCAAGATTGGTTATCGTAATATTAATTTTTTCTATTTGTGTAGTAAATGAATTACGATTTTCTAGGATGGCCGCCATTATTTCTTTGAGAGATGGATCTTCATTTTCATAACTATTTATTTCTGTTGAGTTAATAGTGTTACTTCTTGTATTAATATTTTTTGGCATGTTAAAACTGGTATTATATATCGTTGTTAGATATTAATCAGTATTAAAAAATCACTATTTTATTTATTTTAATTTATTTCAACTCCACAATTTATTTGAGAAACTCACTCAGTCGCCATTTGCAAAAAAGTCCAAGTCCAAAAGTCCATCTGGTATATGGTATCTGGTACATGGTATATGGTATTCGGTATCTAGTCTCTGGTATCTGGTATCTGGAATCTGTTATATGGTTCCTAGTATCTGATTTCTAGTATCTACTTTTATTTATCTTTCTGGTTTCTGGTAACTGGTATCTGGTATCTGGTATCTGGTATCTGGTATCTGGTATCTGGTATCTGGTATCTGGTATCTGGTATCTGGTATCTGGTATCTGGTGTCTGGTATCTGGTATCTGATATCTGGTATCTGGTATCTGGTTTCCGGTATCTGGTATCTGGTATCTAGAATCTGGTATCTGAAATCTAATATCTAGTATCTGGTATCTGGCATCTGGTATCTGGTATCTGGTATCTGGTATCTGGTATCTGGTATCGGGTATCTGGTATCTGGTATCTGATATCTGGTATCTGGTATCTGGTATCTGGTATCTGGTATCTGGTTTCTGGTATCTGGTATCTGGTATCTGGTATCTGGTACCTAGAATCTGGTATATGAAATATAATATGTAGTACCTGGTATCTGGCATCTGGTATCTGGTATCTGGTATCTGGTATCTGGTATCTGGTATCTGGTATCTGGTATCTGGTATCGGGTATCTGGTATCTGGTATCTGGTATCTGGTTTCTGTTATCTGGTATCTGGTATCTGGTATCTGGTATCTGGTATCAGGTATTTGGTATCTGGTATCTGGTATCTAGAATCTGGTATCTGAAATCTAATATCTAGTATCTGGTATCTGGCATCTGGTATCTGGTATCTGGTATCTGGTATCTGGTATCTGGTATCTGGTATCTGGTATCTGGTATGTGGTATCTGGTATCGGGTATCTAGTATCTGGTATCTGGTATCTGGTATCTGGTATCTGGTATCTGGTATCTGATATCTGGTATCTGGTATCTGGTATCTGGTATCTGGTATCTGGTATCTGGTATCTGGTATCTGGTATTTGGTATCTGGTATCTGGTATCTGGTATCTGGTAGCTGGTATCTGGTATCTGGTATATGGTATCTGGTATCTGGTATTTGGTATCTTGTATCTGGTATCTGGGAGCTGGTATCTCGTATCTGGTATCTGGTATCTGGTATCTGGCATCTGATATCTGGTTTTTGGTATCTGGTATCTGGTATCTGGTATCTGTTATTTGGTATCTGGTATCTCGTATTTGGTATCTGGTATCTTGTATCTGGTTTCCGGTATCTGGTATCTGGTATCTGGTATTTGGTATCTGGTATGTGGTTTCTGGTATCTGGTATCTGGTATCTCGTATCTGATATCTGGTATCTGGTATCTGGTATCTAGTCTCTGGTAACTGGTATCTGGTATCTGGTATCTGCTTTCTGCTATCTGGTTCTGGTATCTGGTGTCAGGTACCTGGTATTTGGTATCTGGTATTTGGTACCTAGCATCTGGTATCTGTCCAAGACGCAAAACTAGTAATTATTAGTACTTAAAGTACGAGATGAGAAGACTTAAACGAGGCAACGCGCCTTCTTAAAGAAGGATTTAAGTATGAAGTAACTACGAAAAGGCCCAAGAGGGTGGTTTGATTGAACGAATTAAGAAGCGTATTTCTAACTTATTGGCCTCTTAAATGGGTATGTATTTTTCAATTTGTTCTTAACTCGTCTTAAATCGGTATGTCATTTTTTATGTTATACTATTAAAGTCAAATAGTGACGCAGAAATTTCTATCTCTCCTTATCATTATTGAAATAATTTAAATTGAAGAAAATGACAATAATGGAATGAAACAAAAACAATATGTTGTTTAAAAATTTTATGAAGTGAAGATAATAAAAATACATTATATACTGGAGGAATTAAAATCGATTAGAAGATAACATAGAACCGATGTTTTCAAACGAAACGAGTTTTATGATGAAAATGGATCTTCTAGCCCCTTCAAAACTCACGCGTCTTCATAATTTCCCTAATTTATTAAAATTGTTGAAAATATGCCAAAATTTAACGCACCTAAAATTGTTTTTAAAATAATTTTTTGATCAGACCCCGAACATATTCATGCTCACATGGTTGTTAAATATCTAAAAATAAATTAAAATTAAAAATTTGAGCTGTATTTATTCTTTATATTTTTAACGGATATTTTTTAAATTGTTTTTTAAAAATTACTATGAATAAATATGGCGGAATCTTGTTCTTGCTCAAGTATATGAAAACTTCAAATTAAGTTCAAATATCTAATAGATAATAGTTGAAATCCCTTCATAATTTGGAATACTATTTTGGGAATGCATAATCAGTTTTATCCACGACTACTAAAGAATATATGCTTTCAATGTGCATGTCTTCCATTGTAATTTTAAACATTCTCTCACTCGTGTGTAGATTATGCAATCATTACATTCTACAACAGTTCTATAGCTTATTAAATATTCCCCTAACAAGTTCAAAACTTCATTTGTTGGTATAGTAATATCAAAACGTTGAAATGACAACAATACATATATCAAATATTAAAATATAATATAAAAAGTTAAAATTTTTCCGTTATGTCAATTGTTTTGTCGTTCTATGCTATCTATGATGCATGTATTTCAATATGATGAGTTTAGCAGACAAACTTTCTCAATCGAAATATTTTGCAGTCGTGGATAAAAACACATCTTGTAGTCGCATAGGATGATGGCAATTCTTCACGAGGATGATTCCCTCCACTCGCTACGCTCGTTGCGGGAAACTTCATCCTCGTGAAGAATTGCCATCATTCTCAACTCATACAAGAATCTACTATTTCACACGTACACTGAAATAAAAGTTGGTATAATCCACAATATTAGATAAATGTCAATCAATTTAATTTTGTAGCATCATCTAAAAGTAAGAATAACAAACAAAACATTAGTATAACGGTAAAACGTTTTGTCAATCGTTCTAAATTTTAGAAGATGCTACAAAATTTATTTCGTTGAACTAATATTGTAGAATATGTTAGCTTTTTCCAGTGTACATAACTACAAACTAACGGTATGTGACAAACTGGGGAAATTTTTACTATTTTATGTATGGAAATACCGATTTAAGTAGGAACAATGTTAACTTTTTTATATCCTTAACAGTTTTAAAAAATTCGATCAAAGTTGTTTAGCTTTTATTCAATTGGCTCGTAACCTGTTGTGTTAGTTTAGTTATTTTTTTGGTTTTGTGTACCAAACGTACGTATGTAAACATATACATCATATAATATCATACCAATTTGAGTAAAAAATTCGTAGGATTAAAGACGGCTCATCATACTGATTAAATACTTTTAATATACATACCAAATTAAGAAACCTTCAAGAATTCTTTAATCTAGCTCTTACATTCCGAATTGAACCTTCTACATGCATACCAAATTAAGAAGCCTTTAGAATGCTTAAAGTAAGATCTTACATACCGATATAAAACCAGGTGAGAATACCATTTATTTTTAAGTATTGATACATCCAGTGGATTTGAAGGTTTTGAAGGTTTTGAAGTTTGTCCTTTGAAGGTTTTGAAGGATATATATTATTATATCAATAGCTCTCGGCTCTGTAATTTTCATTCAGTAAATCCATAAATTGGATTCGACTGTATTCAAACCGTCGACCCTAAAAATGTGAAGTCTAGTGTATTTTAAGAACGATTTAAGAAGCAATAACAAAACATTCAACATACCAAAAAAAGAATAAATTAAGTTGCAATAAAGAAAAGAAATCCCAAAGCAATACCAATTTTGATACATGGGCGGTATCTGATACCAGATACCACCAGATGTACCATGTATCTGGTATCTGGCATCTGGTATCTTGTAACAGGTATCTGGTACCAGGTATCTGGTATCTGGTATCGGGTATCTGAAATCTGGTATCAGTTATCTGGTATCTGCTATCTGGATTCTGGTATCTGGTATCTGGTATCTGGTATCTAGTATCTTGTATCTGGTATCTGGTATCTGGTATCTGGTATCTAGTATCTGATATCTGGTATCTGGTATCTGGTATCTGGTATCTGGTATCTGGTACCTGGTATCTGGCATCTGGTATCTGGTATCTGGTATCTGGTATCTGGGATCTGCGGACTGGTTTCTGGTATCTGGTATCTGGGATCTGCGGACTGGTTTCTGGTATCTGGTATCTGGTATCTCATATCTGGTATCTGGTATCTTGAACTGGTGTCTGGTATCTGGTTTCTGGTATCTGGTATGTGGTATTCGGTACCTGGTATCTGGTATCTGGGGTCTGGTATCTGGTATGTAGTGTCTGATATTTGGTATCCGGGATCTTTAATCTGGTGTTTGATATGTGGAATCCTGTATATGGTATTACAATAATTCTACGCAACGTGTGCTGAGCTTATAACATCAAATCGTTTTTTATATCGTGAGTGTACAACGTTTATCTGACTGCGTATTTTCTAAATCGATGAGCGTTAGAGGTGGCGGTAATTCAATGACTGAATGTACCACTGCTTTATACTGTATTAATCTGTTCAAGCGATTGCGTCGAAAACCGGCCCGGTAACCCAGAGAGCACGTTTACACGAAACAACTTGTACCAAAGGATATACCGTTAGACCCGTTTGACAAAGTCGACAGAGGTTGTCAGAGAAAATCAGATATGAAAATAAAACAAATATTAAGTTCAAAATTGATTCTAAATTTTATTCCTCAAATTCATTTCTATTGTACAATTTTTTAAATTTATTTTCCCCTTTAAATTAAATAAATACTTAATATTATGTACTTAAAAATTAATCCCTACCTAAATCCATTTAATGTTAATTATTTATCGTTTTAGTTTCCATCGTAAGCATATGACCCACATAATCATATGTTTACGTTTTTTTCTTTGAATCATAATTTGTAGTAAATTATGCAATTGAAGATACTATAACAATCTTATCGGTTCTTTTATGAATCTTGATTTGATATGTGGTTGAATGGGGGATCCTTTACAAACGAATTAAATCAGAAACTGACGCTCGCAAAAAAATCAATTACACTGTAGTCCAAATAACTAACAAAATAGTAACATTTTACCATCATAGAAACATTACAACAAATTTGATCCTCTTAAAATATATTTAAGTTGAAAAATTTATTGTGTGTATTATCTAAAGTTTTGAAACAAAAATATAACTTTTCGAACCACATATTATTAGAATTATTTTATTTAAATCAAATTCGAAACAAATTTAAGTTTTATTCAGTTATGAAATTGGTTTCATTTGAGCTGAATCATATATGTATATATAAATTAAATGTGCACGTTAGAATTTTTATTTTTCAATATCGATTTTCTTTCGAACAACGAAAAAATATCAAAATTGATTTTATCCATAAAGCGTTTCATACAATAATCTGTTTTTGTTTACGAGAGATCTGACTGGAGATCTTCCGCATTTTTCTCATACACAAAAAAGTTAGATAAACGTCTAGTTATATAACATTAAAGCTTCAATTTCAGTTAAGTCGTTTTTATTGCATTACAAAAAATTTGAAACATTACATTAACATTAGTTTCAAACCTTGTCACTCGAAATAGCAAAATATCAAACGAAAAATGGAATCAACACAAATATCCATTTCGTTTTTTATATGTTGTATAATTTTATATATTTTAAAAAAATGGAGATAAATAATTTCCTGCCTTTATCGAAGTTAGGAAATAAGTAAGATTCCGTCTTTAGGAAATCATTTCTGTGATATCACTGATATCAAAAGTACTAAAAATAAAATTTAATTGAATTCTGTGAATAAGATACACAGATATTTTCAGCGTTTTTCATATTTAAGGTTAAAGTGAACCATATTCCAGAAAACAATTGAAACCATTACTATCTACACTGAATGACAATTAATGTTTAATATTAACATAATATTTAGGAATCTGTTTCAAAAATTTGACATCCAAACTTTTTATCCGTTATTTTCAACCTCTTTTTCTAGTTAATTTATTCATCCCCTGAAAAAAAATATCCTTTGTTAACATAAACATTTAGGAGATATGGGAGGTATGATAATTCTTATGTAGGTCAATTGCTGGATACTTCTCATTTAAATAACAAATATTATGCTAAATATTGTTTAGCTTCTCCAAAAACTAATTAACAGGCTTGTTTGCTTTTTATAAAATATATGAAGAATTAATTATTGTTATCCAACTGTACGCTACTAAAAATCATTTATCTATTTATTTGAAATATTCATTTTTTTGAATAAACCCAACAGCATTTTGTTTTATTACAATCAACAACAGCTAAAAAATTATTTTTATAAAAACTGCAAGCAAAATTTTGTAAATTACAGAACCAACTTGGGATAAACGAATAAAAAATCTGGAAAACATGTTACGCGATTTTTCTCATTTTCATTCAATTAAACATAACGCCATGTTTCATCCTTATTGCTATAATACAATTAATTATGAATCATTATAAATCATTAAAAATCCTTATCACGTATTTCACTTTAATATACAAGTATACGTATGTTTTTTTATATAATATAAAACTAGATGGATGAAATTGAAATGCATGATTGAAATATTTTATTCTAAAAAAAAAATAATTTTCTATTTTCTCATTTTCTTAACTTCCAAGACAAAGAAAATTTAGCTTTGGGGTGTTTTGGAATGAAATATCAAAAAAAAAATTAAGAAGAAATATAGAAATATAATAAATGCAATCATTTTTTTAAGTGCTAAACCACACTTTCTCCACAATACTAATAATAGAAAAAAGCTCAAAGTGAGATCTTAAAATATAAAAGAAGAAAAAGAAAATAATAATAACAATAATTCCTCAAAGTTGAGTTAAACACATTTTGTGCATTACTTTCAAGTTTTTCGTGTTTTTATTTTAATTTTTCTTCTCTTCATTTCCACCCATTGTGTTAACAAAAGCACACAACATGACTTTTCTCTCTACACTTATTGTACTTCATTTTTTTTTAAAACACAAACACACGTATAAAAAGTACACGAATAGAGAAAGAAAGGAAGTGATGGAAAAGATCTTTTTGAATATTACTTTTTCTATATGAAATCATGAAAGAGCAGTGCGTGTGTATATGAGAACGATTGTATTTTTTTTAACTAAATGTTGGATGTTGGATTTTTTCTTTAACTTTTGTAAAAAGGAAAAATATAGAAAACTGCAAATTAAAAAAGAAAATGTTCTACTCCAATTTGTTATACATGGATTTTCTCGCAGTTATATATATATATATATATGTATATATATATATATATATATATATATATATATATATATATATATATATATATATATATATATATATATATATATATATATATATATATATATATATATATATATATATATATATCTACATATATATATATGTGTGTATATATACACTATTTGAAAAAAAGAGAGGGGTTCATGCGCATAGCTACATAGCGCAGTAGTGCGGTCATGTGACGTCACCATATAAAATTAAACTCCAGTTTACATTTTATTTTTTGTGTGTATTATATTTTTCATCCTGCGGTTGATGTTAACTGTAAAAATATAACTTTAGTAAAATTTAGTTCAGTGTACACAGTGCGTCAGTACAAGTTGTAAGAAATATTTATTTATTTTTTTTATTTTCTTTAAAATAAAAAAATAAAACACAACGGAATCCGGTATTAGGTAGTAAATATAGTTGGCGCCGAAGATATGGACATTCTCGGTACGGTAGGAAAAACATAATTTTTTATTAACTTAGAATATTTTATCGTTTGTGTTTGAGTCTAAATTTTTGCTTAAATCTGTTTAATTAATTTCAAATAAATGTTTGATAAATAAATAAATACTAAAGCTGTCGTTTCGTTATAAAACAAAGTTTCAAAATAAAATTTATTATAAAGTGAAAAAAGAAAAGAATTTCTGTTTGTTAAAATATGTTTGGCAAGTTTTCAATATTTTCATAATAGCTTTTACTAAAAACCCATGAAATCCAATAACTTCATATAGAAATAGATACAAAGTTTAATATCCTTGTTTCATGTCCTATATACTATATGGATTTAGTTTTTGGCAAAAATCCAACAGTAGAAAATTTAAATCGAAGTGTAATTATTGCACTGTAGGATTAGTTAAACTCACAGTTTAAATCAGTAATTTACGTAAACAGATAATAAATTACAAAATCATGACACTCACGATAATCGGATTAAAATTAAATTTAATTAAAAAGTCATCAATTTCCATGTAATAAATAAATTCATCCGAAACTCTAAAACACGTAATTTATTAATACTAATCTTAGGTCCTGTTTTGTCGTCTTTAAATATCTTATACCATTTCCAACCCTCCCAAAACTCTGCTTTAAATTTTGTCAACAGAATAACAAAACAATGTTCGATTGTTGGTGTCTACAATTACAAAATTACAATACAATTGAATTTTAATATAATTTTAAATGAAATTCGAACCAGAATAAATTTGAATTCAATTAGTGTTCTTTCTATCTTAGAAATGTCACTTTCGTTTTTATTTTGTCAAAAAGCTTTTACATTTTCTTTTTTTTTATTTTAATTAAAAAAGTTTACGATTTGTTGTATTTTTCGTTTCTTCGTTTTTTTTTTGTTGTATGGAAAAGCTAATATAAAATTTTCTATTTATGTTTTTTTTTTTTGGAAATTAATTTCAATCAGATGTTTCACTCAGACTTCAATTTCTTATAATTACTTTTGAAAAACTTAGAAATAAATCTACTTGAAAGTTTTGGTTGAAGAGTTGTTAGTTGTTTTTCGTTTTAAAATGTTGAAATTGATTGAAAAAAAAATTTCAAATAATTTCCAATTTCACGTGATAAAATATTTTAACTTTGAACAGAATTTAGAGTTTACAAAGAATGAGTTTTTATATAAACGTTTTAATTTTAAGTTAAAGAGATTGTTTGAGATTAAGGGTTTGAAATAAACATAAAGTGATGTAGATGGTAGTTTAAAATTTGTTTATTTCTAGTTCCATATGGTTCAACCAACTAAAGCCATATACTCGTTTTCACTATCTTAATGAGATGTATTTGTTTTCAAACTGAAAATATATATTGTGGGTAAACTAAGCATAAACTTCTTAATTCTCTATATAGAATGAAGGAGGTACAATAAATATCTTAACATAGTGAATAAAATATGAGGTTTTAACCGATGATATAACGGAAATGTATCATGTTTAAAACAAATTATTAAATTAATTCTAGTAGAAGTAAGAATGTATGGAAAACATTGAAAGTAGTTGAAGTCTGATCAAATAATTAGTTTGTTATAAATCTTGGTAGATTTGATAGGTAATCTGCAAAATCCCTAGTTAAAATTGTATCTCCGTATCAATTATATCAATTTTAGTAACTTGTTTTGTTTGGATTCTTAAAAGTTTCAAACGGTTAAAAACAAATTTTGTAACTATGTACTCTGTTTTAACTGAATTAATACAATTAAAAAAAAAAAACACAAATTGGTTGTCAGTTGTATGAAAGAAATGATATCTGATATCTGGTATGTGGTATATGGCATCTGGTATCCGGTATTGGTATCTGGTATCTGGTATCTAGTATCTGGTATCTGGTATCTGGTACCTGGTATCTGGTATATGGTATCTGGTATCTAGTATCTGGTATCTGATATCTGTTATCTGTTATCTGGGATCTGGTATCTGCTATCTGGTATCTGGTATCTGGTATCTGGTATCTGGTATCTCGTATCTCTTATCTGATATTGGTATCTGGTATCTGGGATCTGGTATCTAGTATCTGGTATCTGGTATCTGGTGTCTGGTATCTGGTATCTGGTATTTGGTATCTGGTATATGGTATCTGGGATCTGGTATCTGGTATCTCGTATCTGGTATCTGGTATCCGGCATCTGATATCTGGTATCTGGTATCTGGTATCTGGTATCTGGTATCTGGTATCTGGTATCTGGTATCTGGTATCTGGTATCTGGTATCTGGTATCTGGTATCTGGTATCTGGTATCTGGTATCTGGTATCTGGTATCTGGTATCTGGTATCTGGTATCTAGTATCTGGTATCTGGTATCTGGTATCTGGTATCTGGTATCTGGTATCTGGTATCTGGTATCCGGTATCTGATATCTGGTATCTAGTATCTGGTATATGATATCTGGTACCTGGTACCTGGTATCTGGTATCTGGTATCTGGTATCTGGTTTCTGGTATCTGGTATGCGGTATCTTGTGTCTAGTATCTGGTATCTGATATATGGTATCTGGTATCTCGCCTCTGGTATCTGGTATCTGGTATCTGGTTTCTGGTATCTGGTATCTGGTATCTGGTATCTGGTATCTGGTATCTGGTATCTTGTATCTGGTATCTGTAATCTGGTATCTGGTAGCTGGTAGCTGGTATCTGGTATCTGTTATCTGGAATCTGTTGTCTGATATCTGGTATCTGGTATCTGGTATGTGGTATTTCGTATCTGATATCTGGTATCTGGTATCTGGTATCTGGTATCTGGTATCCGGCATTTGGTATTTGGTATCTGGTATCTGGTAACTAACATCTCGTATCTGATGTCTGGTATCTGCCATCTGGTATCCGCTATCTAGTATCTGGTTTCTGGTATCTGGTTTCTGGGATCTGGGATCTGGTATCTGGTATCTGGTATCTGGTATCTGTTACCTGGTATCTGGTATCTGGTATGTGGTATCTTGTGTCTGGTATCTGGTATCTGGTATCTGGTCTATGGTATCTGATATCTGGTATCTGGTATCTGGTATCTGGTATCTGGTAACTGGCATCTGGTATCTGATGTCTGGTATCTGGTATTTGGTATCTGGTATCTGGTATCCGGTATCTGGTATCTTGTATCTGGTATCTTGTATCTAGTATCTGGTATCTGGTATCTGGTATGTGGTATCTGGTATCTGGTATCTGGTATCTGGTATCTGATTTCTGGTATCTGGTATCTGGTATCTGGTATGGTATTTGGTATCTGGTATCTGGTATTTGGTATCTGGTATTCTGGTTTCTTGTTTCTGGTTTCTGGTATCGGGAATCCGGTATCTGTTATCTGGTATCTCGTATCTGGTATCTGGTATGTGGTATCTGGTATCTGGTATCTGATATCTGGTATCTGGTATCTGATATCTGGTATGGCATCTGGTATCTGGCATTTGGTATATAGTATCTAGTATATAGTATTTAGTATAGTATAGTATCTGTTATCTGGTATCTGGTATCTCGTATCTTGTATCTGGTATGTGATATCTGGTATCTGGTATCTGGTATCTGGTATCTGGTATCTGGTATCTGGTATCTGGTATCTGGTAGCTGGTATCTGGTATCTGGTATCTAGTATCTGGTATCTGGTATCTGGTATCTGGTATGTGGTATCTGGTATCTGGTATCTGGTATCCGGTATCTGGTATCTGGTATCTGGTATCTGGTATCTGGTATCTGGTATCTGGTATCTGGTATTTGGTATCCGGTATCTGGTATCTGGTATCTGGTTTCTGGTATCTGGTTTCTTGTTTTTGGTATCTGGTATCTGGTTTCTGGTAATTTGTATCTAGTATCTGGTTTCTGGTAATTTGTATCTGGTATCTGGAATCTGGTGTCTGGTATCCGTTATCCAGTATCTTGAATCTAGAATCTTGTATATAATGGCTGGTATCTGGTATCTGGCTTTTGGTAATCATGACATTTTTAAAGTTTTCCATAGAATTTCTTAACATGATGAAAGTTTTGAATACAATCGCAAAAGTACCCCACTACTCGCGCAATTTTATAGCAAGGAAATTTAAAAAAAAACTATACATGAGGATCGATAAGCAATAATCTTGCCTAACAGATGCATGTTTCAATTGCTCTTTAGATATGTCAAATGTAGGAGTAATGTTTATTTTTATTGATCAAAGAGCGTTTTATTCACTAGTATCCATCCCCGTCCGTTATTAATGGTTAAGAAAGTTTATTCAAATAGGACTTGTTTTTCATGACAATTAAAATTTAACGCTTTTTCCATGTTCAGTATTTGGTTGTTCCAGACAAGATCACAGGAAATTATAACTTCAAATAAACGAAATCTACCACAATCACCTATTTGTTATGTTTGTGCGCTCGCAAATACTAATTTAAATTTGGTTGTGATACTTTATCTTCGAACCGCAAAGTGTCAAAACCACTGTTTTGCTGAATTTAAAATTAACCAGCTTTTTCCGAGTATTCTATGAAATAAAACCCGATACCTGGCTTGTATTTTCAAGGACTCAGTGCATCACTATTTTATGCAATGTAAAAATGTTGTCTCCGTCTTCCTGTCAACCCATGGCATGGATTTATATCATTATACACTGTAAAATGAAAAAAAATCATACTGATAGTGGGATAAAGTGAAAAATGTATAGTTTGTATTAGTATATTGTATAACGATGCCAAAATGATATTCTTTTCAGTCGAGTATGAAGTAATTCACAGAAAGAGCAAAGTGAGTACTATATAATAATAGACGCGGAAAATTATCATTTTGGCGAGTAATGGCGCTTTCCTTTTTCTAAGGCATTTAACAAACATAAAAATATGCTATTTATTTAAATGCAACACCATTTTGTAAAAAAAATAAAATTTGTTTAAGCTGCAATTTACTAGGCTGAAATTTGAATAGATTTTTGAGTTAATTCCGATTGAATTTTTCAATTCAAAAGCATGAGTTTTTCTCAATAAATTTTTCATTTTATTTTTGGTATAACATACGTTCCTATAGAACAAATTAGATGCTTCAACCAATTTTTGAGTACATTTCCAACAAAACTCTGAAAAACTTAAAAACATCTAGATATAAGCACAGTATGCTCAAAAAAGGGTAGATAAAAATAAATTTGAGCGAATTTGATTTTCAATGACGCCTATTAATGCCCCAAATGCATTCGCATCAGTACTACTAATGAGTGTTTTCAAATTCAACATGAAACCGAAGAAAAAGAGTTTTGTATAAAGTTTATTTAGAGAATTTAAGACATTCCTTCGAGTTGAAAAACCAACAAAAATCCGAACTAATTCTAAAATTTAGTCCAATTTCGGTTTAGTGAATTATAATTCTGAAACCAGATAATGGTGTCATATCTATTGATTTCGAATATTTTTTCTTTATATTCATTTTAAAAGCATAGGGCGTCTACTAGGCTAGAAAATCTATTTCTATTCGGGGCAATCGGTCTTCCCACCCTTCTTTTGCCTTGTGTATTCTACTCAAGGGACATTCATGTAATAGTTCTGGCTGGTTTCAGCAGTGTGTGGCCGACAATTTTGTTTTTGCTTAATTGTTTATTTGTGACGTCTCAAGAGCTATGAAAAATTCGTTTTTTTGTGTTTAGTTGCATATAAAATTATGTTGTAAAAATTTTGTTATCAATCTTTTGACATTCTAAAGATATGGCAACCCTACTGAGACATGATTTGTCCTCTTCTGTTGTGAGGATAGATATATTTACTAGATGTCCCAAACAATTTAATGTATCTACAATTAAATTATTTCAAACTGATTGTTATGGCTTGTTATTTATACTGCCACATCAAATTCTCAGACTTTGTTTTATTTTTGTAATTTTAGAAAAATACTGGTATGGGAGTATTTGCGGAGCAATATTTTCTAGAACACAGAAATCATTCACTCGTTTTTTCATAATTTTTGGCAACACTCATCTCTAATTTTACAAATTCTGCAAGTTTTACTCAACACTAAAAACTCAAATTAAAACCTTTATTTAAATATTTGAAAACAATATATATATTATAGAAAATTTGTTTTAAAATGTTTGTTTAGAATTCAAAAAATCACCCAACCGTTTTAAGAATATCATTTTGCAATATTAATTTGCAAAAGAACCTTGAACGTTTTTGATTAATCAACTAAGCTGTCTGATAAATTTATTTAAGAAACTAAGATCATGGTTGGACTCAACATTTTGAATTCCCAATACTGAGAGTTCTTAAAATGCACTGCAAGCAAGGAAGCACTGAAAGCTTACATGCAAACAAAATTAATCACACATTTTCAGACTATATAAATCAG
This sequence comes from Diogma glabrata, assembly GCA_963693315.1. NCBI lineage: Eukaryota > Metazoa > Arthropoda > Insecta > Diptera > Cylindrotomidae > Diogma > Diogma glabrata. Next base: position 235,740,706 of record OY856188.1, on the reverse strand, counting down.
TGTAAAATTCCTTCCTCTGGAAAATTGTTTTTTTTTATAGGAATTTAAACAATTGGTGCTCTACTTTTTCTTATTTCAAATTATTCTCAGAGCTTTAGATCAAATGTATATCGTTGTTTTGTTACTTCCATTAAATTCCCTTACCCTAACGGTTTATCTAGAACAAACGTCTCTTTATTTACATATATGACATATACCCTCTAACTCGTTGACTTTCAACGTTTGATTGTGGTGGTTTTCGAGTAAAATAATATTAGATAGTTAGTTAAACGGTCGATTTTTTGGGTAAAGTTTATTTTGTAAACATTAACTTATGTTTTTGATATGTTTCAGTACATATGAAAAATAAAAAATGCAAACATTATTGCCTGGACAATGAAGATAACGAGAAAATTTATTGTTTCGGTTTATCCGGATTTTAATTATAACCACACACTAATCGTAAATCTCTACCAACTCATTTTAGATCAAAACCACTTGATCAAAGCTTCATTATACCCATTACTTTAATTAATTCAATTTCAAAAAATAAAATTAACTACAGACTCATAAATTAAAGACAATACAAAGCTTTAGATATGTACATTTGAAAGTAAATTAATTTTATTATTTTTATATTTTCATTCTAATTGCAAATTGTTTCTTAAAACAAATACAATAATTTATGTTATTCTTTCTACAAATTATCTTTATGAGATTTCTTAGATTTTTGTTGTTTTCTTTTTGCGAAGTAAATTGACTAACGACAGACAGATTCTATGAATAATTATATTTGTATCAAAGAAATAATATTTGGGTTGGATCGAAATTTTATATTTAAATTGGATTATTCTGTTTTTAAAATTAGTAATGTTTTGTCTTAACCAGTGTTTACACTACTAAAAGAGTAAATCACCACTTCAGTAATCCAATTTTTTTAGATTGATATAAATTTAAACAAAAAAATTAAATATTTAATTATCTTTTAAATCTTTAAAGACTTTCGTAATCCTAATGAAATGGTTGCATCCAATTTTCTAAATCCAGGACAACGAATTACGGTTTCATTTTGTAAGACAAATTTATTATTTTAATATTTCTCAGTTTCTTCCTGTTACTTATATAGGTAACACAGTATTTATCTCAAGCTTATGCGATAATACTCTGTAATATTTTTGAAATAATTTCAAGAAAATTGAGAAACATCGCCATTCGTAGAAATATTAATAAAATACAAAGAAGGTGAAAAAGCTTTCGTTTGACAGAGTAATCCAACAACTATTTTACTGTGAAATGTTAAAGAGAATTGTGGTGAAAAAATCAAATATATGTATATGTTGAGCTAATCCTTAAATTTTGTTTTAAATGGAGCTTTCAATAGAAAGCACAGATATGTATTTGTTAAGTTTTGTCATTCAGCATAAACTTTTTTTAACGATACTTGAATATAGATAATTTGAACACTCTTAAGCCTTGATAGACTTTGTGTGTATAAACTCTTGCCTACAAACAGAATTTAGTCAAAAAAAATTTAAAAAGTTCTCGTTTTATCTCAGCAATAGCTATTAGTAGTTGATTGAAAATACGTAAAGAATAAAATAAATAAAAGAACGAACATTTAGAAACATGTAATGATTTATTTTTGAAAAAAACTTAACCATTTGTACTTTTGTACTAATTGTTACATAGGTACAGACAATCTTCATAAATAGGTGTAAAACGTTTTATATAAAAAATTATACGTAAAGAAAAATAAAATTAATAATTTGGTTTTTAAAAACATTTTGCGCCTGTGCATTTCCGTACTTTCAACCTTTTCATAATTTTACTCAACAACATAATCTGTTTTTACTCAACTTCTGCATTATTGACGTGGCGGGCTTGAGACTTTGAAACTCTTTAAACATCATTTTATTTAAAAAAAAAAACAATTTAAGATACCACAAACCACATCACCCCTTAGAAGCATTGCTTTCTTTTTTGATAATTAAAAAACATATTTTTATTTTAATTACCGCAGTAAATTATAACAAAATTTACTTTGGCGTACAATCAATTAACTTACGCGTCTTTTTTACCCTTATATATATAAAATATGACACATTTATCAACATATCACACATAAAAACTAATACAGTTGTTAAATGGTAACATTTTTCTGTAGATCTACTAATTTTCTTGACAAGTCAATGCGTTCGTCATATATATATATATATATGTATGTTCATATTACATCTTAGTAAATTTATATTAATAATAAATTTGATTAATTTTTCTTGGTTTCTTTTGTTTCTGTTCTTAATAAAATAAGAAGGCAAAAGAAACATGTAATGTCATTTAGAAAATCTAATATAAAAACAACTGAAATACAATTGAAATTATTATTATATCTCACCACCGTCGACAACGAAATTTCACCCACCTATAGGGTTCATGTCATTCCTGATACTCGTAAATTAAAATAGAAATGTGGAGTATTTGTCTTCTATATTTTTATTGTTATTTTATTCTTTTTAAATTTTTTTTTAAATGTATGTCAAGAGGCATAGTAACATTAACATTTACATTTTGTATATCCAACCAAATACAATTCTGTGAATTTTGTAGATAAACAAAAAAAAACGAAAATCACTAGAATGTAAAAAACCCAAAACAAAAGCTGTCATGTTAAATTTTATTGTTCAAAAAAAATTATATTTCAAAAACAAAAATTTTGGTTACCATTTCCCCAATCGATTGTTTAAATAAAAATCATATTAGTATTTTGAATGTATAGCACTCTGACAATAGATGTACGAGGAATTGTTTTATATCCATATGAAGTGTTTTGCTATCATAGATGTAAATTGATTTTTATGTCAAAAAATCGAACAATAGAGTTATATAAATTACGGTTCGAAACTCATATTTATAATAAATAACTTTTTGAATTGATTTATGAGAATTTCTAGTTATGAAATATCATATATAATTGACCTTTGAGTTAATAACATAAAAACAAAGGAGCGAATATCATATATATAGTTAAAGTTTGATGAATATTTTGAATACAGTATATTTTCATACAAGAGATGTAAACAATGTTTTTTACGTGAGGTAAACATTGTGGGCAAACCCACTAGCGTGAAACATTTTCATATCGGGTACAACATGCTATTTTACATAAACGACATTAATATTAAATTATAAAACGACAACATAAAATTCAAAAGTAATTTTTCATATACTGTCATAGACAAATTTTAAATCACGACCATTAATCGATTTTTTTGCCATACATTTTTTAATTTCCTTTAAATTTTTTAATGTTTTTTAATGTGGAAAAGAAGGAAAAAATCTTTCATAGAAAAACGTAAGCTATACAGGTGAAAAAGTCGAAATTTGAACTTGACCATTTTTTATTTTTCTGAAACTTGGCATATAAATAGTATGAACAAAATAACAAATACGACTTCTTTTAGAATTTTTTAAACTGCATAGTTTAAGCATAGGGGACACCTCAATTTCTAATTGTTCGTCATTTTTTCAAACAATTTTTATAAATAAAATATTTAACCACTGAAGTTCGAACAAATGATGAAAATTTAGTATTTTCTTTAAAATTTAATATCTTGAAATTAAATATCTCAAAGAATCGAAAAAAGCCTCTTTGTAAATTTGACATATTTTAGAGTAAAGATGGAAACTATTAAAAAAAAATTCCATTGATCTTTGACCCAGTGTTGTACAAATTCTTTACAAAAAGTAATTTACGTAATTCTGTACATATAAAGAATTCATTCTTTACATGTCCAAAAATCATTGTAAAGAATGTAAGGAATGTAAAAAATGTAAAGAATGTAAAGAATGTAAATAATACCAAAAAAATCCAAGCGGCACGTAATATCCGCTAGAAATAGGTAGATTTCGGGACCCGACAGCTTTGTGTACAAATAGAATTGGATGTGTCAGAATAGTTTAAATAAAAAATTTAAGTAGAAACAGAATAATCCAAAAAAATTATCAAACCAACCAAACTAAATAAATAAACGGAAACTACTTTATCAATGCAATTTCGGAACAGTTTTGTTTAATTTGGTTAAAACTACTTAATAACATAATAAATCCTTTGGTGGATTAACGTTCTAACTACGTCACAACTACAATTCTACCACACATAATTTATAATCAAAAATTATCAATCAACTTTAACACCTCAAATAATACAGATATCTATCAATTTAGGAAAACTATATTGGAAATGTGAAATCAATATACATATATTTATTTCAACGAAACCACTTCCAAATATTCCAAATTTCCCCAAAAAATATTTCTTAATTCAAAACAATAATGACTCAACTTTGTTTAATTTTTTTTTTAAATTTTTGTCAAAAAAATGAAAACTCAAAAAAATGAAACAAAAGAGAATTTATTTGATATTTCTATGGGATATTTTTATATTTTTATGAGATTAGTTGTTGTAATCGTATGTAATCGTATGGCGTGAGAGTGGCTGTGTGCATTATGTTAGTATAATGCTAATTGCACTGGAACTTCTTGGGTTAGACGGCTGAAAGAAAGATTAAGTTTAAAATTTTAAATTTAAAATATAAATATAAATAAACAATTTCACGATACCAGAAATATCGAAATTGTGGAATCAATCATTTGTTTGTACAACTAAAATTTTAAAAATAACATTTGTTTTTGAATACAAATATAGCTTATATAAGTGACATCTCAACAAACATTTTCTTTAATCTAAATTCTTAAGTTGAATGGTTGAAAACTTGGGTTCGGACATTCTTCATTTTATCAATTGAGGTAAAGCCTGTCTTTGATAGTTTGTATACTGAAAATAATTGGTATTGTAAATCAAGCTTGTTATGCGTGTCGTATTCAACAAATTGATGTTATCGTAGTTAAATTGTTTATTTTATTTTAATAAGTTTTAAATTTTAATAAATAATTCATGATTTCAAATCCTTTCTTTTTCTATGATTAAAGCGGGAAAATATTTTAAAGAGACCCAAATTTTGTCTTCTTAAAGGAGCTGTATCCTGTATCTTCTTAAAGGAGCTGTATCTTCTTGAAGGAGCTCTTTACATGCTTTACATTCTTTACGTAAAAATCTATTCTTTACTAATTCTTTACATACAAATGTGCAGTGCTCACAACTCTGCAGTGAGTGAGTTTGACCCCAACGTTATGTTTAAAAAGTTTTTTTGATATTCTAAATTTAAAACCAATTAATATTTTTTTTCTAAAGATTAACTAATCAAGATTAACTAGCTAGTTAAACATGCTTATATGAAAGCCAAATAGTTTTTGAAAACTACCCCTAGCTATAACGGGGGAACTCGCAACAAAATAAAAGTAAAGTGGGTAATTTTAAACACGTTGTTGATGTAAAACTTCCTTGACTACTGTGGCAGGTATTACTAAAAGGATTAAATATAAAATAAATTTCTCATATTGAAATTTAGAGTAATATTTATAGATAGTATAATTTACAACATGTGTAATAAAAAAGCATATTACATAATATATAACAAAGTCTTACAAATTAAATTTAACGATGAAAACATGTCCATTTAATTCTACGGCAAGATTTCGTACAACATTTGATGCGGTTTTTTCAAAAAATTTAGCAAATTTACAAAGTAAAGATTATGTTTCTCACTTTAGTTATCATAAACCTATAATTTCATATTTCAATTATGATAAAAATTGAATTGACTTTATATTACATTATGAAGGATGGCTTTTTATTACACACGTTGTAAATTATATTATCAATAAATGCTATTTTAAATTTCAATATATTCATTTTATATTTAATATTTTTATTATTACCTGCCACAGTAGCCAAAGAAGTTTTACTTCAACCACGTGTAAATATTACATGCACTTTGTTTTTATTGTTTGAATGAAAAATAGCAAAAAAATATAAATTTTAAGAATAACGAAACTCAATATTAAGTAACTAAAATCGACACGTCTAACTCATATAATATTTAGCACGAGACTGAATAAAAAAATTAAATTAAATTAACAAAGGATAAACTAATAAAATTTCATTCCAAAAAAAATGACACATAATCGAGTTGTATCGTATACCTGCCGAAAATATTATTCGTTTGCCTTTATTATTTCATTGATGTTTGAATTTCTTCTTTATTTTAATTTTATTATTGTTTGATGCAATTGTGTGATTGTGTATGTGTTTAAGATGTAAAATCAGAGCGTAGTACGTTACTTCTGTCCGAATAAAGATTTGAGTTACTTGTCATATCGCATCTAAAGAAATTTTACTTTAAAAATTTTTTGTGTGAAATATTTTATTTTATGCTCTCTTCCATTCAAAAAATCTGAAGCAAATCTAAAACGGTGTGGCTAATCGATGTAACAATTGCCTGATTTTGACCCAAGTACTAAACAAATTTTGTAAAATTTATTTACACAATAATATCCCGTTTTAGCATGTATCTCCATTTTGGATAAGCATCTTCCAAATACAACTCTGATCTTAGCACTAGTTTAAATTTCACAAAAAATAGTTAACGCAAAAAACAGCCATTAAGTACAAAAGTATTTTAGAGCAATAATATTTCTGCTTTAACGGTGGGATAATTTTAATCAAAAAAATACTCCAACAATTTCTCACAGTAAATAAAGTTTTACTAAATGTAGCTATTCGAGCTACCAAAGATTTACCAACAGCTACTAACGGATCTTAATTTACACTCCGACCGTTTATATCATTTCCCGACAAACAAAATGTACATGGTGCACGAATATGTGCACGTTTCATGCACCTTTTTTTACTAATTTTTAAATCTATTATTAATTATTTTAGTGTTTATTTTAAAATTATATGAAGTTGTAAAGCATTTAAGTGCTAACGTCATACATATTTATTTTAATTTAATATTTTTAAATAATGTAAACATGTATACAAAATGTGACTTTCGGATATAAATGCAAAAATATTTGATGTATGACTTTTATGACTAGGATCTTCTTAAACGTTATGAATCTTTCCTTGACTTTTTTGGTAAGGTAATTACGATTAAGGCAGATAGCAGTCGTTTTTTTAAGTTGTTAAATGAAAATGTATATGTGTGATTACTTTTGTAAATGATGCGTCTATTTTTTAATCATACAATTTAAATGAAAGAAAATCAAAAAAATACCTACATATAAAAAAAATTATTAATTTGAAAACATTTTCTTAATAATATAAAAAATTTAATTTAAATATCAGTAAACCGACATGCAACCACACCAATAATAATTTTAATCAATCAGTTAAATTAATTATTAAAAGTGCCTGTTTGTTTTTGTGGTTTTTTTTTAATACTCTCACCCACAAAATTCTTTTCGTAGATAATTTTAACTGAAAATAAGATAAAATTCATCAATTTAATATTACGAAAGTCATATTATCTCATAAAAAGGAAAATGAAACCACCCATTTTATAAAATGTAAAAATAGTTTTCCATTCTTCCATTATTATCATTCAATATATTTGTTTCGCTTCGTTTTTTATTATTTTACAAAAATCCTGTCCGTTCTATAACTATCCAGTGTTTAACTTTTTTTTAAAAATATGTTTTTTATAAATAAAATGCATTGTTTGTTTTGTAACAGGAATTACAACAACAAAAAAAAACGTTTACTAAACAAAGTTTATCCGCCAACATTCTTAAAATACCTCAGCATAGTAATAATTTTTTAAACAATAATTACAACATACAATAACAATAATTACAATAATTACGACAGTAATTTTTTAAACAGGAATAAATTTACCTCAACAAATTAAACTAAGTAGAAGAACTTTATCCACCAGGATCAATATTCAGAATAGACATATTTTTAAAATAAACTTTTATTTATCAAAAAATAAATGGTAGATATTTGATTTAGGTCTCCAAGTTGTTGTAATTTAAATAAAATAAATAATTTATATTAAAAAATTATTTCAATATATTAATATAATCCACAAAAAAATCTTATTTTTTGTACATATTTTATTACGCGTTACGAATGTTAACACTCATCTTCGGATTACAAAAATAAATTCTGCATATTTATTCAAAGATGAGTGTTTACACTCGAAACGGGTAATAAAATATGTATATACCAAAAATAAGATTGTTTTATGATTATATTAACAATAATTTATTAATATGAATTATTGATTTTATTTTGATTCAGTAAAGTTTCGCTTAGACATTTAATATCATTTTATACTTATTATCTGCCCACAAACCAATTTTAATAATTGTTAAAAAAGACTTTGAGCTTGTCTATACCATACCAAATAAGACTGCTAAATGTGATCTATTTCAGTTTTGTTTTTGTAGAAAATTTTTAATTAGGTACTATTGAAAAAAATAATGTTTGCCATTCTAGAAAAATTTCCATAACATGTATTTACGATCAATAGTTCAGAGCGTGTGATCCTACTTTTACAACCATACAATTCATATTTCAAATAAAAATTAAAGTTAAGTCATTGTTTTGTCTCGTTTGTAGAAATTCATTTTCACATCCTTTTTTTAGGGTTCCGTCGGAACACTATTGGTAAGAGTAAAACGTGTTTTTCACACTATTTCGATTATCTCGATTACTGTAACTACAATGAACCTGAAATTTGGCATGTGTATAAAACTAATCTGTCCACACAAAATGAGGAGTTGAAAAATAAATAAAATGGTTTTCGTTTGGTTAGCAGGGCTACGCCTTTGAGAAAATACTTTTTTATATCGAGTCAAGTAGGGTATCATATGAAAGGGCTGCACTTCAGTATTTCTAAAAAATGCATTTTGGAATTTTACAACCCACAATTTTTTGTGTAATTCTAAATAATAGCGTTTTTTGTATGTTTTCTTTCCTCGATTAGCTCCGAGCCTAAGTAATCGAAAATCTTAAAAATTATTTTAAATGATAGAAAAATTAGTAAGTTTTTAAAGAAAAATATAGTCAAGTATCATATACTAATAATTATATTTATTAAGGGGGAGGATATGAGAAGAGATAAATACACCATTTAAAACCCGGACAAGTGGGGTGTCATTTGAAAGAACACCAAAATTAAGAAACAGTACAATTTTGTTTTAGAATTTTGCGATTCACCGTTTTTGAATTATTCTAAAAAAAGTGCAACAAAAAGTTGGTACCCAACCTTCCTCTATACGTGTCTTCTTTGATTGACAGAAAAATTTGAAAAAATTCATAGAGATAAAAAATTTGATAAACCTTTAACGAAAAATATAGCGAAGCTTCAAGTGATTTTATTTCTATGTGAAAAAAGGTTTTTTGGCTTGCATGAGTGTGGTGTCATTTGAAAGAACATCAAAATTAAGAAACAATACAATTTTTTTTAGAATTTTACGATGCACCATTTTTGAATTATTCTCAAAAAAGTGCAAAAAAAAGTTGCTCCCTCCCAATACGTTTCGTTTCTTACCATAAACGGCTATGGATAACATTTAACCTACAGTAATATTTTTATATCATTCCGATCAATTAAGATAAGATTGACATTTACTATTGTTATTTACGATAAACCATTTATTTTTTATGTGTCTATGGTCTGGCAATATAAACCCTTTACAACACAACTTTATGTTAATTATTTTGATATTGTTTTCTTTACATTCACGGAACCCTTGACGAGCGAATTTTATTCGCACTTGTCTGACTTTTTTTTTATTCCACACTCACCAATTTATCAAATAAAAAATAAAACGTTTCCATTGTCACCGTAATACTCTATATTAGAGTGGTCATACAAATATACAACCAAGGGAAACCAGGAATCTATTATATGGTTAAAAATATATAACAAAATATTTTAGAGATTTTTAACACTATTATGAAACAAAATTTAGTTAAAGAAGGTTAAAAATACTTAAGAAACAATCTCTTTCAAATCTTATGCTCTCAATGGCACAGAGCACAAAAGGCGGCATCCTCTTGAAGATGTTCACTTTAGAAACGTGTCATATATTTCAAGTTCTAGTAGTTCATACTGTACTGGATACTATTAGTAGAATAATGGACTGATTATATTCATATGAAATACCATAGTGGTTTGATTTGCTTTGGAGGTAAATCAATTCAACACTTAATGGTTTTATCATCTACCATCTTTGCTTGAATATGACTAATTTTAAGATATGTTTAATAAAAACATAAATCTACAAAGCCTCTTTAGTCTTTAACCTTAGCATAAATAATAGTTTAGCTGAATAACGTCATTGATTAGATTAGAAAATTTAGAGCCAACAATTCGTTTTTTTTTAATATTTATAAGTAACAACCCCAGCTAATGCATAAATTATCATATCCTTCCAAACATTTTTATTAACTTATAATTTGTTTTTCATTTTCATTTTAGGTAAGTCCAATGAATATTAACTTCTTCATTTACAATCATAAGTCTTCATCATGTGAACATAAAATTCGAGTAGGAAGTAACAGTTTTTTAATGGTTTATAAAACAAACGCTCAAGTGGTAAGTCACTTAGTTTAAAATAATAATTACTAGCAACAATCAATGGACACAGCTTTTAACCAATCAACAACACACAACATCTTTTCTCTTCACACAAACTTTCATCTCTTCCTTTTTTTCCAAATAAGACACAAACATATTGTATTTCTTAACTAACATTAAAATGTCTTCCAAAAATATATTTACTTACACTCAATAAAAAAATATTTTGGGAACTTGAATTTGGTGAATACTTTATTAGGCTTAAAACACAAAATTTGATTGATTAAGGTAGTTTTCAAAACTTTTGTTTTGATTTCCCAAATTTTATTACTTTTCAATATTATACAATTGATAAAGAAAATCAATTGACAGCAAATCAATAATCACAAGAAGAAAAAAAAATTAAATAGAAAAAATAAATGAAAAATGTTTTCAAAAATTCGATGTAGTTTTAAGCCCATCAATAAAAGTTTTCCAATTTTTTAACAAAGCTTTTTGGTGGAATTTTGTTAAACAATTTTAAAAAATTCGTAATGATTAATGACTGATTTGTGAGTTTTATTAAGGAATTTAGTATAATTTAACTTACAAATTATTTTTTATATTATAGGAATAGGGGAGATTGTAGAATTAGGTCGATTTTTGTTTAATGGTTATTTTAATATCTAATAGATAACAGTTTTTTGGGGATAATATGATTTTGAAAACAAATCTGTTTCATTTGTCGCATTTATTATTCTGGGTTTATGTTATCTCGTAAAAAGGTCAATTTACTGGTTTATCAATATTGTGGATGATTTGATAGGAAATGAAATAAGCTAGTCCCAACCACGTACATCTAGTATAGTAATATGATGATATTATTTAAAAAAATTTAATTTCTAAACTGGTGATTTTAAAACTACTAAACCACAAAACGCCCTCTTATTTTCCATACAGAACATAAAAATCAATCAAACAATTTACAACAAATATAAACAGCACATAATTATGCGTGAGTTTTGTGGTGTACCACTTTTAAAACAAACAATTAAAAAAGACGGTCGCGTTTGATAACAAGTGCATGTTATTTTTATTATTTGTTGTTTTATGCATATTTTAGCTTTAAACATATAAAATTGATTGACGCTTAAAACACAAGTGTTTAACCAACGATAAAAAAATATAAATAATCAATTTTGTTCAATCTATTTCATGTGAGCCGTGATTGTTAATATTTGCAGTTAGTTTTACTATATAATAATAGTTCAGTATGTATAGTAAACTAAAAAAAACGTTTTTATTCATAAACTAAGTCAAGTTGTAATTCTACTAATTAATTTAAGGATAATATATTATATAATAAACATATAAAACGTTTACGAAATAGGTTTACACAAGTGCAAACAGTCAAATTTTGATATTAATTGAAAGTCGTTTCAAAAACAAAATTTTAGCGATAAGCTCCTTGAATGTGAAGTCTTGTCCTTGCAAATGAATTTTACTTCGGTCTGAAAGACCTAAGTATTACATTCATGAGCTCAAAGTGAAATTTTTACCCCACTTTTTTTGGCATTTCTCGACGTTTTAGGACCTACTGATTCTAAAAAAGCAAAAAAAAAATGTATGTCTGTCTGCCGGCCGGCCGTCATTACCTACGCTGCAGGGTAAACCGCTGGAGGGATTTCAAAAAATTGTTTTTCTAAAAATAGGTATACTCAAGGGACAGGTCCGAAAGGACGCTGTGTTCGATAACTGTTACAGAAGTGTGTCAAAAAATCATTATGTGTGTCAAAAATGCAAATTTTCATCTTTTTGGCTTAAAAAACGTTCATTTTAAGTGAGTACGAGCAGGAACATTAAATTTGGAGAAATCTTGATGGTCGGGATTGGTTTGTGAGATCAAAAACTAGATTATTGCATTACAAGTTTGTCAAAAAAAATGTTGTCAAGTGTGTCAAAAGAAAGATTTTTATTTATTTTTTTACCCAATTTTTTGGGAAAAAATAAAATTGTTTGTTTGAAATGAAATTTTATTATTATTATTGAGAATTATGGCATTATAAAAGTACCTGGGCATTACTCTCGAAAGAACTCTTTCTTTTAAACTCCACCTAGAGAATACGTCAAAAAAACTTAAAACGAGAAACAATATATTGCACAAACTGGCAGGCTCGACATGGGGCGCTACTCCAGCTACCCTCTGCACAACTGCTCTAAGTCTGGTTTACTCAATGGCTGAGTATGGCGCACCAATCTGGTTGAATAGCACACATACTGAAAAAGTTGGCTGCCAGCTGCATCCCACGATACGTACTATAAGTGGTACTATCAGGTCTACTCCTTTACCTTGGCTCCCTGTATTAAGCAATATCGCTCCACCTGCACTCAGACGCTCACATGCGCATATGCGTGAACATAAAAAGGTAACCAACAACATCACGTTACCCTTGCACGAATATTACGGTGACCACACTCGTTGTCGATTGAAGTCAAGAAAGCCTCCACATAAAACTGCCAACAACCTGATGGCAACTAACTTTAATATCTTGGATGCCTGGGACACCTCCTGGCATCATTACAATACACTTGGGCTTTCTATTACTAACCCGACTTCTACCCAACCTGGTTTCGATTTACCACGTCATACCTGGACTACACTAAACCGAATAAGAACGAATCATGGACGTTGTGCTGATTCTTTCTACAAGTGGGGCATTTCAGAGTCCCCTCAATGTGACTGTGGTGCTCCACAACAAACCAAACACATTGCAACTGTGTGTCCAATTCGACGATACAATGGCAACATCGCAGACATCCATTTGGCAACGCCCTATGTAGTAACATGGATAGACTCACTGAATGTAAACATCTAATGTTCAAATGTACTGCCCAATGTTCAAATATTTTTACTTTTTAACTAAAGACGCGCAATCAAATTGATTGTAAGCTCATTTAATGTGTATTCATGTTTTGTTTTAGGTAGATTTCATAGAAAAATCTACCTTTTTTAAGTTTTATTTTTTAATGTGTCATAAAACCCATACGCTAAATAAAAAAATGGCGTTATAAGTTGGTCAAAAAAATGTGGTCAAGTGTGTCAAAAGAAAGGTTTTTATTTATTTCTTACCCAATTTTTTTAGAAAAAATAAAATTAATAGTTTGTATGACATGAAATTTTATTATTATTATAGAGAATTATGGCATTATAAGTTTGTCAAAAAAATAATGTCAAGTGTGTCAAAAAATGATTTCATTTATTTTTTTAGCCAATTTTTTGGAAAAAAAATGTACCTGTTTTATGACGTAAATGTAATTTAAAATGAAATTGGACATGGAAATTTTTGAATTTGTTATATTTTTTGAAATATTTTTAGAATTTTGAAAAAGTTTGTATTTTTGATTTTGTTATAATTTTTGCAATATTTTTAGAATTTTGGAAAAAGTTTTAATTTTTGATTTTGTAAGAATTTTTGGAATATTTTTAGAATTTTTAATTTTGATTTTATTATAATTTTTGGAGTTTTGAAAAAATTTTCATTTTTTGATTTTGTAATAATTTTTGCAATATTTTTAGAATTTTGGAAAAGTTTAAATTTTTAAGAATTTTTGGAATATTATCGGAATTTAGAAAAAGTTTAAATATTTGATTTTATTCTAATTTTTGGAATTTTGAAAAAATTTTGATAGATTTAGTTTAACAATTTTTTGGAATTTTGATTATAATTTTCCGGCAACGTATTGATGTTTCGTGTTAGTTTTGTAATAAATTTTTAAACAGAGATAAAAAATACTTGTACTTTAACAAAGAGTTATGTTTGATATACATCGCGCTGCCCAAAACTAAAAACCATGTCCTCGTGAAAGTTTTTTGCCGAAAACTATATCAAAATCCTTAACCCAGACCGAAGTCTTGATATCTCAGAGCTGTGAGATTTCAACCCCTCCATATTTTACAATACAGTTTCAAAACTGTGGAATTTCTTTTTTATATGCGAGATTTTTCCCGATAATTTCAATACTCTAATTAATATTTAATTAATATTTACTCAAAGTTAATATAACAAGCTTTATAATCCTAAATATTATTCCCAACTATCTTTGTACCAGCAACTATTCAAAAGAGTTAAATGATTTTTAAATATATAATAGATTTTCAAGTCAAAGTCTCTACTAAAATTTAGGAGAACCAAATCTCTTACAAGCCTGCATTTTAAAATTCTGAGATAGCCATCTATAATCTAAAGAAATCGATGTTGTGTTTAGATTGTGTTCGAAAAACTGTTGTCGGTTGAATGTTTTGTTTCAAACTGTAAAATGATGACTGAATACAGGAGTAAGAAAGAATTTACCTTAAAAGTCCTTTTTGTTAGTATTTTGCAAGACCACAACGTCACAAATTGTTTAAAGATTCCCTTAGAGCTATTTTAAGATGTTCAACATATCAAAACATCAGAAAACCTTATTTTGGTATCCTGTTCCAAACGGATTTTGAATGTAGATTTGAATCGAATGACCGGTAAATTTAACTCCTTTTCCAATGTTACTTATTTTATAAATCTTGTCCATCAACTTTGAACTGCATCATATTCCATAATAATAATATAACACTTTTATTATGTTTTGATATAATTAATAAAAATTATTAAGTTCCACCAAATGATGGTATTACAAAATATTTAATATTATTTTTTGTTTGCACTTGATAATTATATGTAAATCATACAGAAATGCATAGTGTGTATAATGAATTATAAAATTTAATTTATTAAATATTATTAAATACCATTATTTGGTAGAATTGAATTATTTTTATTAATTATATTAAAAAAAATTGGAATTACACTTTAGTTCATAAATAAATTATTATAAATGTAAAATGACAATATTCCACATATATGTTACAATATTTGTGTAAATATCAATATTATTACAATAGTTTCAACATTAAATAGTTTCGCTAATTTAATGTTATAAATTTATAATTACTATAATTAATCATTATTAGTATTATAATTACTATACAAAAGAGATTTTGGTTGTTTTAATAAAATGGTTAAATTAAATGGTTAAATTAATATGGGAAAGGCTCCGCAGGCTATGTTTTTTACGCTTTATTATTTCTTCAAATGTATTAACACTATACGAGATCTGAACTTCAGTAGAAAATCAAAATACATTCACGTTTCAGTTGTTTCTAAAACTATTATAGGCTAACGTCATTAGTTACGAATTTTAAAAAATAAATAAAATTAAACAATTAGACCATCACCGGCACAAACGTGGACCCTCATACAAAATGACGAATCGCTTTTATTCGTATTTGAGCGTAAGATCCTATGGTACATTTTTTGTCCACTTAAGACTGACGATGGAGATTAAAAACCCGATATAACTTTGAAATCAGAGACCTTCTTTAGGTTCCTGATATAAATGGTTGTGTTCGTTCCAACAGGATTGCTTGATTTGGGCATGTTTACCAGTTCTACTCCAATATAATCAACGTTCCTAAAATAATCTCTAGTTTCACAAACTTCTTAACAATAATGGGATCTTTGATCCAGTAAATTAGCAAAACCGTATCGAATCGTGACCGCGATACTAACAATAAAGTTTGTATTTAAAACTATTCTGTTTTTAAAGATGGATTTATATTTTGATTACGCGCTCATTTCTTTTGCTTTTTTCAATTTTTTCGAAATAAATTTTACCTTGCTTTAATACCTCTGATCAGTAATAAATAGAACGTTTACATTTTGATCTAAACTTGTGTAAATATTTATTTTTTTGTTTATAATTTTATATTTTGTTTGTTTACTCCTAACCTGAGCAATCACCATTATTTACTCAATTGCTCTAATGAAAAGTGATTTTTCTTCCTCTAGGTAAAAAAAATAATAAAAAGTACCTTGGGTCTAGACTAAAATAATAAAAAAGTACCTTGGTGTATTCCTGCATTTCCGGTATAACCAGAACTAACGTTTGTATGGTACAGATATATTTACGTCTGTATTCCGAATATTATTCTCATGTTCTGAACATTTGTTGGTATTTGGCACTAATAAACTCAATTTAAACTCTTTAGTCACTGTAATCGACTTCCACCCACCAGGCTTATTGAGGCTTAGTTAGTCAAAAATAATGCCGAGCTGCGTCTTAGAAAATGACCATTATAACACTTAGGATTTAGTAACTGAGCCATGACATAAGGCTTTACTAATAGGATGACTTACATACTTTACTAATAGGATTATTTTCAATATTTTGTTTAATATGTTTACCTCTACGGTATTAAATAAAGCTTTTGTAATGTCAGAATACCTGATAGCTGCGTAAATTTAAATAATACTAAAGAGCATTCCGGTCTAGAGGAGTAAATTTTGAATACAAGAGACAAGAACAGAAGAGAGAATACAAAAATCACCATAAAAAAACAAAGATTTCGAAAAATTAAATGCCTGCGTCCTGGTCAACGTGGTTTCAACCCTTGTAGTGTTCTGAAACAATTTATTTTTTAAATTCTTCATTAAAAAAATATCGCTATGATTCGGTCCTTGAAAAAATAAATTTCTCAAAATGGCAACGATTTGAAAAATTAAACAGTAAAACAAGTTCAAAATCGAAGGACCAACATATAGAATACAGAAAGAAAATTTCCACCGAGTTTGAAATGAATCTGTCAAAGAAAACTTTAGATATTTAGATGGTCGACAATCTCGAAAAAGTAGTTTCGAAAAAAAAGAGTTTAAAAATAATAATAAAATAAGAATAAAACTGAACTGAACACTTAACGTAAAAGAGTACAACAAAAAATTTTATAATGACCTTCGGCTTTTAGATTTCCAAGTATATATGGATGGCGTTTGCAACAACTTCTCAGCAGGACTCATGCTCAGGTATTCGCGTTACTCTGAAAAAAAATGTAATGTTGACAAATTCTTTTGAATTATTAAAAAAAAAACATTTTTAAAAAACACACCTTTATTGAAAACGAAATAAAAACTAAATTTTGTTTCAAATTAATGTTTCAAAGAAACAAATGTTATGTTCAAACGTTAAAGCTTTTATTAATAACAATGCTTGCTTGCAAACTGTAATAAGGAAATAAATATTAACATATTTTTTCCAACAATTTAACATAGATGGCAAAATTATAGAGTAAGCGCCCGCGACGGCCAGACTTTCGTTATTTTATAAAAGCTGAAAGTTTCTCAGCGCATACCCCCTATTCAGTTAGGAACGATTAGCGACATATGAAGTTTAGATCATAGTGGCTTTGGCAGGGAGCAGGTTCCAAAGGGGTCTCCAAAGTTTCGTGAAAGTATAAAAGCTAATGTTTCTATATATTCTTCGGGATAGTATTAGAAGTCACGTCACCTATTGCCAGACACTTACTATCGTGGAAACCCTCTGCCAGACACCCTTCAAGTTTAAAGTTTAAGGGTGTCTGGCAAAGGGTTTCCACGATAGTAAGTGTCTGGCAATGGGTGACGTGACTTCTAATACTATCCCGAAGAATATATAAAAAAAATTAGCTTTTATACTTTCACGAAACTTTGAAGGCCCCTTTGGAACCTGCTCCCTGACAAAGCCACTTTGATCCAAACTTCATATGTCACTAATCGTTCCTACCTGAGTAGGGGGTATGCGCCGAGAAACTTTCAGCTTTTATAAAATAATGAAGGTCTGGCCGTCGCGGGCTCTTAGTCTATTAGATGTTAAGACTAGAAACTATTAAACTAGCTAGAAGCTTTGTTAGATAAATAATTCTCCGTTAGATTTTAGTTTAGTTTAGTTTTTAGTCATATACAATCTTTGAGTCAGTTTTTTTATTTTATTTTACAAATTTTATTTTAAAAATAAGCGAACCACATTTGTAATAATTAATAACTTTTATAAACTTATAGGTTTTACAAAAATATTAAATTTATTAACATAAAGTTTTGTAGCATGTGTTATCTTTCAAAGAAGACGACTGACTGAGTCGCACACATTTTATTTTAACAATGCAGGGTTGCCAATGTAAAACAAATGATAAAATTAAGCGGCATATTTAAATATCAATATTATAACACGCTTCGTTATTTTTTTTTTTTTTTATACCCACTCCTCTCCATATCGGTCAGGTTGTTTTATAACCCGACCGCTACGCATTGTATAAGGTACCGTTAAATACGAAGTTGCAAATTATTATCAAACGTTTCTGAGCTATGATTGATTTCTTCGGAAATGTCAGTTGCATATGAACCCACAAGATCCTGTTTGCCCGTAGAACTTGACTCTTCTGACAGGTCACGATTACTCAACCCTACAAAATCATTCCCATTACTATTATTTGGTTGTTAAGGTTGTTGATTGTTGTGATGACCAAAACGGGCCCCATTCATTCCATCACAATTATTATTTGTTTTACTAAACTTCGCTTTGACCATCTGCCTAGAATTATGACGAAACAAGTTTCCACATTTATGATCCACAATGAAACCACGTCCTTCCAGATTTTGTAAACATTACTCGATCACCAATATTCAATCGTGGCAAATTTTTTGACTATCTATCATAATAATACTTTTGACTACGTCTTTTATATTCTATTTTCTTTCCTATTTCACCCTCAGAAACTTTTTGCCACTTAAGAAGTTCTCCCGATGTTGACAACTTAGTTTTGATTTGTCAACAGAAAAATAATTGAGCTTGTGACATACCCATACTAGCAACAGGCGTAGCATTATATTCCAAAATTTTGTATTCCAAACCCGAAATTCCACCATCTTCACAACAACGCTTCACAATATTTTTAGCAATAGCCACACCCTTTTCGGCCAGTCCATTGCTTTGTGAATATCCCGGGCTTGAGAAATCAAACTTCGAGTTAACATCATTTGCAAATCTATCAAATTTTCGTGAGCCGAATGGACTGTTATCTGCACGAACTCTGGTTGGGTAGCCATAATACGAAAAAATCTGGTGAAGAATATCCACAATACGACCTGATGTCTTGTTTGCTAGCCATTTACACACTAATAAACCGGAATACGCATCAATAACTGAAATTAAGTCCTTTCCTGCATATGCATATAAATCCATAGCAACCGTTTCCCATGGATACTCTGGAATTTTATCCTGATGTAATGGCTCCTTTTGATTGTTTCGCGCAAACTGTTCACACACGCGACAATCCTGGACAAGATCCTTTATTTGACGTAACATATCTGCCCAATAAAATCTTTCACGCGCATACGCTAAGGTTTTTTCAATACCGAAATGAGAAGAATGAATGACACACAATTTGTTTGACTGTAGTTCGTTCGGTACGACAATACGACAACCCTTGTAAAGCACTCCGTCCTCAAAATGCGGATCATCTTTTATTCTGTAAAAACACTGCGAAAAACTGTCAAGCTTGTGGTATGACGGCCAGTTCGTTTCAACATACTTAATTATGTGACAATACTGTTCATCCTTACGTAAAACATCCACATAAAAATTGTAATTTTCCTGTGACATACACATCTTCTGAATGGCATAAACTGTACCACTTAATCCATCATTCTCAGCACACGGTTCAGCAACTGCTGCACACGACAAACAATCCGCAACTAACATATCCTTTCCAGGAATGTATACTATAGATAATCCAGGGTACTTTAACAATTGGAAAAATATTCTTTGAAGACGCGCAGACACATCATCTATACCACGTTCAAACAAAGACTCAAGTGGCTTGTGGTCAGACTGCACCACAAAATCTCATCCAAACAAAAAATATTGAAAACGTTCATACGCAAAAACAATGGCCAAAAGCTCCTTTTCTATTTGCGCCCACTTCCGCTCAGAAACCGTTAATCCCCGAGACGCATATGCAACAGACTGTCCATTCTGCAATAAAACACTGCCAACTCCATCCTTGGAACTATCAGTTTGAACGACAACTAGGACTTTAGGGTCATAAATTGCCAATTCAGGCGTGGTTACAATTGACGATGTTAAATCTCTTCATTCAGTTTCTTGTTTATCACCCATTCCTACGCAACATTATCATGAGTCAAAAGTCGAAGGTTAAGAGATTGCTGCGAAAAATTAGGCATATATCGACTGATGTATTTAAATAGACCCAACCATCGCTTAGCAGCCGATTTATCCGTTGGCTTAGGTGTATCACTTATTGCCGTTAAATGTTTCCTATACGCCGTAGCCGAACCAAAAGAAATTATGTTTTCCATAAACTTCACACTTGACATACGATACTGAATCTTATTCTCATTAAATTTCACATTATTTTGCCCAGCACATTCCAAAGCAGCTAACAACGTTGCATCATTATTTTTCTCATCAACACCGGATACAAACATATCATCAAAATATATTTCCACACCAGGAATGTCTCCAAATATTTGTACCGTTTTCTTTTAAAACATTTTTGGCGCGCAACAGAGTCCAAAAGAAACACACTCCCAACGATAACGACTAAACGGTGTCATGGAAGTAGTCAAATCCGCACTGTCTGATTCCAGATTCATTTGCCAGAAACCATTACTCAAATCTAATACAGTAAATACACGTCTTCCAGAAAGACGACTAGTGATATCCTCAGACGTCGGAATCAGATAATGTTCGCGTTTAATACACTTATTTAATGGTTTTGGATCAAGACAAATACGCAAAGTGCCATTAGATTTTTCCACCGTTTGTAAATTACTACCCAATCTGTTGGATAATCAACAACACTGATTATTTTCAACTTCTCAAGTCTGTCCAATTCATTTTTTAATCGATCCAACAGCTCCAATGGAAAACGCTTTCTATAATGCAATACTGGTAAAAACCCCTGTTTCATACGAATTGTACGTTTTCCCGGCAACATACCAAGACCATCAAATACATCTTTGAACTGGTCAATAAAATCACTGGATTTGGATGGCAACGTCTGAATACTCGAAATTCGTTTTATTAATCCAAACGAAATATGTACATTCATTTATTCCCAACAAAGACTCATGAAAATCATCAACAACATAAAATATGGCCACATGCTTATCACCAAAATCAACATCAACATAATTTAATTTAGTGGATCCAAATACAACTATTTTATTCAAACTATAATCGCTGACAACAAGAAAGGTTCTACTTGAATTATTTTTACAACCCGTTTTATCAATGAAACTTATCGGTATGCAACTGATGTCAGCTCATGTATCTAATTTAAACTTTACTAATTGTCCATGAACATTATAATTTTTGAGCCAGCTGTTTACACTATTAACCATACCCGAAAAATTTAAATTTACTGAACTAGAATCAAAATTATTTATAATCAAGTCACTATTGGCAACACCATTTTTAAAAGAAAAATTACCTGTACTCCAGTCAATCGGCTTTACAACATTAATTTTCCTTTCCACTGATTTATTTTTAGTTTAAGATTGTGATTTTGTTCTTGGCGAGCGACAATATTTTTGGAAATGACCAATTTTTCCGCAAATATTACAGTTTATTTTGACTGCTGGACAAAAACTGCGACGGTTTCCATTGTACGGTTGACCACAATTAAAACATGAATACTTTCGTTCACGTGTATTAGCCACATTTATTGATGGATCACTATTTGCGATGGTATTACTTTCATCTTCCCTACCCTAAATTTTCCCTTCCCTATCACGAAATATTGGCCTATGTCATATTTTATATGTGATAGGATTTATGGTTTAGTTATCCATTATTTAACAAAAAATATTAAAAAAAAGACAGATTTGCGTCCATTAACATCCTTTGAACTTCTCGTCATACACACCCAAAACAATGCGATCTCGCAACATACCATCAGGAAATAATGTCTTGCAATTTGTACATTCGAATGAACAATACTGAATTTGTGTAAGTAACTCTGTTTCATATTCCGAAAATGGTTGTTTTTCTTTTTGTGACATTGTTTGGAACATAAACACACACACATTGCAACTGTGTGTACAATTCGACGATACAATGGTGACATCTCAGACATCCATTCGGTAACTGCCGATGTAGTAGCATGGATAGACTCACTCGATGTAAACATCTAATGTTCACATGTACTGCCCAATGCTCAAATATTTTACTTTTTAGCGCAATCAAATTGATTGTAAGCTTATTTAATGTGTATTCATGTTTTGTTTTAGGTAGATTACATAGAAAAATTTTTCAATTTTTTTAATTGAATGCAAATTATTTGAAGAATATTGTGTGTCAAAATTTCAAGTCGATTGGAGCAAAATTGAGGAAGTTACGAGTATTTTGAAATTTGCTTATGAACGTTTTATACCAGATTTTTTATTGTTCAAAACTTTGAAGCGTTTTCCCCACAACACACGTTTTCAAAGTCGGTGTCCTCATAACTTTAAAACTGCTGCACCGATCTTTTTGAAATTTTGAACACTATTTCTGTACATAATTTACGAGGTAACGCTGGAGAGTTTTTGCAAATTTTTTTAATAATTTTTATTTTACAATAACAAATTAGCCGATTTTTTTCGCAAAAAATCGAGTTTTTCCCTTCAAAGTGTTCCAAAAAAGTGAAAAATTAAAATGTCGAAAAACGCTCCCAGCATTATTTGGGGAAAACGATTATCTAACGAATGAACTTTAATTTTGGGATTTCGGATGATCCAGCACCAAGTTATGAGGGGCACCGCAATTCTACTTTTTTCCGCATCCGAATAATTGCTGCCATTGCCGTGTTTTTTAATATTTCTTCCTGAAAATTTTATACAATATTCTTCAATACTTTAATGAACTATTGATTTTAATAAAGAGATTTTAAGTGTATCGTCACAAAAAATTCACAAAAACATGCCTTTTTTCGTACGGGGTAAGGTTAACAAACCCAGTCCCTCCTTAAAATGTTTGATTTCTTCTTTTGTAAATTCAAGTGACTGTTTAGGTTTATCTCCATTGCTTTTTGTTTTAGAAATGCTGTTAGTTTAAGAACTTTGAAATATCAATTTGTTATATTATTGCAAGACTCGATTTTAGCATGGAATAGTTTGTCCACAATGTTGATACATTTTTGCAGACAGCTTTTTCCTTAAAATAGGCCAATAAAACATTTTTTCTACTACCCAACATAAAAAATCTATTTTCGATGTTTGTTCATTGCATCGAAAATTTCTTTTTCGTCACCAGTGATAAAAAAAACCTATACAAATAACTTTCGCAACTATAGTGACGAAAGCAATTTTTTAAAAGCCATCTATCTTCCAAGTTCTAAACTAAAATTAACCATCTTAGAGCACCCGTTAAGTGAATTAATTGATTAAATAAAATAATTTTTTTAGTGTTAATTTATCTCTATTAGGAAGATGACGTTAATTTATTTTTGAATTATTTACGGACAATATACATTAAAAATGTAGAAATAATAATAGTTAAATATATAATATTCACATATCCTTTTTAAATAGTATGATAACAAACAATTTTATATTTTTTAAAAACATTATTTATATTGTATTTAACAAAAACGAAAAAAAAATATTTATTTTACGTAAAATAATTTAGGTTGTTTTTAAAAATATCAACAATTAACGTAACGTCAAACCATACAAAAACTTAATCAAAACTGTTTTTTATTTTAGAAATAATAATAAAATTTTTAAATTTGATTTTGTTTATGATCAAACCGTCTTTAATTATATAAGCCTACTAGACGCGAAATTAAAAAAACAATGAAGCTTCAAAGATATGTTATTTAATGATTTTAAGGCCTTTATAGAGCAAATAGAATGAAAATGTAGAATTTTGAAGTGTAAATAGAATAAAAATATAACAACATGAATAACTCCAATGTTAATGTACATATACATATGTATAAAGATCACGATTTTTTTTAAAAACAATCAGGCTTGTAACTAAAGACGGTTTTCTTTATGACATAGAAATTGGATAATTTATTCATATCATGTTGAGTCATCTATTTTTTAATAGCAGAAATATAGATATACATTTAAAAATTTTAATTTGTAACAGTGTATGTTTTGAAATGTGAATTGTACGTTATTATAAATGAAAATGATTAATAATTAATAATAATTTTTAAAAAAGTAATAGAAAAAGTACAGTCTTCTACTCGCCGAAAATCATATTTTGAATCTCGCGACCATTACCAACCTCGACTATCGCCTCGGCTGGTAAACTGTCCTCTCTTTTCAAAATGTGTTGTTTTCGGCATCGTTGAAGAATATACTATTCTGTTATTTTAACAGCTTTTTTTGTCCACACCACGTTTTTAAATGATTATTAAACCACTACTTCTATAAGTTCAGGCGGAGTACACAGTTACATCTGTAAATCTATGTCACTAATGTTTAAGCCATTTTTCTATTTTATTGAAATGTTTTAACTAAAACTTTTGTACACCGTCTATTTTCTTTAATTAGTTATTTATTTATCTAGAACGAAAAGTGAAACTTTAAAGTATGAGCTAGTTGTTTACTAGAAATTACTAGTGAGTACCTTTAAAAACACTTTTCGTTTGAGGTAAATACAAAATTTTATTTCATACTGGAAATTTATTAAAATAAAAAGAAATGAGTTTTAAATTTTGCTCAAAAGTTGCACTTTAACGTCCTAGGACTTTACAACATTTTATAAAGTCCTAGGACGTTAAAGTTCCACTTTTATGGTACAAAAATTTGAACTTTAACGTCCTAATAAAATTTTATAAAGTCCTAGGACGTTAAAGTTCAACTTTTTGTACCATAAATAATACGAAAAATGTCGTTTTAGATATCAGTATAAAATAAAATGACATTTAAAAAAACTTTTCATTTATTTCATTTTGAAATGAACGCAAAGGCTGCTTGATGAATCGAAAAATTTAAAAATGTATAGGAAATAATTAATATCCAAATCTAATTAAATCAAATATCGTAATACATATATGAGTGTTAGTAGTAAAAATTATATATAAACCTCGGTTGAAAAGGCCATTAAAGACCTCGAAAATTATATCCCTCGAACTAGTTTAAAGCTCACTTCTCACCCTTGGTATATAATGTTCTATTTTTCTATATTTGCTTATATATGAATGGATAGCAGATAAACAAATATTTATAAAAGTTTATTACATGCATTTAAAACGTTTATTAATAAAATAAGCTAACGATGCAGTAAGATTTTATTAGAAAATTACCCACTACCGATTTACCGTATTTGCAAGAATATTAATCGGTATTTAGAAAATGTGTTTCATACTCCCAATTTTATTTTTCGAGAGACAGAGTAGAGTAGTGGGTCTAAGCACTAAAATGGTTAAAGGACTATTATATTCATTATGTAAACAACATAAAAAACTATTTCAATACAATTACAAAAATAATTTAACTATACTTTTAATTAATTATAATTTTACCCTTGTCTGAAGTCAATATTGAGTAATAGTTCATCCGGTCTGACAAAAAATATTATTATTTTTAGCGAAACATTGAGACAGCCATATTTTGAAATGGTAATAAACAACAAAATATTCTTATAGATTTTCATTCATATTTAAATATTTATTTTGTTAGTGTTTTTCCCTAAGTTGTATTTTCCAAAGTTTATTGAAAGAAATATTTTTTTACTATGTAAATTATATAAGTTAACCGTAAAAAACCTATCTTCTGATAAAATTATATGTATGTTTTTCCTATGAATTTTAGTAATGAGAAATAACGAAGCCATGAGGTACACATAAACAGATTCATAATTTATTCAAAATGAATAGTATTATGGAATCGTACAAATAGTCACGATAAGTTAAGAA
This sequence comes from Diogma glabrata, assembly GCA_963693315.1. Lineage (NCBI taxonomy): Eukaryota > Metazoa > Arthropoda > Insecta > Diptera > Cylindrotomidae > Diogma > Diogma glabrata. Next base: position 235,714,474 of record OY856188.1, on the reverse strand, counting down.
ACTAGAAAAATGAAATATATTTACGTGCAAATATCCAGACTATTAAGCTGAATTTAAAATATTCGATTTTCTTTGTGTCACTCGAGTTTTTACCCAATCAGAAATAAGAATTTTATAAAAATCTCGGTTGACACAAAAATTTTATTGTGACTTTTTGCTTAGCATCTCATAAAACTTTAACTTTCAAGTTTACTTGGAGTACTTAGGACTGGAACAATTCATTGCAAGAGAAACTCGTTTTTATTTGATCTTTGTATGCAAGTGATTCAATTTAAATGTCCTTTGTCGTAAAAACAGACCATTTTAAATTCTACGTCTCTGCCACTAGTTTCAAGTTTTTAAGCGTAACAAATTAATTAATGACTCATTGCAATAAATCTTAATCGATATCTTTAAGGCAACAAATTTTAATCATTTTAAATGCATAAGCTTCATAACGATGCAGTCCTCATTGCTTGATCCACAATTTGATACATATTCGGAAGTTTAAAATAAAATAAAATAACATAATTGGACACAGGTGGAAAAGTCAAAATTTGAACTTGACCATTTTTGACTTTTCTGAAACTTGCCATATAAGTAGTATGGACAAAATCAAAAATAAAACTTATTGAGAAAATAAAACGTGTTGAGACAATTAACATAACAAAAAGAACTGACAATTCAAGTGTTTGAATTTTTTTAGTGCGAAGAAAGTATTGAATTTAACAGATAAAAATATGAATGAATTATAGATCAACTTTCATTTACTGCCACATTACTAAAAATATCTCGAAAACGTGTCTCGTGGTTGAACCATGTAGTTGTTGTGCCGGTGTTGTATCGGTGTCATGTCGTGTAGTGTAAAAACGTCGAAACAAACAAATTTGAACATAAAAAATGCCAAAAGCATTGAAATTGTCCACGGGTGCTTATATCGAGGATTAAGTAATACACCATATACCAAATTTAATTTACGGGAAACATTAAGAGCATGCCCGAAAAATACGCTCGAAAATTCCAGAAAAACTTTTAGCTACAAAAATTTCGTTCCAGAAATGCCTTGGAAGAAAACCTTACTACGTTAAGTGTACTATAGATTTTTTTTATTTTTAACTTTTGATTTGATTGTGCGTAAATGCATATGCATATGTTTTTACCCCAACCTCACCTTCATATTAAATTATTTACTTATCGGCTCTAATTATATCATTTAAAACGCATACCATATCTGTTTGAAAATAGGCAATTTCCAGGAATTATCAGGCTCAATACCATCAACTTTATTAGAAACTAAGCTTATAATACAATGTTTGTATTGATATTTTCTGCAAATAGTTTTGCAGTGACTTTTAGTCTCATTTATCTTGGGAATCAAAAATATTAACCTGAATTAAAGAATGAATTAAAATTCATGCAATGTTTAAATTTTATGCTATTTGTGAGTGTCAACAAAACTAAGGTACCGATTCACAAATTTTTGTAGAAAATATGTTTTTATTCGCCTACATATTAAAGTGTTACTTTATTACTGTGATTTGCGGCTTTAAAGTATCACTTTTCAACTATTTATTTTGTTGTCATAGCTACGTCCAAAAAAGTAAAAAGCATTTGTTTTTGTTGAAATTCGATGAAAAATAAAAATTTTTATCAAAGCAACCCTCAAATTCAAAATTTCATTATCCAATTAAAATAGTTGTTATCATTTGTTGTCATAGCTACACAATAATTTGGAAAAAATAATAAATATTTTGTCAAAGGTTGCTTGTCCCACATATTTTTATTTTAAAATTTATGAAAATTTATAATTTTAATTTAGAATAAACAAATTTTCTTAAAATATTTTGCTTGCGACAAATAAAAAATAGTATATGATGCACGGACGTAAGCTATTTTGGACTTAATGTGGGTGCAAATCTCGGCTAGCGCCTCGATTTGCAAACTCCACATCCGTCCAAAATCTTTAGCTTTACGTCCTAGCATCATAATGCACTATTATCATAAATCTGAGAAGAAATTATTTTAAAAATTCATGAATACTTTGCTGCGAGCCCAAAAATATAAATTAAATGTTGTAGAACTATCTTTTTGACTTTCGTTGGCCCTTTGGTTAGGCAAACAAAATTTAATTTACTCGAGAACTTAAACTTACAATTTAATAATAATGTATGATTACTAATTCTGCATTATGTAACTGTTTGATGTGGCTTTTTTCTTCGAAAATGTTGCTAGTTTAGCCATAACAGTTATTGATACTCCCCATCATTAGATAGTAATCCAGTTTTTGGGCCTTAAACATCTATCTTTGAAAATTGAATGACATGTGGTTTCAACAACATAATGTTACATGCGTTACAGCCCGAAAATCAATTATTTTTTGTCTGAATTTTGGATCACAGCTTAGAATAAAAAATAAATATTTTTATTTATTATTTACAATAAAAAAAATTTTATTCGAACGACTGTTAACATAGGTTTTCCAAGAGCAGCATCGTTTCCAAGAGATAAAAAATCAAAAGCTACGATTAAGCTGATAGGGCTAATTTGAACCCAACATCAATGGCTCAAAGTTTTCAGATGCGTTTTAGAAACAAGACGACTCAAATAAGCCACTTCTATGTAACATTACTATTTACTAATCCTCATTTTCTGAAAAGCAAGCTTTTCTCATTGACATTATGTTCCATTGATGACCCTTAACTCACGTTGATTTAGATGTGTGTTTCAATTTTTTCTTCAGAAAAGCAGATTCAATAGATGATTGCTAAAATCATCTATTAGATTTTGATTTCTTTTTTTAAAATAACCACTGTTTTTAAAATAACTTTTTTCCCCGCCATTTTTGTATCGTCTTGCCCTAACATGCTTTGAACTGAAGAAATTTAAATCACACCAAATTGATTGAAAATTTTGAGTTATCTTATAGACAATAATGGAACAAAACATAAATATTTTGTTTTGCCTTGGTATGACACTTTTTAAAAATTTCTTCAGAAATTTTCACTCAAAAATACTAGGACATTTAAATAATTTACTATATTCTATTAATTCACATTTCTGCAAAAGAAAATAATCGTGATAATTGCACTAGGGAAATTATCAGCGTTATTTAAATGTTATTGGTCAAATTCAATGATACCATTGCGTTTTCGATAATTTTATTGGGTTAAACTTAAATAAAAAATATGAAGGGGCTGAAATCTCACAGCTCTGAGATATCAAGACTTCAATTTTGGTTAAGGATTTTGATATAATTTTCGGCATAAAACTTTTATGAGGACATTGTTTTTATATCAAACATAAAACTCTTTGTAAAAGCACAAGTATTTTATCTCCGTTTAGAAATTTATTACATAACTAACACGAAACATCAATTCGTTGCCGGTACATTATAACAGATCATATATTTACATAATTTAATGAAAAGATGATAAACTCAACAAACTACTCAAAAACCTCTCCATTTAGCGTTGCGAGAAATATTAGAAAATCAAAAATTCAGAAATCAAAAAATATTCCAAATATTATAATAAAATCAAAAAATTAAATTTTTTTTCAAAATTCTAAAAATATTCCAGATATTATTACAAAATCAAAAACTTGAATTTATTCAAACAATTTTAAATTATTGCAAAAATTATAAAAAAATCAAAAATACAAATTTTATCAAAAATTATAAAAAAATATTACAAAATCAAAAATTGAAACTTTTTCCAAATCAAAAATTCAAAAAACTTTTTCCAGAATTCTAAAAATATCGCAAAAATTATGACAAAATCAAAAATACAAACTTTCTTCACACTTCCAAAAATATTCCAAAAATTATAATAAACTCAAAAATTTAAACTTTTTCAAAACTATAAAAATATTCCGAAAATTCATACTTAATCAAAAATACAAACTTTATTCAAAATTTCAAATATATTTCAAAAATTTTCATGTCTTTCATGTTCGCTAACATGTCAAACAAATAATAAATTTCATTTTTTCCAAAAAATTGAGCAAAAAAATGAAAATCATTCTTTTGACACATTTGACAACATTTTTTTTCAGCATTCCTGTACATCTCGACGAATTATACTACAACTGCTTCGTTGGTTGACTAAATTTTATTTTAAATAATATACTTTAATTTAATTTCCAATAAAAACTCATGGATTCAAATGATTTATTAGAAGAAAAACAAGATCAAACTTGTTCGACTAATTACAAAAATTATAATGCATTTTATTATGTAATAGGGGGTATCCCGCGGGCTTCGAGTTCGGGTTGCAAAAATAGTTTAATCTGCTTTAGCTTCAGCTGAACAATTTTTTTGACAAACTTATAATGCAATAATCTAGTTTTTGGTCTCATATACCAATCAGACAGACAAAAATTTTTTTTTGCTTTTTTAGAATCAGTAGGTCCTAGAACGTCGAGAAATGCCAAAAAAGTGGGGGTAAGAATTGCACTTTTAGCTCGAGAATTCAATACGTTGGTTTTTTCAAAACGGAAGCTTCTTTTTATAAATCTACTCTAAAATCCACAAACTTTAGTCTCGCATGAGTTGTTGTTCGTTTATTCTTAGAATAGTTTTTTTCTTCAGAATATTTTTAAGCAAAATTCCACATTCTATTTCTGATCTAAAGTTATGTGAAAGTTCCCTTTGATATTTTGAAAAAATCGATACTTACAAGTTACATTAATCCTAATGCAAATGAACGTTCTTTAACTGAAAATAACAATTTATTAGAAAAAAATTGGTGTGTTGATAAAAGGTTGCATGCTAACATCATTAGTATACATATTGAATGTATGTCTTCTAAAACAAATTAATAAAAAACTAATCTTAAGAAATCTTTTTGTTTTTTCCACAAATTTGCTTTTAATTATTTTGGTTTACTCAATTACTCAAATTCAAAATTTAATTACTCAAATATTTTTTCAATAATAGTCAAAAGTAAAACTCGATCAATATCAACCATTGCAAAATTGGGTAATTTTCATTTCATTATGGTTTTTTGTCAAAAATTTTGATTAATTAGTTTTCCGAAATAAAGTAATTAAAAATGAATTTAGAAAATAAAAATCAAATATAATTTTTCAAACAATTGTTCATCATGTTTCCCCAACTTACCACAAAAAATAAACAAATTTAACTTGCTGCAATTAATTTTGAAACTTAGCGTAATTTTATTTAGAAGCCTATATCGACAATGCAATCAGTTTTTGTGTTAATCCTAAATATGAAAAATTCCGGAAAATATTTTTAAAAGAAAATCACATTTTTGTTCAAATATGTTGAAGTTATTAGTTTAACTTAAATATTCATCTTGTATCATTCACTCACAGACGCTGAAGCTAAATGTTTCATAAATTTTTCATTGGACACATCCTTAATAATTAATAGAAATCATTTAGCTATACCATTATTTTTTTTTATATTGAAGAGTAAAATCCTTCAACTCTAGTTATAATTACACATAAATCATTCATTCGTTGTTATGTAACTGAATACTTACTTTGTATTTTCAATAGAGTTCAATGTAAATTTTTTTACAAAGATATTAAAATATTCATAGAATTAGAAGTTCATTTTTGCGTTTTTTTTTCAAAAAAAATCGATATCTTTCTTTTATACATCGTCAATAATAAACTTAAATGTGAAAGCAAATTGTGAAACGGAAAAATACAAAGCATTGTAGTAACATTTTATAATTAAGGGAAAAAGTTTATTTTTATAACTTTGTTTATCCATAAAGGAAATTTATGCATTGAATAAATATAATGAAGGATTATCATATATGGAATAGGATCAGATAAAAAAATAATACATATACCTTTAATGGAATCAGATCAAATATTTCATTATAAGAACTAATTAAGCAAACAAATGTAAAAAACCACAAAACCAAACCATATAAGCCGATGTTGATATGATAATCTTTCAGCTATTTTGACCACTATTTGCTGGTCAAATTAAAATTTTTTGTACATTCCGCTTTAGTTCTTCAAACAAATCAAACACAAAACTTTTCCATGTTATACAAATTCTAATTATTTACATCGGTAACAACTTTTATATAACAATAATGCTTTAATACTAAAATTCTAAATTTCGATGTTAATTTTAACTGCTTAGCTCAAAGCTTTTAAATGCAATTGGATTCATTTTCCTAAATAAAACAAACCAGATTACAACATACAAAAAAATTTAAAACTACAAAAACCACAAAAAAATAGCCAATTAATTTAATTTATATTTTGATGCAAGTAATTTTGAAACTAGATAAAACCATTTCAATATGTTACTCACGTGGCATCTGTATGCAAATTTTATTTATTTAAATTCATATGGAAAAATAAATTGATGGACATTAAAAAAACGACAGCCCTACAATTTATTGGAACAAAAAGTAGCATATGATAAAAGTTATGAACAATTAATGGTTATCAGTTACAAAACAGAAAAAAATATTTATATATAGTCATAAACTAAAGTGTCATGTGTCAAGTTACCATAACCGATAAAATATGTTCAAAAATTTGAAATGTAGAATAATTATGCAAATGCTTTGGTAAACAGAAATATAATTAGAGTTTTAAAAAGTTATTCAAATTTTATATATTTTACTAATATTATAATTTTATAAAAAATAACTAAGATTTATGGCTTATAATTAATAAACATTCATTTGGAAATTCAGTGTTTTCAAGAATCTTCTATGTATATAGAAAATAGCTCTGGTATTATATCTGACAATGCCAGACGTTTTAAGAAACTAAAATTTGATAAAAACAGTATACACTTCACTACCAGTCTGAAAATAAAGATTCCATATTTCATAAAAAAGCTTCAAGTCAAGTCAAGTAGTAATTTCCTAAGACAAAAATCCTAAGGCAAAAATTCAAAATAAATTTTTTACGAAAATTTCAAGAGCAAGTGGATTAGTTATAGCGTAAGCCCGTAGGACGAGGGTTATTATCAATGCTACTTGCTCGAAGAATTTCTCAAAAAATTATGAGAAATTTTTTTGCCAACTAAGATAAATAATTAAAACGAATATCTTTTAACTAAAAATTTTCAGTAACTTAATAATTTATAATTCTATCAATTCATATATCTGTAAAATGTAAAAAACAATAAATGTTCGTGAAAATTGTCCTAGGGAATAATACAAGTACTAAGTTTATTACTAGCTAATATTAGTAAAACGATTTAAGCGTTTATTTTTGAACAGTTAAATAAAATATTACAACGGTTCTCACAGAATCCTTTAATTTGTCAGCATTGTAATATTAGAAAAACAAAAGACAATTTAAAGGAATTAACCATTTTTGATACCAAACTAAAAACCAGCCAATAGGATGATAACTATCGATGACCATCGAAAAATAATTGAATCTAACCCGCGCATAAAACCTTCAAACCCCGTTTTGTGATTACAATGGTGCGAAATTTTTGTTTTTTTGGCTCATTTATTCTCCATAGCGTAGACTGTCTACAAATACTCCTCATCTTAAGCAAATATTTTCAAGTTTCAGATTGAATTTATTTGTTTCTTTATAAAACTTGTCAATCTAATCACATTGAACTTTTAGTGTATTGGTATTTTAATATTTACTAAAGTTCTAATGAAAATGCTTTGACATGACTCCAATCTAATCAAATTACTTACCCATTCATTAGCCTACTACATACCATGTAGTGTAGAATGGATACAGAAGAAAAAAGAATGCAAACAAAACATTTGCATAAAAAAAGTGCAAGCGGCACGTATATCTGCTAGAAATAGGTAGATTTCGGGGTCTCACAGTTTTGTGTACAAATAGAATTAGATGTGTCAGATTAGTTTACATAAAAAATTTAAGTAGAAAAAGAATAATTCAAAAAATGTATCATTCCAAACTAAAAACATTAACCGAAACAATTTTATCAATGCAATTTCGGAACAGTTTTATTTAATTTGGTTAAAACTACTTTTAGTAACTGATACAGGCGGATTGGGCTTAAACTAAAGTCGCTTGAATAAGTTTTATTTAAGTAATTACAAATGACCCCGAAATAAATAGAAAATTCAAAAAAAATTACTTACAACTACAGACATAAATTATTTACTATCATAACAATATAATAACAACAATGATGATAAAAATAATACCTGTTACCTGCATAGTCTGTTGATATCGTTCTATGGGCAGGATTCGGTTAACATCAATCCATGGGAGGCAGTTGATGGCATATCCAATAAGCATAACAAACAGGCTAATCGTAAACAAATTTTTATTTTTATTTATTATCTCTTGTTGATGAGTGTTACAAGTTCTTATATAACGTAAATTGGTTTTATTTTTGTTTAATATTCTTTTACATTGTAAAATTTAAATATTAAGTTCTAAAAGTAGAAATTAGCTCTTCTTAGATAATCTGCTTTTCAGTTTTATATGCTTTTCAGTTTTGACTTTTCAACAGAATCTTTATTTAAATAGATATGGTATTATTCAGTATTTGTCACAAACACGACACGACAACTGTTAATTATTTTGATTTTCAATTTAATAATTTTTTTGAGTATTCAATAACTGTTAATAGCACCATTTGTCACTATAGCAATCACTACATCAAAATCATAATCACAAAGGCTACACAAAACTTAACTGTAATGACTTTAACTCAATAATACTTAACTTTAACCCAAACAGAACTTAACTTAAACAAAATGGAATTTAAATGAACATCAGTCCACTTCAAAATTCATTTCCCGACTCCCCGACAACTTGAAATTTTTAATTCTTTCCGTTCAAAGTTTTTGAAGTTTTCGCCAATTCATTAAAAATATAGAATTTGTTTGTAACTTGATTTGATTTCAAATTACCAAATCAAAGAAAATTCAATCAATATACACACCAAGGTTAATACACTTAATATCGACACATTAATTATTGTAATTCATAATTCACGTGTCTTCAATTCGTTTATTTACCTTAGTTTGGTGTTATAAAATTTGCAACGTTAAACGATGCAAATTATACTTGCATTGGATTTCTTGGATTGTAAAATGTCAACCAATTATTTAGTAAAACAAATAAACTTGACACAAATTTTGGAGACGGTCATTAGAATTTAGGAGAGTAATTGGCAACTATTTTTAGAAACGATTAGACACTAGAAGAATTGGGCAATGTGACGAATGGAAGGAAAATTAAAATGGAAGATTTTCCATCCGGCACCATAACATATTAAATCAACCAAAGAACAAATTAACTTAAATCAATAATTTAAATTATTGTTAAATTGAATCCACAAAACAATCTTTTTAGTAAGTATATTTATTTATTTGACGCGTTTCGAATGTCAACAATAAATAAAATTGAATGATTTTATGAATCAAATCAGCATAACGTAAAGTAATTGCGTTTATCGAATTGTGAGTTAGGCCAATTCGAAGTAAGGTTAGAAGAACGTAACAGTATAATAAAAATAATAAAAGCAATTAAATAATAATAGTAATACAACAAAAAATAAAAACTCGTTTTAAAATATTTTATTGAATATCATTTAATAAAACCTTTATTAAAAACAATAAATTAAGTTAATGACTTAATCGAAAACAATAAATGTTTATTCTTTTTAAAATCACGAATTTGGTTTGAAGGAAGCATTAAAAATTGGAGCAACCAGTACCCTATTTCACCAAACTTACAAATTTGTAATTTCATGCAAATTTTCACAAATTTTGTTAAAATTTGTATGAAATTACAAATTTGTAAGTTTGGTGAAATAGGGTACAGGTTGTGTAATCAAAACAACTGTATGCGAAAAAAAAATTTCTATGGTCCTTCGAGCCGGTTTCAGTGATTTAGAAAAGAGTTGTTTACGTGGGAAACTGTACTTGCATTTAAAGACACATGGGAAAAAAGATGGGTAAAAATAAACTTAGCTAACTTAGCTAACTTAACTTAACTAAACATATAGAAGCTTAGACTATTCTCAAGTGTCCCTCGCCTGTATTATTTGCAACGATTCAGTCTATTTTCTGGTTGCGGTTCCCTTGAAGACTTAATTCAATCGATATTTGTTTTATATGGTTTGATCGTCCAATGCTTTTCAAATCTATCAGCGTTAACTGACTTTCGGTTAGTTGGAAAAACCTGGATATTGATAGTTATTATTGTTTAATGAAAAATATTTTGACCTGAATGATAATCGAAATCGGGTCCTCTAATTTGTAATCGAACTACTTCAACACTCGGTTACTCAACTCCCTTGTTTTTAAGACCAATTTATCACTATTCGTTAATTTCTCGCACTTTCACCGGTAAAGCAGTAGGGTTAGTTGAAATAGTCTTTGAATTTTTAACTTATCATTTTCATTACAATAATTATTCGTTATAAATTAACAAGCAAACTCTTCTTATGTCCCTTCTCACACTATGTTCTTTGTTTTTGTATCAGTTTGTATCAGTTTTCTGTTACTTTTAACGTATAGTCGTTGCAAAATTTCTTATTTGACTTAATCACTGTACATTGTTTCTGTATCGTTTCGATCCTCAATTGTTGCTCCCTGTTTTAAGAGGCAGATTATTATACAATATACTTTTAGCTTTAGATCTTTTATTTCTTCTATCGATTTCTGATGCTCTTGAGATCGTTTATCTTTGGGCTTATTTAAAAAAGTTTAGTATTTCATTCAAACTAGTTGTATTCGAAGCTTTTTTATTTGAAGGGGGTTTTTCTATTTTTTATTTTTGATTTTCACTTAGGTTTCTCTTTGTCTCAGTATAATTAAGTAAAGATATTCTTTAATGTAATGTTATATAAATGTAATGCTGTTATTTTTAATTAATTTTTTCCTCTTCTTTTATGCTAACAATACACAAGCACATCACTCACAATGTACTCGTTGTGTGGTGTCTACGCTTACAAAGATTTGATACAGCTTCTTCTTACAAGATAAGACCCTATGATTTTTTTATAAACAACTAAAATAAAACTTAGTTGCCCATACAAACTTTCTTTTGTCCTCAACACTCAGTTTTAAAAATTCCGGACATTTACTTAACCAATGTATCTTGTCATACTTTGCACAAACACACCGTTGATGAGCGTTATCCCTACTCCAGTAGCCCTACTCCAGTAAATCGTAAAATAGGAATTGAGAAATAAATTATAGCAATTTTTTCTATGATAGCAAATGAAAAGTCTATTTTCATCACGCTAAATGCCCTGTGAAAATGGGTTCTAATGGGTTCTTTTACTCCTATAGTGTAAAAAGAATAACAAATTGCAGTTGCTATGGTTTCTCATAAAAAAATAAAATATGAATTTTTAATGTTATGTTGTCAATTTTTAATTTTATAATTTATAGTAAATATCGTAGCTATCATAGAAAAAATTGCATTTCCTACGCGCGATAAAAACGTTGTTCGTTTGTGAACATGTCTCACTCGACGCTGGCGCGTATTGTGAAGAAATGCTCACTCACTTGTTTGAAAAACATTGTTTTCATCTCTTGTAGGAAAATATACTAATTTCGTCAGTAGTATTCCGTGACGCGGGAAATAACAAATTCGTATTGGAAAATATTTCTTTATTTCATTTATTGCACTTTTTTCTCAATTCCCAATTCTCACCGAAACTCCGCAATAACAGGTCGTTCAATAAGTCCGTAGGATAAGTAAGAAAAAAACAACATTTTGACAAAACTCGATTTTTTTATTCAACATAGTTGCCTTCGAGGGCGATACAACGAGTATAGCGATTTTCCAACTTTTCTATACCACTTTTATAGTACGATTTCTCTTTCTCGTCAAAATAGGCCTCAGTTTCAGCGATTACTTCATCATTGGACTTAAATTTCTTTCCAGCAAGCATTCTCTTGAGATCTGAAAACAGGAAAAAGTCGCTGGGGGCTAAATCTGAAGAATATGGTGGGTGGGTAAGCAATTCAAAGCCCAATTCATTCAATTTTGCCATCGTTTTCATCGATCTGTGACACGGTGCATTATCTTGGTGAAACAACACTTTTTTCTTTTGCAAATGTGGCCGTTTCTTTGCGATTTCAGCCTTCAATCGATCCAAAAGTTCACAGTAATACTCGCTGTTGATGGTGGTTCCTTTTTGGAGATAGTCGATGAATATTATTCCGTTCGTATCCCAAAATACAGACGCCAACACCTTACCGGCCGACTGTTGCGTTTTTGCTCGCTTTGGATTCGGTTCGTCGACTGCTGTCCACTCAGCTGACTGTCTTTTGGATTCTGGTGTGTAATTGTGAAGCCATGTCTCATGTCTCTTTATTGCGGTTTAACAGTGCCAAAGACTCCTCCGAAGCATCGATTCGTTGTTGTTTTTGGTCGACTGTGAGCTCACGCGGCACCCAATTTTCACAGAGCTTTCGCATACCCAAATGTTCATGTAAAATGGTAAAAACACTACCATCTGCTACCTTTACAATGTCAGCTATTTCGTGCACCTTCAATTTGCGATCGTTCATAACCAATTTGTGGATTTTTTTTATGTTTTCTGGAATAACAGCCTCATTTGGGCGTCCACTGCGCTCTGCATCTTTTGTGCTGGTACGACCACATTTAAATTCAGCCATCCACTTCTCTACCATTTGTCTCGATGGAGCAGAGTTTGGATAATGTTTATCAAGCCATTGTTTGGTTTCCACTGTATTTTTTTTCATCAAAAAGCAATGCTTTATTAAAATTCGAAATTCACTTTTTTCCATTTTTTTTCAAAAACAAAAGTTGCTTCACACAAAATGCTATAACTCACGAATCAACAGTCAGATTGCTGTCAAAATTATACACGTATCGTTTGAAGGTTAGTACTAAATAAAAATCATATGGAAAAAATTCTAGTAACGCCATCTATGTGTCATCCTACGGACTTATTGAATGACCTAGTAGGCGAACAGGCTGTTTTTGTGTTTGAATCGAATTTTTCATAAAACAACTGAATTAACCAAAGGTTTTGTCGTTTCGGCCAATGTGCCAACATTTTTGAGTTCCCACAATATTTCATCGTTAACGTCAGCCATCTAATATAAGCTCTTTGATGATGCTCCCACTATTTTAGGTTGATTGAAAAACAGTTCAAGTAAGCTCGAAACAATTAAACATGGTCCGGCGCAACGTTTTTTGATCTTATTTAATTCTTCGTTATCAATTTCATAGCTTCATTTTGCAACAAGTTTTTTAAGCGTTTAAATTTGGAAGACATTTTGCACTAATGCCTTAAAAATATCACAGGATATAGACAATTTCGAGTAAACCCTGAAAAAGATTCAATTAGTTTTGGTAGCTGGAGATCTTCAAATTTCTTAAATAATTGCGTCATTTCTTTCCATAAGACCTTTTGTTTCGTGGAACTATCATTTTTTGCACTTTGTTTTTTATTTTCTCTATTTCATATGTGGTTTTGGTTATCTTTATCATCAACTTTGGCTTGGTTGAAAAGTATAAATTTTCAGTTTCTGCTATGGCTTCAGCACAAACTCAAACGCGTCATTTAAGAAATTTTTAACCTTACCCACTTTTTATTGGTGAATATTTATTTCTTTTTTTAAGCGCTGAATCCGGCTCGAAGGACCATGAAAAGTTTTCTCTTGCAAGTTATTTTGATTACACAACCTGGTTACTCCAATTTCTAATGTTTCCTTCAAACCAAATTTGTGATGCTGAAAAGAAAATTTATTGTTTTCAGTTTATGTTTATTCTGAAGTCTTGATGATAAAGAAAAAATATGAAGGGGCTGAATCTCACAGCTCTGAGATATCAAGACTTTGGTCTGGGTTAAGGATTTTGATAAAGTTTTCGGCAAAAAACTTTTATGAGGACATGGTTTTTAGTTTTGGGCAGCGATGTATATCAAACATAACTTTTTGTTAAAGTACATGTATTTTTTATACATGTAGTTTAGATATGTATTACAAAACTAACACGAAACACCAATACGTTGTCGGAAAATTATAACAGATCATAAATAAACATAATTTAGTGAAAAGATTATACAATCAGCAAACTACTCAAAACCTCTCCATTTAGCGAAAATATTTCAAAATCACAAATTCATATTTCTTTCAAAATTCCAAAAATATTGTAAGAATTAAATAAAATCAAAAATTCAAACTCTTTTAAAACAAAATTCTAAAAATATTTCAAAAATTATTACAAAATCAAAAATTAAATTTTTTTTCAAATATTCTAAAAATATTGCAAAAATTATAACAAAATCAAAAATTGTAGGTTTTACCAAAATTATAATAAAATCAAAAATTTAAAATTTTTCAAAATTCTAAAAATATTCCAAAAATTAGAATAAAATCAAAAATTTAAACTTCTTAATTATAATAATATTCCAAAAATTCTTAAAAATTCAAAAATTAAAACTTTTTCCAAAATTCTAAAAACATTGCAAAAATTATAATTATATCAAAAATTGAAACTTTTTAAAAAATTATAGTCAAATCAAAAATTTAAAATTTTTCAAAATTCTAAAGATATTCCAAAAATTCTTACAAAATCAAAAATTGAAACTTTTTTCAAAATTCTAAAATTATTGCAAAAATTCTTAATTCACAAACTTAAAAAATCAAACTTTTTCCAAATCGAAAATAGAATAAAAAGTGCATGTTATAGTGCTTGTGTTAGTGTTTATTTAACCTTCACGTGAACAGTATCTACCCGGGTAGATATCGTGAACATACCTGTTCAGCTATGTGACTAATTTTTAAATTGATTTTGCAAAATCTGAGAAAAAAATATTTTGGACTTCCTTTTAACAGTTATTTTGGATTTTTATGGTTTTTTTACGCAAGAAAACAATATCTACCCGGGTAGTTTTTTTTTGCTTGAGTTTTATATGAACATTTTTACTGGTCAATGTGAAAAACAAGTAACTTTATTGTTAAATACATGCTTTTATTGTATTTTTACACATAATTTATGTTATGATATGAATACACGTTTGATATTATTACACGTTTGTTGATATTATGTAAGTTGATATTATGTAAGAAAACAATTCTACCCGGGTAGATATTTTTTTTCCTTTTTTCTTATATGAAAATTTTTACTGGTCAATGTGAAAAAATAAGTAACTTTATTTTTAAATATATGCTTTTATTGTATGCTTACACAAAATTAAAATAAATACACAGTTACGTTTGTTGATATTATGATTTATGTAATATCTACCGGGGTAGATATTGTTCATTTCAGTCGCTAAAAATTTTCGTTCACGCGAAGGTTAAAGGAAAAAAAACAAATAATCGAAAATAGAAAAATTAGTGTATGGTATAGTGTTTGTGTTAGTGTTTATGAAAATAAAACTGTTGAAGAACGGAGCGTACATTTATATAATTGGTGAGATTGTTCTTTTTTTTAGATAATTATTTGGTATTTTATATTTGCCGTTACCAGACAGGCAGGTAAAATTTTACCTTTTATTGCTTTGACGTAATAAATTTATTTATTATTTTGGTAACAGGGAAGGTAAAATTTGGTTTTAGTTGTTACTAACCCTTTATTTGTACTCTTCAATTTTGTTAGTGTCTTTTGTATCCCCATTTTTTTTGCTTTTCTCTTATCGAGCTACTGTTGCATGAAACCTGCTATCGTGTTTTTGTGACAGAGATGCCCAGTTTCTTTTGTATTGTGTAGTGTTGAAATTAATGCCTGGCCGAATTTCAGTATCTATACCTGCAATGTCAAAGGGTAAGTCTTTGTCTCAACAAAAAGGTAGCAGAGTAAACCAACAGCTTAGCATTGACTTCACCAATATAAGAGGTCTCAATTCGAATCTGAACGAGGTTCATCACTACATCGAAAAAAATAAACCTGACATATTGTTTCTTACCGAAACAATTGTTAGTGGCAAAGCATCGAAATTGGATCTCGATAAATACCGGATACCTAGTTACGAATCGGAACATTCCTTTTATAACAAGCATGGTGTCTGTGTATCTGTTCGAGATTCACTTTCATGTATGACAATTAAGGCCCACGAGTTGAACTCTAAGCACCATAATTCTATAGCACTGAAGATCTCAGGTGTTGATGAAACTATGTTTGTAATAGGATTATACAGATCCCCAAATTCTTCCCCAGGATGTCCCTTTTTCGATAAAATATCGGCTAATCTAGACAAGATTACCACGGACTACCCAAAGCAAGACTGGTCATTCTTGGAGACTTTAATATTCATAATAAAGAATGGCTTAAGTATTCATCGCGCACTGACGACGTAGGAAGGCAAACCGAACTGATACTCGCAGATTATCACGGTTTGACGCAAATGATAGAGTGTCCCACTAGAATCGCAGACAATTCACATCATAACAATAATTTGCTGGATCTGTTTTTGACAAACGAACCAGAAACTACGAGGACAAAAGTTGAACAACCCCTCGGAACATCGGACCATTTACTAATATCAGCAATAGTGCAATTTACATCACCGACACAAATTAAAGCAAATCCTCGTCGGGTTTGGAACTATAAACGCGCTGACTGGGAGGGACTGAGAAACTTTTATGATGAAACACCTTGGAAAACTATTTGTTGTGTTGATCAAGATCCTAGCACATCGGCAATAAGAATTTCTGAAATCAATCTGAATTATTGATGATAAGCAGTATGGTTTTCGTAGAAGTCATGCAACAGGTGATCTGTTAGCCTACGTATCCCATCTCTGGAACAAATCGCTGGAAAACCACGGTGAAACATTCAGTATTTCACTTGACATTTCTAAAGCATTTGATAAAGTTTGGCATAAAAATCTTATAGCTAAATTAAAATCTTATGGCATAGACCATCTTACTGTCTCATGGATTCATAGTTTTCTTACAGGACGCCAATCTCATGTTAATTTAGATGGTATCACATCCAATATTTTCACAACCAATGCTGGGGGTTCCCCAAGGTTCAGCACTCTCACCAACCTTGTTTCTTATATACATTAATGACTTACTTATTTCCACAGTGCACCCAATCCATAGTTTTGCTGATGACAGCACATTACATGCATCACATGCATCTCCTAAATTTCAATCTCATACTGCAGTTACCACTGATAGAGAGCTGCTAATTGATTCCATCAACAAAGATCTAGAGCGTATAATGGAATGGGGTGGTCGTAATTTTGTTTCATTTAATCCAACCAAAACCAAATTATGCCGTCTTTCACGAATAGAGCGACATAAAAATTTTCCTATTAAAATAAACCATGAGAAATCGCGTGAGGTTGAATCAGTTAGACTTCTTGGAGTGGATATTCAAAATAACCTGAAATTGAATAAATATGTGTTCAACCTCGCTAAATCTGCAATGCAAAAATTAGGATTCTTGAGTCGATGTAAAAAGTATTTCAATCCCGAGCAAATTTTGCTAATCTTCAAGTCCTTTATTCGTCCATGTATGGAGTACTGCTGTCATGTTTGGGGAGGTGCTTGTCAGTCAACAATAAATTGTCTAGACTCTGTACAGAGAAAAGCAATACGGTTGATTTGTAATACCGAACTAACGGACCAGCTTGATTCACTTCAGCACAGTAGAAATGTGGCTGGATTGTCAATCTACTATAAATATAACTTTAGCGAATTCTCTTCTAAGGAAATTCAAAATATCCTTCCTTCGTGTGCGCAGTATAATCGTTTGTTGAAGAGCTGCCGAGTTATCCCATTCATTTGTTGTACAAATACCTCGTTGTAGAACTGTGTCCTTCCAAAACGACTATTTTAATAGAGTGGCCAAATTATGGAACTCAATGCCTTCCTCTGTATTTCCCGATAAATTTTCCCCCCAGGCATTTAAAGAAAATGTTCATCATAATTTAAAACAATTAGTATAGTTATCCCTATATCCCCATTCCTTCCATTTTCCTCATCTCCTTCCTTTATAGTTGACATGGTATCTTCGAAAATTCAAAGAATCTAAATAATGTTTAGAAAATAAATAATGTTTTTAAATATAATAATATTTAGTGTGCTAAACATGTCTAACTAATTAATAAAAAAAAAAAAAATTCTAAAAATATTCCAAAAATTCTTAAAAATTCAAAAATTCAAACTTTTTCATAACTCTAAAAATATTGCAAAAATTATAACAATATCAAAAATTGAAACTTTTTCCAAAATTGTAAAAATTATAATAAAATCAAAAATTTTAAATTTTTTAAAATTTTAAAAATTCTCCAAAAATTCTTACAAAATCAAAAATTGAAACTTTTTCAAAATTCCAAAGTATTTCAAAAACTATAACAAATTCAAAAATTTCCATGTTCTAGACAAACATCTAAATTTTTTTTTCCAAAAAATTATCTAAAAAAATAAATGAAATCATTTTTTTGACAATGTTTTTTTGACGAATTTGTGCAATAAAATTCTCAATAATAATAATTTCATGTTCATTATAGATTTCATTTCATACAACTAACTAATTTCATTTTTTTCTAAAAAGATAAATGAAAACCATTCTTTTGACACACTTGACATTATGTTTTTACTAACTTATAATTCTCAATAATAATAATAAAATTTCATGTCGTACAAATAATTAATTTTATTTTTCCAAAAAATTGGGTAAAAAGATAAATAAAAATCTATCTTTTGACTCACACAACAACATTTTTTTGAGAAACTTATAATGCCATAATTTTCAATAATAATAATAATAATTCATGTCAAACAAATAATTAATTTTATATTTTTCCAAAAAATTTGGTAAAAAAATAAATAAAAATCTTTCTTTTGACATACTTGACAACGTTTTTTGACAAACTTATAGTGCAATAATCTAGTTTTTGGTATTACATACCAATCCCGACCATCAAAATTTCTCCACATTCTTTGTGCCTACTCGTAATCACTTAAAATGAACGTTTTTTAAGCGAAAAAATGCATATTTCCTTGACTACACTTGACGACTTTTTTGACACACTAACAGTTATCGAACACATCGTCCTTTCAGCTCTTACCATTGAGTATACCTGCTTTTAACCAAAATTTTTAAAATCCCTTCAGCCGTTTTCTATATTTCGTCGGTTGTGATTGCCGGGCTGCCGGCCGGCAGACAGACATACATTTTATTTTTTGCTTTTCTAGAATCAGTAGGTCCTAAAACGTCGAGAAATGCCAAAAAAGTGAGGCTAAGAATTTCACTTTTCGCTCATGAATGTAATACTTACGTCTTTCAGACCTAAGTAATATTGTACAATTTGTTTTGGTTGTATAGCATTGTTAGAGAAAGCAACTACATATATTAATTATGAGACAAAAGTAAGTTTTATCAGTTGTTTTTTACATTGTTTCACATACAATCATAATGTATTATATGAAACAATTGATAGGTTTTAAGTTTTTCTTTGTATCATTTCATTCTCAACTATTGATAAATTAGTATTTTTATATTTATTTTGGTGTATTCCCAAATTTTAAAAATTAATTTTAAAAACTAAAAACATTTCATATTCACAACAATACCTTAAAAAATAAACACATATTTTTATATCGATTTTGTGATTTAAACTGGAAGAAATCAACACATATCAAACGTGAATTCATGTATTTTAATTAACTGTCTCTTTTCAACTATTTGGAAAACTCAACTCTAATTTTATTGTAATCAACCACACACTTTCTATTTATATTAAGAGTGAATTGGCAAAAATAGTCAAACCAGATATGAAGAACACATTATTAATACATAAGCAAAAATGTCAAAACAACAAACAAACAACCAGGTGGTAACAGATTGAATCAATTTCTTTTTAAATTCAGAAGTTTTAGTTTATTTTATATAAAAGCAAAAAAGTAATAAACAATAATATACACTTTACCAGCAGGTGACACTTTTTATCAATTCAATACATGGTTGACTAAAGTTTTTCTATAAACTTTGTTTTATGTTTTTTTTTATGTAACAAAACCTACCTGTTTGTGGTAATATGTTATAGTTATGATATTTGAATTGGTTCAGTGGATAGGTACAAAAATAAATATCGTGGTATATATGCGTTTATAAGATCTAACTATTATGTATATTTTTAAAAAAAGAAACCCATTTTAACAACGCCAGTCACAAAAGAAACAATATGTTCGCCAAAATGATAACTCATCTTTAGCAGAAAAGTTCGAATAATTTGCAGCATATTGAGACTAAAATAGGAACCGTTTTGGGTTTCAGCTAAAATTAGCAATAAATAGCAGAGGCAAAGTTTGTATTCCTGCCCTATTCAGAGATCTTTTAAAAAATCAAATCATTAGTTAATTGTGTACGTATCAAGAATCAGTTATTGTTTGGACCTAGGTTGTGGGTCCTAGGTCTAAAAAGGTTTTTATTTGTTCTTGTAATACATAATAAATTCCTACTATACAAGCATAAAATACATTTTATTTTTTAAAAAAATAATTTATTTATTTCCTATTTATTAAATTTATCCGGTGATTGACTGATAAATAAATTTTAAAAAAATATTCGTTTTGTTTGTTTCTTTCTTTTATAATTAATTTTCTATGACTTTAATACGATGATGATTTGCTTTGTTCTCTTTCATATAACATGTAATAAAATAAGTAAAGTCGGTTTAACTTATTTATTTTATCAAACGTTTTATGTCTATCAACACACTGCCTTTAAATACCTATGTCCTGTTCAAATAACGTCGGGGTCACCAGTTTGGAGAAAGTTAAGTTTTTCTCCCACCTTGGAAGTTATTTCCTCTGAATTTATTTACTCCATTTGAAATTAATACCTTGTTGATACAAACTAGAAAATCATTTTGATTTATCATTTTGGAGTTTAACAAAACTATTATAGATTAAACTACATGTCTCAAATACGAAGTTTGTTTCCGTTCACCATTAATGCTTTTAAGCCTAGAACTAAACAAAATTGATAATAATAAAACTGAAAATATAACATTACGAAAATCTTAACCTGAACGGTTGGGTTTTGATTTCACTTAGAAAGAGATTACAATAAATGTATAATGGTTGCTACTGTGTTTGAACTTATATGAGTGGGATACATAATGCTCTCTAACAATAACAATTTTTTTTAAAATAAACAAATGTAAGAATAAAATCCCCAAAAAAACGGATACTGAACAACATAATGTAAATCAATTCTAATTCACCACAAACGCTCAAAAATAAATAAAGTTATTTGAAATAACAATAAACAACTATTATAATTATTAAACTGCTTTTATTGGTTCATGGAACAGTTTTGCTGTCTTATTTAACAGTTTATTGTCTTATTTAACAAATGTTTCGTAATATTAATGAATTGTTCATTGAATGAACGAAAGGAGTTCAAAAAATCTCTTTATTTAAATAGTTGTGGTTAGAAAGTAAAAATGCATTGATTGTTTTGATACCATAAACGAAGCTTGGTTAACAAAAGCTTATAATAGTCAAAATAACATTAATTAGGATCATAATTTATGAACTTTGTAAATACAGCAACTGCTCAAATAACAGCACACATGTTTTACCATACCACTTTTGCGTTTACAGCAATTCATAATGTAACACTTTATTTTACTTAAAACTAAATACAAATTTCAGTTAGATTTTTGTAATGACTAATGAGTCATAAATCGTTCAAAAATATATATCAAAAATAACCCATTTCTAACAAAATATTAAAATTTTATGCAAAAACAAAACTTTTAAGCTTCGGCAAAAATTGTTGATGGATTTCAAAGTCATTTTTCATTTTACGATATACCTATTTGATTTTTTTTCTGATTTATGGTAGAACATTTTTTTTATTTCTTTAAGATGATTGATGTTTTGTCTTATATTATTATTAATTTATTGTAGATTCGAATAAACGAATAGTATTAAGCCAAAGAAATAGAATGTTTACAGCAACAAATTTTATGGAAATCACACACACACACGAGTGGTAATTATTTCTTTGGTCGTTGATAAGAAATTTCCATTTTCAAAACGTCAGTCAAATGTTAGACTCGTAAATCAAACTGATGGTATCGAGAAAGATCTAATTAAAGCATTTTACTTTTGCTTTTCTTTTTATATGCAATGATTGTTGTGAGTAGAATTTATATCATTTGCGGTATTCAATGTATAACCGAAAATAAATTATTTCGATTAATTGGATACATGCGACAGAATAACTTTAATACGTTTTTTTACTGTCATCAATCTCTTCTCCAAAAAGATTTTGATTGATAGTTTTAATAATATAAATAAAATGAATAATGTATTGTGTTGAATTATAATTTTTTCGTTTCTTTCTTATTACTAGGTGCTGTTGGTGGAGATGGAGATGATGGAGATGATAAAGAGAAGGCAGAGGAAGAGGAAAGAGAGCGTCAAGAAGCTATTAAAGAGGCTGAAGATCGACGTAAGGAAAAACACCGTAAAATGGAAGAAGAACGGGAAAAAATGCGACAAGAAATCAGAGATAAGGTTCGTGCAATACAAAACTTTATTTTAAAAAATTGAATAAGAACAATATCAGGATTTGTAGAATATTTTAAGGTTATGTAAAAAAACTCATCCAACAAAAAATAGTTTCTTACTACTAGTTTTTAAATCGCAATGCGAGTGCCTACTAACCCTAAATAAACTTTTTATTAATAATAATATGTACAGCTGCTGAGCATTTTCTTGTGTGTTCGTGAGTGGCGATTATCTGAATTAATTTCAAGCATCAGGCTTTTGAATTAAATCCAATTCACTATCTTAACAGATTCAACAAAACGTTCTTACAACACTGAGTTTATTTTCGCACAGCAAAATTTCTAGATTTCCACCATTTTTCTTAGTTTTTAATGAAAAGAGTGGGGGTGGCTGGTTTTCTGTAACAATTCTTTTTATTAATTTTCAATGTTTATAGTGGCGGCGGCTGGTACATCTAAAACTTATGTCGTTATAATAATAGTGGAGGCGGCTGGTTTCTTCAAAAACTATTTCTTAATGTTATAGTGGGGGCGGCTGGTTTATTCAAATAACTGTTTTTCAATTTCTAGGAAAACATTTATCGTAAAATTTTAACGTGTCGAATTTTGATGCTTTCATTTTCTGTGTAAGTTAGTAGGTTGATTGTTAAAAAAAACTATAATGGTATTTACCATGTACGTAATGACTCAAAAGTTTCAAGTGTTTTGAGTTTTTTTTTTAATTTTAATTTTAATTGGAAGAAAAGCATTCGATTTATAGTAATTTTTTCAGCAAGCTTAAGAAACGTAGTCAGTTTTATTATTGATTAATACTTTAAGTAAACAATGTTTTGCTTCAATCTACAAAAGTTTAAACGTAGCTTCCTTTAATTTCAAGATAGTTGTTTCAGGTAGTGCAGCACAATAGTACAAAAAACCAAATTAAACATATTTAAATATATAATGCAAACAAAATATTTTCGACTGCTTAATCTTTCTCAATCAAAAAACTTACCAATTTCTGTATTTCCTTTGAAAAAATTCAAATCTAGTTCGTAAATGAAGCATAAAATACTACCAAAATTTATCATGTATATATAATGGCAAAATACAATTTTTGCTTCTAATCCACTTTTTTATATCCCATTCTAATTTGTTCACCTTATTGATTGTTCGAAAAACAATCTAACTTTTATCCACTTGTCAAATACTTGATAAACAGGAAAAGCAATACAATTCACTAGGCTTAATGGGATTACTATCAACTCCCCCTGAAACTATAAGTTCAATTATTACTTGGTTTCCTGTAAACTCTTTTGAGTATCATTTACGTAAATTATAAATTTGATATTAAAGCGACAATTCTGAAAAAGCTGTAACAAAAACTTATCCTAACAACTTTTTTTTTTGTTAACTTCTTGTCACGCAATTTGTTGTGAGTTAATTTAAGGGAATCATTTTTCATTTAAAGCACATAATTAATTTCAAATATTCTAAAAAAAAAACAGAAAGCACAAATAAAATATCCTGATTACTCACTTATAATATTTCTTATTGAGAAATTAGAAAATGAATTGAAAGTTAAATTCAAAAAGTTGTTAATTTTTATGAATAAGCAATAATTATAAGCAATTAAAAGGAAATTTCGAAAATTAATTTTACTCTTTAGAACTGTAGAATTTTTTTTAATTAATTACAAATAAATCAGTAATTTGTTTTGATTACAACAACGTTTTATTTGATTTTAATTGGATTGAAATTTGAATTTTCCTAACGAAGCCTAACGAACTGTTTTATTCGATTAAGGTTTTAAAGAAATTAAATCAACACATATTGATAGAATTGTACGTAAAAGAAAAAATATGAGATATAAATAACATTTAAATGTAGATATTTTTGTAGAGGTAAGTCATGTAAGAGGCGTAGCACTTTTGACTGCGCCAATTACTTAATATGCTTAATTATATTGAAGTCAAGATGACTAGAATTCTTTCACAAAGAATCGGTAAGTGTTTCCTGTTCTATACTCTGTACTGCTGTACTGCTGTACGCAAATATCAATCACTAAATCGTAAGTGTGACAAAAAATGCATGTTCATAAAACGTTACCAAAAATTAGTGATAAGCAGACAATTATTTGTGTTTTGCAATTTCCAAAAATAAAGTGTGACTTTTTTAAGAGTTTTATAAATTCCAAAGGGATGGAACTCATAAAATCATGATGTGAAATCTTAAATAAAAGTGGTCACCATGGTGTAATTTGTTATCCAATTTGAGATTGGTTGAATTCTCTCTGCTTATATGTAAATCTTGTTTTTCAAATTGTGACTCTTTTCTTGGTTATTCTCGTTGATAATGATGTTTGGCTTGGAGTTATCGAATGAGTTTTCTGTTGTGATGGTGCAGATTCATTATTTCCACACTCTGTAATGGACGTTATAAATGTGTTAATTTGTTTACAATCAAAACTTTCAACCTGTTTGTCCAATATATAAACTATGACAATTAATTATGTTAAATACGAAAACTACTCCGTGTTGTCTTCTGTTATAAATTTAATCATACAATTTACAAACCATTCCTTTTACTGCTGAGCGTGGCTTGTTAGTTATGTGCATTTTACTGTAATTAATTGTAAAATTTTTTGGTATGCTACCATTAACCTAGCGTATTGAGGAGTTATTGGTAAAGAAGTTGCTTTTTGGTAACTGGATCGTAAATGGTATGAATTCATAATATTTTAATAGTTTTCCAATTTCCCGTCTGTTGGTTCCTGTTTTAGATATTTTGTTATATAATATGTGGGTCTATTATAAGAATTGATGATTCTTTGGCACCACATTTTAATGGTTTTTATCTTGGTCTTGTTACAATTTTGTTTTGTATTATGCTTTCATTGTTTTTATGTTATGGTAATTAGTAATAAATCTCAATCATCATATTTTTATTTAGACGACTTTCCCAATAACTTTTCATTTATTTTAAATACGAAAAAACCACAAACCTATTTCAATATTTTGGTTTCTCATTAAACTTAATTACAAATTAATCTCAAACCAATTTATCTGTAAATTTTAAATCCTTTTATTTCGAATAAGTAACAACATATCACAAAAGGATGGATATAATTATTTAAATTGATATATTGGTTATTTTATTTTATAAGAATATAGTATGGACATTATTTGAACAACAAATAGACGTCTCGAAATAAATTTAGTTTAAATATGGTTTACTATAATTAATTGTGACATGAAATTTTACTTTATGAAAAAAGTAATGAGTTTTTGTACAAATAATGAGTTATTTTCATATTAAATCTTCCAGTGTTATCCGCAAACTTTTTAGTTCATTAAGATTCACAATCTCAATTGATTCAGTTAATCATACACTTAAGTTCTATTTTATGCCAGTTGTTTATTTTAATTAATTTATGTCAATCAAGTCAAGTCCAGACCACGGAAACCAAAAATTAGAAAACGAACAAAACCAATACTATAAAAAACAAAATATAACGTTTTGTTTTCTAAATCCTATTAATTTTCAGATTAAAATTATTT
Organism: Diogma glabrata; assembly: GCA_963693315.1. NCBI lineage: Eukaryota > Metazoa > Arthropoda > Insecta > Diptera > Cylindrotomidae > Diogma > Diogma glabrata. Next base: position 235,688,533 of record OY856188.1, on the reverse strand, counting down.
TCTATACATTTTGTTTCAATTCAAATGAACATTGAAGCATAATAGAATCAAGTCACGTTTTTAAGGTAAACCCAAAAACAAATGAAACGGAAAAATGAATAAAAGAAAAGAAAACTTTTAAAGAAAAATCTTTCGGTTAAGCGAAAAAAAGAAAACGTTTCATATACAACTTTGTTCTATTACATGCTTCAATTCACACTTCGATTGCTAACTAAATGGAAATTGATGTCAATTATTAGCGTTGTGGTTCAACCTTTCTTACTCTCAGAATCGATATTAGATTATTCAAACTATTAAAAAGAAAAGTTGGAAAAATAAATAAAAATACAGTTCTATTTATTTTTCCGATTCCTCCTTTAGAAACATTTAATTGTTTTATAATTATTTTCCGTGTGTTTCTTTCGTTTTTTGTTTTATAAACGTATTTATGTGAACTATGCTTTATTTTTTACTAAAATTACGGAATAATTATGGAAGTATTAAGATATGATAAACGGTATCTATTAAGATATGATAAACGGTAAAGTCTGGGTTTTATTGTTATTTATCGAATAACACATACATGTTTTACGAGCTTAAATTTCATTTATATAATTCATACTTAAAACGGGTAAGTCGATAACCTTTGAATTTTTATTTTGTATTTAAAATAAATAAAAAACAAGTGCACACCATTGAACCTAATTGGAGTCAAATTGACTCTAGTAGGGAGTCCGTTTTTAATATCGACTCCCTAACGGAGTCAGATTGACTTCCTTTAGGTAAATCACCATAAATTTGTTAAAGATTTTCATATAATATAAATTTTTCATACTAAAACAATGTGTTAAAGAGTGTTAAAATTTTATTAAAGTAAAGTTAAATGTAAATTTTTTTTAAACTGAAAAACTTTAGAACAGCGGGATGGATGTTGAAGAAAATGAGATGTTTTAACAAATATTTAAATAATTTTCTAATAAAGATAAAAACTTATTGTTGGGAAAATGGTGAATATTAAGGAATAAATTTTTGATTATCGTAGACTTCAGTTTAGCATAATTAAATGGGATTCAAATAAATAGTTTGAATAATAATAATAAACAGTCAGTATTATGACGAATAAGGAGGCTAACTGAATAACTGGTAAACTGATTTTAATTGGGTGAACCGTGTAAGACAATTCACACCTAATTTACACCCATGATTATTGAATAGGACTTAGTTCATTGAATAAACATTGAGCTTTTGAATATGGAAATCGAACTTATAAGCAAGAATGTCTCCAAAAAAATATATTAAGATACTTACGTCATCTCGTAATGCTTAGTAACTTACATGTCTTTATCGGGTAAGTTAAAAGCTTGAAACGATAAATAGTACAGCTATTTTATATCATCGCTATTTAAAATTTTCATACAATATTTAAATATTGTCACGAATATTAAATAATAGTTTCACTTATTGAACCAAGAAGAAATTAAATTCAATTGTGATTTCCAGAACAAAAAATAAAGAGAAATGAACCATTACAAAAATAGTGAATTGTGATCATCACCACAAAACAAAAATTATAAACAAGAGAAATTTTGACATTCCATCACTGACGCAGATCTTCGAAAAATTGGGATCAGAATGAAATTGATGCCCATAAAAAAATAACAAATTGTGGATTAAATTATTGAAACTATAAAATTTTTGACGTTAACTATTGGCATATTTTTATAAAATCGAGAAACAAATGGTATTGTTCTTATGCCACGCCATTAAGTTAATAAAATTAGTTATTCCGGATTTGAAGTCACCGGATTACTACTATTGAACAATAAGAACATACATAGAAACATATATAGACTCTTCGTTTATTTTATCGACTGTATATAATCAAAACAATTATGTAAATTTATTAATTGAACATAAATATTATATTTTATTTTTTTTCAATCACCTTATTGAGCCCACTCTTTTTATAAATAAATTTTCTTTATTATTTATTATAATAATATTTTTTATTTCAATAAAATTGAATGCATTTCGGGTTATATGCAACCCATCATCAGCAAAATCGACTTTAAAACTTTATAAACAAATTTCACTTATAATATCACAAGAGCTTAAATTATTTCCGGAAATTTTCTTGAGGGCACGAATATTTTGAAAATTATAATTAATTTTCTTAAAATATTCGTGCCCGTAAAAAAATTTCCGGAAATAATTTAAGCTTGCGTAGTATTCGGTAAGAAAATTTCACATCATAATTTGGAAAAAAATTGTTAATCCAACCTGACATTTTAAATAAAAAATTTCCACTTAAATATCGTGGCGCCTCGAAAAACTTTCCGGAAATGTTTTTAGTTGCCATGGTAACTAGTCAAAATTAAGGCATTTTATTGGTTAAAAAGTAGTGGTGTGAAATTTTCAATAAAACAATATGAAAACAAAGCTAATATTATGAAAAAATTAAATAAAAATAAAGTCTAACAGGTTTAAAAACGGTTAGTAAATAAATTAAATAAATCTGAATTTATGTTCCCTTTGTCGATGTAAATTGCATTAATGTTCTTATGAATGTAAAGGGATTCAAATGCATCCAATTTATTGTTGTCGTGCACCTCATTTTTTAACTTTATATTTATTGCAGTCAAATTAGTAAAAAAAAGTGATATATTTGATGTAAGAGCAAAGTTGAATTTTTTTTTTGTTTTATGTTAAGAACATAAAACTTAGAGGGCATGTAATTATTTAGCAAATTTGGAGGTCCGGAAGTGCCCTTAAAAAATGGCAAAAACTGGTTTTTTGGTGTTTTTTGAGTAGGTCGCTTCACTATTTTTGAAATATTTCGGGCTCTAATGATCATAAAAAAAAAAAAAATGAAAAATGTTTGTGATTAAATTTCAAATTCATCTATGGGAGTAAGATACTTTAAAAGTGTAACGTAACCTCAAAAACCGAATCGCATGACTTTTTTTTTTTACTAAATTTATGATAAGGAACCGAAAAATCGTCGAATTTTCATGAAAATTTCAGGAAACATGTATTTTAATAGTTTCAATATGGGATTTAATTTTTATAGAAAAAATTTTAATTTTTTCGGCCACAATTGGCATTTTTCGTTAAATTTGGCAAATGGTGCCATTTTATTAGAAGTCATCCAAAATAAAGTTTTTATTTTTTAACCTGTACTACTTTTTATCTACTTTAACCTAACTATAATCAAAATTATGTTGCCTTAATTTAAATGCCTATTTTTGGGCATGAAAAAAAAAACATTAATTTTTGCATTTTTTTGACATTTTACCATATATACGGTATTATTTATGCTATTATTATGTATTTTGCATAAAAGTGAAATATGCAATTCAAATCAATAAAAAATATTTTTTAAAATTATACATAACCTACAAAACTTTTTTTTCTTGCAATGCCCTAAATTGCTTTTGGTAAATAATTAAAATGTTATTACAATTATTGTAAATATTTGATATAAGATTTTGAAAAAATGTAATATTCAATTTTTTACAAACGTTTTTCAAACATATAAAATACACAGCATAAATAATTTTACGCCAATTATGTTTTCAATTGAAAATTCTATATGCGTTATTATGGTTTTCCATATTATTCACTGTTTGTGTGCTTTTGTCACTTTTGAATTAAAATGCAATATTTAAAAATATACGTTTTGCTGTTTATTTTTAAAATTTTTAATTTATTAATAATAATATAAACTTTCTTATAGTAACAATTTGAATTTTTTTTTTTTTTTTTAATAAAATGTGTTGTGTAGAAGGAATTACAATATGTGTCACAATAACACATAAAAACCTTTTAAGACCAAGGTCCCACAACAACATACGTTCAAAGGTGTTGATGGACGTAAATCTTTCTTTTTTTCTTTTTTTATTTTTTGTTAAAGAATGGATAACTAAACAAAAAATCCTATCACTGATAAAATATGACATAGGCCAATATTTTATGATAGAATAGAGAAAATAAAAGTAAATTAAAAAGTAAATAGCAAATTTTTAAAAAAATTTGCTGAAACAAAACAAAAATGTAGTTGCCAATAATCCAGCCGGTTTCATATTCCTTGATCCTGTGACGCACTGTCTTTCTCAAATATTAAAGCCCACACATAGTTATATGAAGGCTCGTGACTTTAAGGAAGCAATAGCGTCTCATCATCAAGGATTATTTCCCAGCTAAGATTGAGGGTGCTACCGTTGACTGAATACAGTTCATCCGCCACCACCCCTAAAATGTCACCTTGACTAGTGATATCTCACTGCTTTTGCCAGTGGTATGTGATATCTCACGTTAACTCGTATGTCAATAGCAGGGACTGGAGTACGCGGGGTTGTCACACCCGTAGATCAAAAATAAAAAAAAATAAAAAAACAATAAAAACTGATCCATCCATCCCTCCATTTTATTGAATATCGATTTCGACTTACGTCATCCTCAGTTTAAATTATTATTACAATTTTTGCTTAAACTATTACTTATATACTACTTCAACTGCTATTTTTTATTATTATGTTATATATTTTGTTAGTTTAATTTTAATTATTTACCAAAAGCAATTTAGGGCATTGCAAGAAAAAAAGTTTTGTAGGCTATGTATAATTTAAAAAAATATTTTTTATTGATTTGAATTGCATATTTCACTTTTATGCAAAATACATGATAATAGCATAAATAATACCGTATATATGGTAAAATGTCAAAAAAATGCAAAAATTAATGTTTTTTTTTTCATGCCCAAAAATAGGCATTTAAATTAAGGCAACATAATTTTAATTATACTTAGGTCAAAATAGATAAAAAAAAGTACAGATTAAAAAAAAAAATTTATTTTGGATGACTTCTCATAAAATGGCACCATTTGCCAAATTTAACGAAAAATGCCAATTGTGGCCGAAAAAATTAAAATTTTTTTCATAAAAATTAAATCCCATATTAAAACTATTAAAATACATGTTTCCTGAAATTTTCATGAAAATTCGACGATTTTTTGGTTCCTTATCATAAATTTAGTAAAAAAAAAAAAATCACGCGATTCGGTTTTTTAGTATCTTACACTTTTAAAGTATCTTAGCCCCCTAGATGGATTTGAAATTTATAAAAATAATTTATAACAAAAATAGTGAAGCGACCTACTCAAAAAACACCAAAAAACCAGTTTTTGCCATTTTTGAGGCACTTCCGGACCTCCAAATTTGCTAAATAATTACATGCCCACTAACTTTTATGTCCTTAACATAAAACAAAAAAAAAATTCAACTTTACTCTTACATCAATATAAAATGCTAATATGACTCCACTAATTATCAATTGAAAAATTTAAATGATGGTTTTCCAAAACATGTTTAGCTATTGCGGATTTATTTGGTTGGTTTGTTTTATTGTATCCAGAATGTTCTTTAAAACGTTTTTTTAAACCCCTACGTGTCTGCCCATAATATTTTCTATTGCAATCACCACATGATAGTTCATATATACTAACTTTATCATGATCATGAGTTTTATCTTTGGTTGATCCTAACTTATGTTTTAACTGTTCTATACTACAAAAAACAACATCTATTTTATGTTTTTTAAAAACTTTTTTAAGCTTATTAGTGTTTTTTTTTGCGTATGTTAAACAAACACGTTTTTTGTTCATTGTTAACTAAACGAGCACTCTGGGAGAACAGTGTAGTCATATTAAATCTAGGATATTTTTTTTCGAATGTTTGGATACTAATCGGTCCACCATTGTCTCATCATATCAATTTTTAACCCCAACTGTTTTATTCTTTCATATTCGATTTTATAATTTTTAATTGATAATGGAAGCCCTACGAGTAGATGTATCATAGAATGGAAAACAGCTAATTTATTTTGAACAAGACAGTGTGAATCTGAAATTATATATCGTAAGGTATTGCTGTTCCACTTACAATTTCATAAAATTCATTTTGATATTGAAAAATATTTTGATCCATACAACAAATAGCAATTTCCATATAAACATTTAAATTTTCCAAAGGAACATCACAATTATTTAGATGTTCATGTAGTGTTAGACTTTATTTTTTCATAATGTTAGCTTTGTTGTTCTTATTGTTTTATTGAAAATTGTTTATTTCTTTTAAAAGTCGAGTTTGCTGATGATGGGTTGCGTATAACCCGAAATGCATTCAATTTTATTTAAATAATAGTACATTATGATGCAAGGACGTAAGGCTAGGGTTTTTGGACGTATGTAGAGTTTGCAAATCAAGGCGCCAGCCGAGAGTTGCACCCACATTAAGTCCAAAATGGCTTACGTCCGTGTATCATATACTATTTTTTATTCGCCACAAGCAAAATATTTTTAAAAAAATTGTTTAATCTAAATCAAAATTAAAAATTTTATAAATTTTGAAATAAAAGTATGTTGAACAAGTAGGCTTTGACCAATATATTTGTTATTTCTTTTCAAACAAATCGAATAACTATGACTACAAAGAATAACAAATATTTTAATTGGATTAGGAAATTTGGAATCGAAAGGTTGCTTTGATAAAAATTTCTATTTTTATAGAATTTGAAGAAATACAAATGTTTTTTTACTTTTTTGGACGTAACTATCACAACAAAATATGTAGTGGCACTTTAAGGCCGCAAATCACAGTAATAAAGTAACACTTTAATATGTAGGCGAATATAAAAAATATTAATATAATAAATAATAAATAAAGAAAGAAATTTTATTTATAATAAAAGTGGGCTCAATAAGGTGATTAAAAAAAATTTAAATTTAAAAAAGTTCCAAGGTTCAAGATTTATCTATAAATTATAAAGAAGATAATTTATAGATTTAATTAAATAAACATAAATATGTTATAATTTAAATATTTAATTGCACAATTACGCTATTAAATTGTTGTTAAAAATATTTATTTTGTAACAAAATTTTGTATTTCAAAAAGAAGAAATTTTTGCTTTAAATTACTGCTATTTGAATAGTTAGATCAATCATGCCAAATTGTCTTCATCAACTGTAAATTATTTCTAACATAAACAAATTTCTCTTCTTTGTAATTTCATAAATTCAGTCAGTTTTATCGGGTGAGACTAATTTACCGCGTTATGATAAGCAACTAATTGAAGAAAAAAATGTTCATTAAGGAAACAAACTTAAAATTAAATAACACAAATTTCGCACTAAACAAAACTGACACATTAAATTTTTACTTGAGTAGTAGTTTTCTTTTTCAAACCGTTTTTTTAAATATTCATATATAATATCACGAGTCGTCAAATAATAGTCGATTATTTTTTATAATCATTATTACGAATGTCATTTGAGGTCCCAAGTGCGCGTAGCGCACGAGGGAAATTTTTAACCTCAAATGGCATGAGTGGTAATGTTGAAAAATAATCGACTAATAATTTGGTGACGAGTTGTATTTAGCAGACAATTTAACGAACAGAAATAGTAACATTATTTCATACAATATATACATACATAATAAAATATTATTTCATCTTAGTCATAAATGTTATAAATTTGTAATTTATTTTTGACAAATAAACATAAACATGCAATCATTTATGAATGAAAACGAACATTTTTACTATTTGCAAATTGCATTTTCACATAATTTTGTATGTGAATTTTTGTTTTAAATTAATATATTAAGTAGGCCGAAAATATTCACTACGATTCGCTGTTCCTTTCAACAGAAAAAAATAATCGATATTATTCATTTTGATTTGTTTAAAAATAGTAGATGAAGCGTTTTTATTGGACCTTATCGAAACTTTATTTAGTGAGTTGAATTGTCATATATAATATCACGAGTCGTCAAATAATAGTCGATTATTTTTCATAATCATTATTACGAATGTCATTTGAGGTCCCGAGTGCGCGTAGCGCACGAGGGAAATTTTTGACCTCAAATGGCATGAGTGGTAATGTTGAAAAATAATCGACTAATAATTTGATAACGAGTTGTATTTAGCAGACAATTTAACGAACAGAAATAGTAACATTATTTCATACAACATAATCCTTTGTTGTCAAACAAAATTAAATATTATTTCTTCTTAGTAGGCGCATAAATGTTATAAATTTGTAATTTATTTTTGATAAATAAACATAAACATGCAATCATTTATGAATGAAAACGGACATTTTTACTATTTGCAAATTGCATTTTCACATAATTTTGTATATGCATATTTGTTTTAAATTAATATATTAAGTAGGCGGAAAATATTCGAAAATATTCGCTGTTCCTTCATAACAGAAAAAAATAATCGAAACAAATCGTTTTGATTTGCTAAAAAATAGTAAATGAAGCGTTTTGATTGGACCTTATTGAAACTTTATTTTTTGAGTTGAATTGTCTATGATATATAAAATAAAATAAAGCATAAGTTTAATTTGTGTACTTGAAACGAAATCAAAACAAAAATAAAATAACAGAACATTTGCACTAAATTAATTTCAAACATCAGAAGCTGGCGATATGGCTCCAATAAAGGACCTAAGCCATAAATAAATTTAAAAAAAAAAACATCAGAAGCAGATTCAGAAACACACTATAGTTGGCTATTTTGACTTAACGTCGTTTAAAAACACCAAAGCTAAATGTTTGACAGATCATTTTCTTTCGGATACAGATCCTTGACATCCATTTAAATAAATTTAATGATGACGTTTATGAACGTTTTTTTTTTAAATAAATAATGAATAGTGCCAAATGCAAAATATTAGAGTAAAATCAAAATAATTTTAAAAAATGGTCAAAAAGAAAAAAAATTTAACGTCTGCTCTAGTTTTATCATATGCGGTATTCAAATACTTATATAATGTGTGAATTTAATTGAGTGCACCAGTTTATTATTTTTTGTTTGTTTTAATTTTCGTTGTAAGGGAAAATTGTCGGTTGTAATACCACGAGTCATTGAAATTTTTTCGAAAATTTTTTGATTTTACAAATTAAATTATTTAGCAACACTGCGAATCAAAGCGCACAATAAACGACGAGTCCGCAGGACGAGTGGTTTAAGTAGTGGTTTGATTCAGCAGTGTTGCTTAAAAATAATTTAATGAGTAAAATTGAAAAATTTTAGACAAAAATTTCAATGAAGAGTGGTATTTAATGAGATAATTTTTTTTAAATTATAATTTTGTTGAAAAGATAATAATTATTAGTTTCTAAATAAAGTTTTTTCTACAAATTATTCAGCTTATAAAAAATTATGCAAAATTGCAAATAATAAAAATGTCCGTTTTCATTCAAAAATGATTGCATGTTTATGTTTATTTGTCAAAAATAAATTACAAATTTATAGCACTTATGCGCCTACTAAGATAAAATTATATTTCATTTTGTTAGAAGAAAAAATGACAACAAAGAATTTTCATAACGACAAAGCAAAATTATCGACGACAAGAAGAATTGCCGACAGTAAAAACAAAGCCTACTGTTTAAATATCATAGTTTGTATGAATGAAAAATAAAATTTCTGACAGCAAAAAAAAATTATCATATATAATATCACGAGTCGTCAAATAATAGTCGATTATTTTTCATAATCATTATTACGAATGTCATTTGAGGTCCCGAGTGCGCGTAGCGCACGAGGGAAATTTTTGACCTCAAATGGCATGAGTGGTAATGTTGAAAAATAATCGACTAATAATTTGATGACGAGTTATATTTAGCAGACAATTCAACGAACAGAAATAGTAACATTATTTCATACAACATAATCCTTTGTTGTCAAACAAAATTAAATATTATTTCATCTTAGTAAGCGCATAAATGTTATAAATTTGCAATTTATTTTGACAAATAAACATAAACATGCAATCATTTATGAATGAAAACGGACATTTTTACTATTTGCAAATTGCATTTTCACATAATTTTGTATGTGTATTTTTGTTTTAAATTAATATATTAAGTAGGCGGAAAATATTCGAAAATATTCGCTGTTCCTTCCTACCAGAAAAAAATAATCGAAACAAATCGTTTTGATTTGCTAAAAAAAAGTAAATGAAGCGTTTTGATTGGACCTTATTGAAACTTTATTTATTGAGTTGAATTGTCAGTTAAATTTGTTTTATTTATTTTAATTTTATGTCTTTTGATCAGGGGATATTTTAGCATCAATTTGCTATTATACAATATCTTGATTTGAATTTTCTATGTTGTTAGTTTTTTCCAAATTATACAATAACTAATACAAAAACTATATTGTACACATTTGCGTACAAGGGTTTTAAATATAAAAACAATAGAAATTCTAAATAAATTACCATATTTTTCTTAGCCATTTAAAAATTTATATCTTCCTATTGTGGTATTGGTAGAGGTCGTGATTTAAATTATCGTCTCATCCGCAATTTTGACAATGAAATTGACAGTTGGCACTAGTTCTACTGTCCTTTTATTTTACAAAGAAGTAAAGTAGTTGTCGCATGGACTTATACTAAGCGTTGCAGTGTACGAATTGCAAACCAAAATTATTCAGTTTGTTATTAATCAAGGTAATAATTTAGCTAATGAATTCAGCAATAGAGGCTATCAGGCACCTGAATGAGTTGGATGTTTCTATGCACCGGTTCAGAGTGAACGCTATAATAGCAAAAGAGAAATTGGCTTCGTTTATCTGACAACATCCAATTTGGATTAGCCATATTGACAAGAGAAGTTTTACGAACTTTTCTTTGCTTGTAGATCTTTGAATGATGAAAAACCAATAGGTTTGGTTATAAGTTTTAACACATAATTATTAACTAAAAAGACGAAATATATTGAGTGATCATAAAAATAAAATTAAATCTTTTATCTTTTTCTTTCAATTTATATTAACGTGCGTACCAAACAAGTGCTATTCAAATTTGTTATTCAACAAGTTACGCCAAGAGCCTACGGCAAAAAGTGTCAACTATACATAGTTATTCATTTTTAATTCTTCATACATATGTTTAGGCAAATGGTGGTTTGGAAACAACATTCCAATGTTAGTTCTTGTTTAAGAACCGATAGTCACGCTGCTTAGAACGACAGTTGCCTATTTTAGAAAATAAGCAATCGATTTGGTGTTTCCGAACGAAACCAATATTGCCATCGCAGTTTATAATACTTTAAAACTGATGAACGAATCTATTGCTAAATATTTCGCTACTGGAAGATATTGAATTTGCAGAGTGCGTTCGAATACTTAATGAGGTCTCATTTTTATTAAATAGTTAATGAACCAATTAAAAGACGCAAGGTTCATTTAGTATTCGAACTCATTTCATTTTATGCCTGTAATGTCAAATTTGTTGTCAATATGTTTGATATTTGATACTTCTATGCAAAATGTCTAATTATTAAATAATTAAATAGATGAAAAACGTGATCTACGCAGGTGAAAAGGTCGAGATTTGAACTTGACCATTTTTGATTTTCCTGAAACTTGGCATATAAGTAGTATGGACAAAATAAAAAATACAAACTTATTTTAAAATTTTTTCAAAGTGCATAGTTTGATCATAAGAAGCACCCCAACATGCATGAAAAATGAAAATTGTACCAATACGATGTAACTTTGAAATTAAAATGTTGATAGATGATTAGTTAGTCGTTTGAAAAAAAAAATAATTTATTGTTTTTATGATTATTTTTTAAATAAAAATATTAAAAACACTTTTTTAAAGATCGCGGTAGGGTCGAAGATTAATTGGAATTTAATTAATTTTTTTTTCTGAAAATAGTTCTATCCTTACTCCAAAATATATATATTTACAAAGAGGCGTTAATTCTTGTTCTTGAGAAATTTAATTTTAAAGAATTTTAGTACGTTTAGTAGTTTAGTTCCATTCACAAAAAATTTTAAAATCAATTAAATTTTAACTTTTTTTTTTAAATATAGTTCTAACCTTACTTTAAAATATATCAAATTTACAAAGAGGCGTTAATTCGTGTTCTTGAGATATTGAATTTTAAAGATTTTTAGTCCGATTAAAATTCTAATTGTTCATTATTTTCTCGAACTTCAGTGGTTAAAATTTTTTGATGATAAAAATTGTTTGAAAAAATAATGAACAATTAGAATTTTAGACGGACTATTTAAAGGATTATATTTTAAAAAAAAAGTTAAAATTTAATTTGTTTTAAAATTTTTTGTTAATGGATGGTTTGTTGTTTGAAAAAATGAAGAAAAATTCGAATTATAGTCGTACTAAAAACCATTAAAATTAAATATCTTAAGAACAAGAATTAACGCCTCCTTGTAAATTTGATATAGTTTAGAATAAGGATAGAACTATTTTCAAAAAAAAATTCATTAAATTCCAATTGATCTTCGACCCTAGCTTCGTCTTTAAAAAAGTTTTTTTAATATTTTTATTTAAAAAATAATTATAAAAACAATAAATTAATTTTTTTTCAAACGCTTAACTAATTGTCTATCAAACAAAAAAAAGTTTGATGAAATCGGTATAGCCGTTCTTGAGCAATTTAATTTCAAAGTTACTTATATGCCAAGTTTCAGGAAAATCAAAAATGGTCAAGTTTTTACAACCCTGTCTAGAAATCGTTTTTTATCAATAACAGAAATATATATGAACTATAGTATATATGTTAAGTATATATGTAAATAAATAAACGAAATGTTGGATTGTAAAAGTTATAATCAATTTAAAATGTTAATGCCCGTCAATGCATCAGTTTTCAATTACTGCCGTCAAAATTAAATCTATTTTACAAATTTTCAAAATAAATTTTGTTTTACGATTAGCATTGACTCAAAAACTTTTAAGGAAATTGTTTGAGGCTAGTAATAGAATTGGTAGCAATAACATATTAATTAATTTAAATTTCAATCGTCAAATGTAATTAGCAATTTGGTATGTTTGCCCATTTTTTTCATTTTCCTTACTAATTTCAATATTTTCATCGATTTTGTTTATATTTTTCAATTAAGAGTTAATTACTATATATAAAATTAATTACTTGATAAATTATTTTACAATTAATTCGCAATACTTAATTTGAAACTAAAAATTATAAAATAAAGTTTTGCAACGATTTTCGATTTGACATTTTTTTGAATAAAAAACTTCATCAAAATTTAATTGAGCTATATTCTGCATTTAAAACAAATGAAAAGAGGTGGAGTCTCATTGACAGTCAAATTAAATGAAATCGATTTTTCGAGTTCTCGAAGGCTATCATCTGTCATTCATTCATTCATGAATCATTAAGTGGTTAATTAAGTAGTCAAACGCACTCCAGGAAAAGGGTTATATGTAAATGACAATTTATAATTATATTGTAAATAAAGGAAAAATTCGGTAACTATGCATCCTCTATTGTATCAACCGAATCTTTGCTGTCATGTTGACATATTCAAATGTCGTGTCATTATGTTTTTTTAAAGGTATGACAACCGAATTTGGGGCTATTGTTTCAGAGAATAGCCGCTTGCCACAAAAGACCGATACATTTATTTCCGTGTAGGTCCATTTCTTTTTAATTAGAATTTAGATTTAATCTGTCTCAATGGATAACTGTTATTTATTAAAAGATGATGTTAGTGCGCGCTCATATAACATCATACTCATCGAGTAATAAAACTAGCAGTTCTCATTTGTATACCACAACGTATTTGTGTGAGATAAGGTTTTCGCCATTAGTGCAAAGGCGAGAAATGTAACTAAGTCTTAATGCAATTGATTTTACACGGTGGACTATTTAATAGTTATGCTCCGGTTTTCAAGTATAATTAAGCAAAAGCAACAACAAAAAAGACATTAACCTTAAATTTTTATTAGATATTTATTAGTTTAGGTAATATTTCATATAGCAATTACGGTTTTCAATGAAATTAAGACACAAATAGCTAAACACCGATTTTTTAAAATATGTTATGCATCTAAATACAAAATATCTTATGCGTAGTTTTTGATTTTCATTTATATAATTTTACTATTTTGGAAAAGGGGTGCGAGATTATTGTTTAAAAATGTCAAAAGTGCCGGTAGCTGAAAAAGTTAAGAACCACTGCCATTATGAAGTGAAAAATCCTTTTAATTTGGCACTCGTATCCCCTTACAAACACAGAGCAACCAATTTTATAGAGATTTTGGCTTTGGTCAACCTGCAAAATGAACATTCTACTGGACCTGGTAAAAATAATTAGTTTTTCACATTTAATCCTAGCCTCTCGAAACATAGAGTTATAAATCGGAGAGGTCACTATAGTTTTCGTTGCATATTCATTACATTTGTGAGTTTTATCAAACTTTTTTTCTTTATTTGATTTATAATGCATAATTGTGCAACAGCATAATTGCTAGCACATGCAACGAACACTTTATAAAATTTGTTTTTTCTTGTAGAGGAAAAAAATAATCTTAATCTGCATCTGAATTTTAATATGCAATTTTTAAAGTTATACATACAAGAACCTTGGGATTCAAAAACTATGAAATAATTTGCAATCATCTATTTGAAAACATCAATTTTGCATATATGAGACCTATTTGGATGTCATAAAAAACGAGGTTTGTTTTTACCATACGATTTTTAGCTCCTTAAAAAAAAAACAAAATTATTATTTTTTTACAGCTACAGGCACACTATTTTTTCTGCCGTTGCAAGACGTTTAGTCGATAGGACTTATAGTTTCCTAGAAACAGTTTTTAAAGTTGAACGGAGCTCAAAATATTACTAACAGTTCACCATATACGATTGGACTTGGCCGATTTATTTTTAAAATATGGAAAATTTTTGGTCAGCAAATTATTTTTTGTTAAATTAATATTTTGCGTTTCTTATTTTGAGCCGCCAAAGATCAATAAGAAAATAGAATATTTATGAATTACTTGAAAAAAAACAATTGTAAAATGTGTTTTGATAGGTCTGATCCGCCAGAAAAGTCCTCGGACTATATCCGTGAATAGCTTTTCCTTATCATCTGGATTTTTTACAGGATTTATAATCCAAGAACCAAGTCTGCGGACAAATCTGGCAAAAAATCCTTTCGTGTATGATCCTATATGTATCTCATACAGAATTTGGAAGTTGTGGAGTAATCTGAAATTGTCTTCATTCAAAATTATAAATACCGAATTTCAAGTAATTTCAAGGCGCATAATCCTATATTTCTTACAACAAAACCAATTTCAGGAATATGTTTGTCCATACTTTCTGATCTTAAGCAAAATAAGTTCGGATAGCTTCAGTTGCAAATCTGGCAACTCTTTTTAAAGGATTAGGTTGTATTATGAATTAATGTGTAAATATATTATGAACTCTCTATAGTGTTAGAGTAGATCTCGAAAGAAGACTGGTAAAACTTAGTAAATCGACGAACTTATCTAAGACCTATTGTCGGAACTTCAAAAAAGGCTAATTTGATTGAGTTTATGCAGCAACTCTATGATAAGTGTGAAGCTATGCAACGTTCTTCCCAAATAAATAACAGTGTCCATATCAGTGGAATTTAGACAGAAAAAAGTTTGTCATTTTGTATGCTCACATGATATTGATGCAATTCGTGTTCTGGACGACCAACGAACGTTGAAATTTGAACGGGACCGTTTTTGTTAGTTTTCCTACTTGGCATACAAATATCATAGGTGAAATAAAAATACGTGATTTTCTTAAAAAAATTCAAAAGTGTTTAGTTTGAGAACAAGGAAGCACGAAAAATTTCTGGAAATTCAAATTCAGGGTCAGCTAGAAATCAAATTGTAAATGAACGGCTTACCTGATACCAACGGTTTTATATGCATTGAAAAAATAAAATCTGACTTATCTAAATAAAATACATAGTAAATTTTTTGCTTACACTGTTAAAAATATTTATCAATAAATTTTTTAAGGAAGGCGCTGATGATATAGGTCAAGAAGTTTTTGATCAAGATTTTTTGGTCAAGATTTTTTTTTTCACAATACGAAAGTTCCAACGTTATTCTAAACTATTTCTTTTTTAAATAAAAAGTGTTGTGTTCTAGGGTTTACAATATGTGTCACTATAACACATAAATACCTTTTAAGACCTATGTCCCACAACAACTTGCGCTCTAAGGTGTTGATGAACGCTTTCTTTAAACCGCTGTGGATTGAAACCACCTGAGGCTTTGGATTGTAGCAAACTATCCGGCAAATTATTGTATGCAGTTCGGACAAAGAAGTCTTTCTGCAATCTGCCAGTATGACAGCGCGGGATCTCGACCGTTCGACTGTTTGTGCTAGCCAATTGCCGGGTGATACGGGGGTAAGAATAAGTTTGAGGCATGATGCTGCTGATTTCATCTGAGCACTGTTGATGACGATATTTGTAAAAAACAACGAGGTCAGCAACAGTGCGACGGTGTTGTAGGAAATCAAGTTTTGATGTCAAATCTCGATCACTCACAATTCGTATAGCCCGCTTTTGAACAGAGGGCCAAGAGGGCCAAGATAAAAACAGAAGCAGCATTCCAAACTTGACAACAGTACTCCATATAGGGACGAATATAGGACTTATAAACATTGATGATGGAAACTATTCCAAAATTAAAAAAACGGAATTTGTTATTTTAAAGATATTAATTTTTAAAGATTTGCATCTCATGGAAAAAATTAAAGCTATTCAACATTTTGCTTTTTTAATGTTTTAGTTTAATCAACTAAGGTTGAAACTTTCATATTGTGAAAAAAATTAAAAAAATGTTTGAACTGGTGGCGCTGATCGCCATTTTTTAAAATCCTTATTTTATAATATGTTAACAGTGTAAACAAAAAAATTACTTTGTATTCTTAAAATAAACCGTCGAAAAGTCAGTTAATTACCTTTCTACCGCTTATAAAATAGTTGATATCAACATTTTTTTTTTTTGAATAAAATGTGATGTGTAGTAGGCATTACAATATGTGTCACAATAACACATAAAAACCTTTTAAGACCAAGGTCCCACAACAAAATGCGTTCTAAGGATGTTAATGGACGCAAATCTGTTTTTGTTTGTTTTTTTTTCATATTTTTTTGTTAAATAATGGATAACTAAACCATAAATCCTATCACATATAAAATATGACATAGGCCAATATTTCGTGATAGGATAGGGAAAATAAAAATAAAATAAGAGGTAAAAAGCAAATTTGTTTTAAACATTTGCAGGAACAAAATTAAAATTGGTTTGCCAATAGTCCAGCTAAGGGCATAAACCTTGATTATGGGACGCAGTATATTTTTCAATGATTAAAGCACAGATATATAGTTATATGGAGGCTCATTTCTTCGAGCAAGCTACAGCGTTCCAGCATCAAGGAATATTCATTAGCTAAGATTGAGAGTGCTAGGGTTGACTGAATACAGATCATCCACCAGCACCCCTAAGATATCACCTTGGCTAGTGATATCTCACTGCTATTGCCAGTGGTATGTGATATCTCACGTTAACTCATATGCCAATAGCAGGGACTGAAGTACGCGGGGTTGTCACACCCGTGGTGTCTTTCTTTTCTCCTTCACATTATTTGGCTTCCTATTTCCTAGTTATTGAACATTTTCAAAAACTCATATTAAGACATAAAAAACTCATATACAGTGATTATTTTATTGAAATACACTTATAGTCCCTGAGCCCACGCCGATTTCATGTGATGATTACCACATATTTTATACTTAGTGAGGTGCCTGTTCTTGACAAGTCCGAAAACTTTTCTTCTGAAAACCCGCGATCTTGCAAATTTCCTACCACATTTTTTTTAACTGTGGCGGTTGGAAATTTGTTTAAGAACACGAGGGTAAGCTTGTCCGACCAAAATGTGTCTGCTATTGTCGAGTCCGACAACTGACATTTTGGTATGTCTGGGTTGTCGTACTAGGTGATAGCAGACAAATTTTCGTCGGACAAGGTTACCCTCGTGTTATAAATCAAATTCCCAACCCCCATAGTGAAAAAAACAAATATTTGCAAGATCCCAGGCAATCGGTATTTTTCGGAAATTGCCGAACGAAAAAGCGGCCAAATCGAGAAAAATGGCAGAATTTTCAGACTCGTCAAGGACAGGCACCTCACGAAGTATAAAATATATGGTATTCATCACATGAAATCGGCGTGGGCCCAGGGACTATTTTCAGAAGTGAAAATACCTTTAGTAGCCCGCTTTAAAGTTTTTTGATATCACGTAAATTTTATTTTATATTTTTGTTGTTAAACTGTTTTGTTTGCTTTATATGTTTCATTTAGTTTACTGTGTTTTTTATTTCCTTTTAGTTTTTATAGCTCCTGAAAATGGAAACAAAATTAAAAATAAAAAACTGAAAAAAGCGCCGGACATAATAACATTTAAAATTCTTTTTTATACATTTATAATTCACAATTTTATATCAGATCAATAATTAAATAAATAAACTAACCAAGCATTTTTCATCAATCAAAATATGAATACTTTTGATCAAAGCAATATTGGGATAGCTTAAAACAAAAAATAAACGAGGTTATAAAATTTTGTTTTGTTGATTTGGTAATAAAGGGTTGAGGAAAGATTTCCATTGAAAATTTCCATTTTTATTCGATCGTGATATTTATGTATAAAATTCTACACTTTGATTTTCCAAGCATAAACCATTTGAATCATTTTTCTTTATGTCAAATTTATTATTCATGTCCATTGTCGATATTTAAATTACAACACTATGTAATTCCTTTTATTAGGTTGTTTTATGTACACTTGATTTAGTACACGAAGTGATAAAAAAAAATTCTATAATAAACTAAAATTTACTATTAATTTGAAGAAATAATGCATAAAATCACGCTACTTTTATAAAAACAAACAAAAAATGTTTTGTGTGTGTCGAAATATAATTAAAATTAATTGTTTCATGTATACAAACAATTCCATTCAATTTTATTTATAACTGTTTTCCAAACTGTTATAATTACGTTCATTTCAAATAAACATAAGTCAAATCCTCTTTTTCAAAACATATATCTACTAAACAAATTTTAATTATTGTGTAACAGCTAGATTTTTAGTTAATTATTTATAATCATATAACTGCCATAGGAGAAAATTACGTAACTGAAACTATATATTTTGTCATATGCACATATACATAGTTTATCAGTTTACATCGTCTTATTGTCTGTCATACTTAGCAAAATTTTGTACATAACGGATGTTTAAATAAAAAATTTATTCTACGTTTACCGATGAAGGAAACATAACAGCAATAATAAATATAATTCAATTATATTTTCTATATTTTTAGTATAACATAAAAAAGAAGGAAGAACAAGTTGAACAAATGCCACAGGAAGAACCTAATCCCTTGATGCGTAAAAAGAAAACTCCAGAGGAGCTGGCAAGAGAAGCGGAACAAGAAGATTTAGATGATTTTACAAGTAAGAAATTTATTTATTATATGTTTATTAAATGCTATTGTATTCTTGATGAAGAGTTGCCATAAGTTCTAATTTACATAAGTTTTCAATTAAGAGCTTGTGTTTAATATATAAAATACAAAACCGTTTTTTGTTGCTACAAAATCTCGGCAATTTTCATAGATTAAATTAAATTTTGATTGCTTTGGTTCTTATGATTTATTGAGATGATTACAGTTTATATTAGTTACAGCATGGAGGCGTTTCTTTTTGTTGAGGTGCAAATATTTTAGTTTTGATCTACGGGCACGACGACTCCGCATACTCCAGTTCCTGCTATTGACATACAAGCTATCGTGAGATATCACATACCATAATAGTGAAGTACCACTAACCTTGGTGATATCTAAGGGGTGCTGGCGGATGAACTCTGTTCCGTCAACGGAAGCACTCTGAATTTTAGCTATAGAATACTTCATGATGATGCCCCGTTATTAAAGAAACGAGCCTTCATATAACTCTATAACTGGGCTTTAATCATTTGAGGAAGACAGGGTGTCCCAAAATAAAGCAAAATGTCACTAGCTGGATTATTCGCAACGCAATTTTAATTATGTTCGTGCCAATTTTTTCAAAAATGTCCGTTTTATTTTATTTTATATTTATTTCCTCGATCCTATTATGAAAAATATATTAAAATATATATTTGATTTATTTAATTGATTTAATTTAATAATTTGATTTATTTTATAAAATTTATTTGATTTAATTAATTTATTTAGTTTTTTTGTTTTACTCAATTTGTTTTATTTATTTAATTTATTTAGTTTATTCAGTTTATTTAATATATTTAATTTATTTAATTAATTTAATTTATATAATTTATTTTAATTATTTAGTTTGTTTAATTTATTTAATTTATTTAATTTATTTAATTTATTAAATTTTTCTAATTTATTTAATTTATTAGGTTTATTTAATTTATCTTATTTAACTAGTTTATTTAATTGATTGAATGGATTTAATTTATTTAATTTATTTAATATATTTAATTTATATAATTTATTTAATTTATTTAATTGATTTAACTGATATAATTTATTTATTTGTGTTATTTTATTTAATTTGTTTAATATATTTAATTGATTTATTTGATTTAATTTATTTAATTGATTTAATGGATTTAATTGATTCAATTTATTTAGTTAATTTAATTGATTTAACTGATTTAATTTATTTATATGATTTATTTTATCGATATATTTAATGTATTTTTCTTTAATAAAATGTGTTGTGTAGTAGGAATTACAATATGTGTCACAATAACACATAAAAACCTTTTAAGACCAAGGTCCCACAACAACATACGTTCAAAGATGTTGATGGACGTAAATCTTTCTTTTTTTTGTTATATTTTTGGTTAAAGAATGGATAACTAAACAAAAAATCCTATTACTGACAAAATATGACATAGGCCAATATTTTATGATAGAATAGAGAAAATAAAAGTAAATTAAAAAGTAAATAGCAAATTTTTACAAAAATTTGCTGAAACAAAACAAAACTGTAGTTGCTAATAATCCAGCCGGTTGGATATTCCTTGATCCTGTGACGCTCTGTCTTTCTTGAAGATTAAAGCCCACACATAGTTATATGAAGTCTCGTTTCTTCAAGGAGGCAACAGCGTCTCATCATCAAGGATTATTTCACAGCTAATATTGAGGGTGCTGCCGTTGACTGAATACAGTTCAACCGCCACCACCCCTATGATATGTCACCTTGGCTAGTGATATCTCACTGCTATTGCCAGTGGTATGTGATATCACGTTAGCTCGTATGTCAATAGCAGGGACTGGAGCACGCGGGGTTGTCACATCCGTAGATCAAAAACAAAAAAAATTTTAAAACAATAAAAACTGATCCCTCCATGCGGGATTTAATTGATTTAATTTATATAATTTATTTAATTTATTTAATTTAGGTATTTAATTATTTAACTTATTTTATTTAATTTATTTATTTGTATTTAATTTATTTAATTTTTTTAATTTACTAAATTTATTTAGTTAATTTAATTTCCTTAATTTATTTAATTTTTTCCATTTATTTAATTTATATAATTTATTTCATTTATTTAGTTTATTTAATTTATTTAATTTATTTAATTTATTTCATTTATTTAATTTATTTAATTTATTTAATTTATTTAATTTATTTAATTTATTTAATTTATTTAATTTATTTAATTTATTTAATTTATTTAATTTATTTAATTTATTTAATGTATATAATTTATTTTAATTATTTAATTTACATAAATTTTTTAATATATTTAATTTATTTAGCTTATATTATTAAACTAATTTATTTAATTGATTTAATTGATTTAATTTATTTAATTTATTTAATTTATTTAATATATTTAGTTTGTATAATTTAACTGATTTAATTTATTCTTTTGATTAATTTTATTTAATTTGTTTTATTTATTTAATTGATTTATTTGATTTAATTTATTTAATTGATATAATGGATTTAATGATTTAATTGATTTAGCTGATTTAATTGATTTAAACTTGTTAAATTTATTTATTTGATCAATCTATCTAATGTATTTAATTTATTAATTATTTAATTTATTTAATTTATATAATTTATTTCATTTATTTAATTGATTGTTTACTTAATTTATTGAATTTATTTTATTTAATTATTTTATTTTTATTTTATTTATTTAAATTATTTACTTTATTTAATTTAGTTAATTTATTCAATTGATTTAATTGATTTAATTGATTTAATTGATTTAATTGATTTAATTGATTTAATTTATTTAATTTATTTAATTAATTTAATTTATATAATTCATTTAATTTATGAAATTTATTTTTTTATTAAAGTAGATGAATTATTTAATTTAACTTAAATCATTAAGTTAAATAGATTAATTTAATTAAATTAATTAACTTACTGGGAATTTGTATGAAGAATTAAACTCAAGCGAGTAAGGAAATTTGTGTTGCCTCCATTTTTCCTTTACGTGTTTCGGATGGATTCGAACCTTCCTTATCAGTGTTATGTTTGAATCAATTGGCAAAAACGTTATCAATTACACCACCGAGGCGATGACTATTTCGAAGTTGAATCTGTATCATCACTTCTCTATTTACTTAAGATGAATTTCTCTACTGTACTGTAGATTGACTTGAATTTTTGTGAACTTTCAATGTCGTATTAGTGAGAAGAGGGCAATGCTGGATTCACTTCGACAACTTGCACAAAATGTCTCTCCATTTAACTTGAAAGCTTCTTTTAATTTTTGTAAAATTGTTTAAATTATTAAAAACAAATTTAAAATAAAAATTATAACAAACAGATCAACACGATTATCAATTTATTTATCTTGTTTTCATCTTTATTACTTAACTTATTGTTAAATGTAATTTTCATCAAATTTATTTCAACGGAAAAACATTATTACCACCTAGTGTCTCCAAATCAATTTAACCTTTCTACTACCTTTCAATATATTCTTAACCTAATAATCATTTTAAAACCATTTATAATGAAACATTAACCAACTTTTTATTGTTAATTTTTTTAATTACAGAATTGAAAAACTCAATAGAAAATCAAATGAATGAAATAAAAACATCAATTTCAAGTCAAATAGAAAACAAATGTGTCATGCAGTGATATGTCAACGGCATTTTTAACACATTTAAGAAGTAAAGTGTAATAAAAAATGCTAACAAGAAATAAAAAAAATTGAACTAAATTACAATAATATACATATAAATAATAAAAACAAAAAAAATATTAACAATAGGAAAGACAAAAATCGATTTATTATTAATAATAAAATAAATATATACAACAAAACACAAGACAAGAAACCAAATAAAATAACGACAATTTATGTAAAAAAAAAGAAATTAGAATTTATTTAATTTAATATTATATTATATTTTTTATTTTTTGTTTTAAATAATAGAACAAAAAAATAAAATAATACAAATATAGATTGATAGTGAAAAAATGAAAAACAAAAGTTCAGGTACAGTTTTAAACATATTTTAATTTTTCAAAATTATGTTAAAAAAGAAATTTGCTGAAATTACAAATAATATAATCTGCTTATAAAAAGCAAATGTGATAAAACTTACATTGAAAATTCAATAAAAACAAAGAAAAAAATTAATAATAATAAATATATAAATGAAAAATTGAATAAATAAATAAAACAACAAAAATTTATTTTTTATTATTTCAATAATCACAAAACGATAAACATCTTCTCTAATATCGATTTTCGTATATATGAACAAAAATAAAACATAATTTAATTATGTTATGAATATAATTAAAAATAATTTAAACCTGATACTTATTTTTTTTTTGTTTCAGTTAAATAATATATTGTCAGGTTTTAAATATTATTAAATTATTTTTATATTAAACTTATAAGAAATAAACATGTTAAACGTGATTTTTTTATTTAATTTCTCATCGTGTTTCAAATTCTAATTATGATTTGCATGACGATACAATTTTTTGTTTAAATATTTTAAAACAATAAATTGTTCATCCAAATTCCTTCAACAAATTTTTTCCTTTAAATTTCTAAATTTAAATATTGCTAAGTGTATGCTATGCTATAAAAATATAATGAAAAACTTAATAAAAAAAAAATGTATGATGTAGGAATTATTGAGTATTTAAAATATCAGCTATTGTCTTGGTTTCTGTATAAAAAAAAAATAAAAATTTTAAACTTGATATTGAATAAGCAATTAACTCGAACAAAAGTAACAAGAATAAATAGGGGAATTCGCTTTCAATGTCAGTTGTCAATGTAGAACGAACTGTTTGCTTTTTTGCATGAAAAGTATTTTCAAAACAACTACAAGCTAATTCAGTTTAATTGGAAAACTCTACTGGGGATTAAATTTTCGATTTACTTGTTAAACTCAGAATTTATGACACATCTTGCATTGGGTATTAAAGTTTATTTTTCGAAAGGGGGTTTGATTTTAGTACCTCCGTCTATTTGTATTTCATAAAATTTTATGATAATGGAAGGTGTTAGGCTAACTATATTTTTATCAAAGAAAAATAAATATGGTTAATTCCAACAGAGTTAAGAGATAATATTTTTTTTCCGAGGTTGGTGTAAGATGTAGTTCTTGAAGTTATAAGTAATCGAAAATTATACTCATATTAAAGGCGTTTTTCAATCTAAATTGATTTATTTTTAAAAATGTGCTTAAAACTTGGTAGCCACTCACACCCGATGTGCTTGCAATTAAATTGTGCAAAACTTTAGCAAGAATATCAAAGATCTATTCAATCTGTTGAATATTAAAAATTGTTAACATCATTATTATATTTTTACAGCTACCTTAATTCTAATACAAAAAATTATATTTTAATTTAATTTTCCACTAATTCTCTTACACTTTTAGTTAATTTTCCATCTCAAACATAACATCACGCAATTTTTCTGAATAGTTTTATGGAAACTAAAACGCTATGTTTCGTGTAAGGTTTAATCTACCAACACTTTATTGTATTTCAAGCCATTTATTCAATAACATCCATCTAACTTCTATAAAAATCAAATCAGAACAAATTTATGGAAATTTGTTTAATCAAAGTTTAAAAAGAAATTTTTGTGTCATATTTTAATTCGATGTGGGATTAGAAAATTGGCTACCAAGCATATATAAATCTACGATGCTATAATATATCTCTGTGTTTTATTGATGTTGTATCTTGTCTTGTCTATGTGTATAAATGTCTTCAACACCACTTCCACCAAATTTCACCAAAACTTTATTACACCTTTTAGTTATAACATTTTTTTTTATAAAAACCACAATTCTTAAAATCTTCATCTCTTCTATTTCTTCTAATATATCTATCTATAAAACAATAATATCATGATAATAATAAGTATAACTGTTTCTCTACTTTAATCTTAAAATATGTAATAATGGGTGATTTCATATTATAGTATTTTTTTGTACTTATTTTGTACATTTTAAATTATATAGTGTTTTTTTATCTAAAGTAATCTTTTGGTTTTAAATGAATGAACCCAAAATATAGTCAAACAATATCTGTGTCAATTATATATAAAAATAAAAAAAAATATTACGGTTATTATTATTCATATTATTATTATTATTAAATTACTAATAAAAATAGGCATTTGAAATAAAAACTAAATTTTTTTAATATTTGAAATTCGGTTTACATTTGAATCAATAATCCTATTTTAATTTCGTATATGGTGATTTCCTGTTTACCTAATTACACCATATATGACCAGTCGGCAATCCAAATTTATTTAGAAATCCTACATAAAATTAAACCTAACCTAGTTTTATGTGAGATAGTTTAAACATATAAATTAAAATTATTTACTATACAAAAAAAATAGTAATCTTATTTCTCATATCTCTCTCGCGCTTTTCTATGTCTATTATTATATTATATAAGTGTACAAAAAAAAATGTTACTGTAGCTTCTTACATATATATACTTCTTAAATAAAATAATTATAACTTAGATTTTTTTTAATTTCTATTATTAATTTAACACTTTTAGCATGTTAATGATGTTGTTCTCCAAATATATGTTTAAATTTTATTTTTATTCCACATTTCCCAACATTAAACATTAAGCAAACATTTATTGTTAATAATTTTAAAAAAAAACATATTATTAATTTCATAAGGAAAAAAAGCATATACAATAAATTAATTACGTTAAAAAAGAATATGGTGATTGTTGTAGATTAGCTACATTGTAGTTGTTATTATATTATTATATAATAATTTATTATTATCATGTTTTAAATCAAAAACAAGAACATTTATAAATCAACATTAAAACAATTGAAACTAAACAATTATACTAATTTTATTGTATATTTGTGTAAATTATGATAATAAAATTTCAGTTTTTATTGTTATTCTTTTTATTAAATTTTGCTGTTCAATATTTAGTTTTTATTTTAATTTTCTATATCTAATTTATTATTCTATAGCTATTAATGTACTTTAAGTGTCGTTTTCTCGATAAATTTATTAGTTTCATTTTTATATATATATAATGAAATTATAATAAAAATTTCATATAAATGTTGTATGTCAATGTGGCTGCTATTGTAAATAATAATTATAATCATAAACGAGATAATATAAATTCTCTACTTATTATCAAGTCAACACAAACAAAACAAAAAATTTAATTCAACGAAAATTTGGAATTTGGGTGGAACAAAACTATATTTAATTTTTAAAAAAATGTTAAAAAATATATTGTATTATATATGTTAAATTTTAAAATAAAATGATATATTAATTAAAAATATTTTACAATCCACTGCCTTAATAAATAGAATCAAGAAGAAAACATGACATAAATTCGATTGAAAATTTAACATAAGAAATTATGAAAAACATTCTATATGTATTATTATAATTATTATTATTATAACTATATTGATTATAAAAAACAATTTGATTTATTCATAGCATAAAAAAAATAAAAATGAAAAACTAAAACATAGTTCGGCAATCCAAATTTAGTAGACTCGGTTTCAAAATTTGCAAACAAAAATGTTATATAATTTTAAACATACAACTGCTATAGATTATATAAAAGATACATATATATATTCAGTAAAATTTTAAAATAAGCACAAAAGCAAATTACAATTCAAGCAATGTTCGAAAAAAATAATGATTGATGAAAATAGCGTAATGTCTTTTGATATATTTTCGGCCTGTTTGACCAAAGTAAAATGCATTACATGTTCTATAGATTGTTTTACATACCACAGTTAGTTCTTTAAATTGTGCTATATTTCGATGGTCTTAGTAGCAGCTACCCTATATTACTCCAAGGTTATGTAAAGGACATACGACCTATATCAATCTCCCCTTAATGCCCTGAGGCGACTCATGTTTTGCAACTGTGAATTTTAATTTAACTTTTGATGTAATTAGCTGTGTAGTAACATATAACAGCACATACAGCAACAATAGATTTTTTGCAAATTTATTGAGTGTACAAAATTTTATGTATTTTTTATATCAAATGATTATAATAAAAACATTAATTTGATAAAGATGAAGATGATAAACGATTCAGAAATATTAATATTAAAAAATTAAAAAGTGAAAAAACTTGCAACATTAAATGTATATTAGCAAAAGTTTCAAAATTCATACTTTAAAATTACAACCCAAAACTTATTTTAAAATTATAATATCATTTGAAGAAGCCACTGCGGTGTACAAAATAAAATGTAATACTAGTGATAAATTTTATATAGGTCAAACAGGCCGACCATATATAAAGAAATATAAGAACTTCACTTTTTGCCTTGAGCTTGAGAACTAGCATTAGCATAATAGTGTTTCGATATGAAAAGGTATTTTCCTCTCTTCAACACAGCTATATCAGATTGCAATTTCTTTAAGTTAAAGTTCCACAGACATGTGCAATCATTTTGCATTATATCACAAAATCAATGTGCGCGATAGCTTTCATACAATTAATTATTAAAGTTTGCAACAATTTAATCCAAAAAACACGATTGAATTGTTTTTGTAATTGCTGCTTACTTTTAAATTTTATTTTTTTAAAAATGGCGAGTATTTGTTGAACCAATTTAATTATAATTTATAACAAATTTACCTTTACTTAAACTCAAAAAATTTAACTAAAACAACTTGACTTTTGGTACCTCGAACATTTTGTAGATCTAGTTTTCTAAAGAAGCTAGATTGTTGGTAAAAATATACAAACATTAATGCAGTTCAAAGTTAAAATATGCTACAGCAACATGTAAATATTGTAATCAATTCATTCACAAATAGTACTCGCCATTTTAATTAATGATTGATAACAGCAAAAAAAACCTAAACCTTACAATGAAACAAAATATAAGCAATTTTTTCCATAATAAATCGTATTATATATTAATATTCTACAATATATACATTAAAATTATAATTATATAAATTAGTAATGTTTAATAGTTTTATTATAACTAAGATGATAAGTGTTTGTGAGACTTCGTAGCAAATTTTAAACTTTAATTTAATTAATTATCATAATGGAAAGTTGGGTAAAAAAAATTTTAATTTTATTATAAAATTAGTTAAATAAAATATATTATTGTTCAAATATAAAACGATTTTGCGGGGCGAGGCTATTTACTGGAAAAACCCACCGTGATGAATTCTTTGTGTTAGTATATATATGAAAGCAAAGATTTAATGCGATAAAGACACAAAATTAAAGCTAAACGCTTTATTCTATAGGCAATGCAGCATTATAACTTGCAGTCTTTAATTAAAATAGAACAATGATTAGCTACGTTATATAAAACATTTCGTTAATTTATATCCTATTACTTTAAATTTGTTAATGGAAACCTAGTAAAATAGATATAAATATTTTGATACCTGAATTAAGCCGATAGTAGTATAAGGATAAACATAATTTGAAAAAAACAAAACACATATTTCCTGAAAACTCATAAAAACTACAAAAATCCACATCACATGTATGATAAGAACAAAACCTACATTTTCTCGTTTCTACATATCTGTTATCATCACATAAGTATTTCCGCTTGACGTGATTAGCTTCATATATTTTGAAGCCATCTTTAGCATTTTACTAATTTTATTTTTTTTTTTGAAACACATCTACAGTTATGATATGTCCATTAACACTTACATACATATATAAATATATAAAAAACTTAAATTAAATTTATTCATGAGACAACGACACTAGTACATCTATAAACATTTATTCGAATTACAAATAAATTAAATTATATTGAATTATTTAAAAAAAAAATTCAACTGTGTTACACATAAACTACTGTAATATACAATAAATTTTGTTAGCAATTCAATTGAATGATAAGAAGAGTACTCCTCTAGTGAACATGATTGTAAAAAAAAGTTAGTGATATACATATTTAAAAAAAAATATATTATTAAATTAAACCTAAAATATTGTCAAATTTATTTCCACTACGAAAAAAAGTCAAACAAATATTGATTTTCTTGATTAGAAAGAATACTTTGACACAAAACTCATTAATTCAGTAATGGAAATAGATTCAAGACCGATATTTACTTGTTGATGCATTTTTCCCAATCCTATAATTAAAAGAATTATTGCTAGAATCACTCATTGTTATCTTATTATTATTATTATTATAATACAAAATAATATTCAATTTAAAAAAAATATATTTAATATAAAAAAATATAATTAAAAATTTACATTAATACTTTTATTTTCAATTCTCTCAATTAATTATTACACAAAATATTAAAATTTAATTTTAAATTTTAAAAAAAACGAACATTCTTTTTAAATTCAATAAACAAAAAAAAGTAATTAAAATTATAAATTAATTACATGTAATAATTAATTGGTGCCTTAGTTAGAAAAAAAAATACGTTAATTTGGAAAAAATAGTTTATTTCTTATTTTATTATTATAACGAAAACCCAAACCACTTCAAAAGTATTATAAAACAAAATCAAGCAACATGTTTTGTTAAAAAATTTGAATTCAAAATTGAAAATTTAATTTAAATCAAGAGAAATGTAAAAAATTATTTAAAAAAAATTTAAATTTAAAAATGAAAGATTGTAGTTATTAGTGGTTTTAGAGAAAGGTCTAACTGTACATAGACCGACTGAAATTGTTATTATATAAAAAATAAAATTAAAATTAATATTAAAAAAAAAAATTTAAACATAGATAAACAAAAAATAAAATTAGAAAAATATTATTTACGTTTTTTCCCAAAAAAAAAAAAAACAAAAAATGAAAACCAAAAAAAAAGTTAAATAAAAAACTGCATTTTACATCAAACAAAATCACGAAATAGTTTCATAGATTTTATGTGATGTGTCCATATATCACCAAGAAAAAAAAAGTAAATCACCCACCCCACATACAAATTAATTTTGGACATTTATTCATATTTTGCGAGAGGGAAATTTTTTTTGTTTATTGTTTAAGGCACTTTATGCATTTGTTGTTATTTTTTAGAAGACAAAATTCACTGGGATCGTAATATAAGATATATTTAATAATTATATTACAGAATTAAAAATTAAAAGGAAACAAAAAAGAAATTAAGAATAATTTAAAGTTATATTAAAACAAATAAAATGCAGTAATGTTATATTCGCTAGATACACTTTAAAAATTGTATCCTGTTATAAAAAAAAAATATAAAATAAAATGGAAAAGTAATTTAAAAAAAAACTTTTGGTTCTTATTTGAATGTTTTGAGTCATGAATAAAGTAGAAAAAAATTCAATACAATTCAATATAATAATTGAATTGCTGACACTTGTGTTGAACTTTAATTAAAAACAAGGAAGTTTTAAGTTAGGTAAGTTTTATGTATTTCAACGTCACTCCCAACCCACTTGAGCTCCAACAACACAACGATGTAAAACTACAATAGTTTGGCCTACCGAAAAATAATAGAATAGATCAACAAAAAGTAATACAGATCTCAATTAAGGAACAACCGAGAACTTTCTTCTATGACAAATCGCTGACAGCATTTTTACTAACCAAATTTAAGCCCAGAACTTAAAAACCTTTCTGAATGAGCCTACGTAGGTTAATAACTGACATCACACGAAAAAGTTTATCCACTCTTTATGCTGCAGTGGTCATCCTTTCCGAAAAGAATTTGATTTTCTTGTGAGCTCACGAGTTCGATGAACTGTTTTGAAATTCATTTCAGTCAATCAGAGGATCTACTAGCTTCAAGTACATAGTTATAGTTCTTAAGGGAAATTTGTTAGAGACATTTCTGGTCTAAATGTTTGGGCCCAAACAGACTGCATCTGAATTTGAATGATAATGGAGAGTAACCAGTTGAGGCACTTTATCAAATGTTTAGTTAGCTCTTATAGAAATGTAACACTAGAAAGTGACCACTTTCTTGTATGTCCTAATATTCCACTTTTTGATCCGAAGCATCCAAAATATTAACCAACCGAAATGTTTTAATATCTCACTGCTAATGGAAAATAGAATCAATCATCGGCGTGATATGAACCCAGCCTTTGTTAGTAAATATTTCAATAGGGTTTTCTCGTCCACAAAACAAAACGCCTAAAATCCACCATAAGAACAGCAAAACAATGGATTAAAAAAACATTTGGGCTGCGCCATCTTTGAAAATTAAATTTTTGAAAAATTAGAACTGAAAATTTTCATGTAAAACACGTGACGTAAATCTAAATTTTTTTATTAAAATCGGTTAACCCGTTTGAGGACCATTTAACTATAGACTTTCCTTACCTCCAAGTTTTTTTAAAATTCTAGGGCAACCCTGCCAAAACTAGCGAAAATAATAAAAAATAAAGAGCATGGAACTATTAATTTTTTTTATTATACGATTACCGAAGTTTCAAGAAAATCGGGAATGTTTGGCTTCAATTTTTTTTAATTTTTCGGCTTTTTGATTTCTGCTAAAAAGTTCTGAGAGTGAAAAGAGATCAATCCCACAACCGTAACGTCAAAGCATTAGGGAAGACACAAGCTGTCTATGGAGAAATCGATACGTCATGGTATATATTCTAAGATACTATTTTAACCAGTTCTGGAAGAATGCTTGGACGTTAAGAAAAGCACTTTGCAAGTCTTTAGCGACGTAATCCAGTAGAAAAGAGATTACTATTTTAGATGTGTTCAAGGAAAAATTATCAGGTCCATCAAACGTGAATAGTGGCAGAGGAAATGTGAAGAGACTAAAATCTTCAAAAAAGAACATCAATAACGTAATCTTTTTAGCATAAACGACTAAGAGGCAGTCGGGCAAGAATCAAAGCTTATTAGTGTTTCAAATGTACAAATGTACATATAGAAGAACGCATAAAAGAGAAATTCCATGAGACACCATCAGAATTTAAACTTATTGAAACAACTACATAATTACAAAAAATGTGCAAACGCCAGCCAGGGTAATTGCTCTCCTTTACGTAGTACATAAGATCTCATACATTTTGTTAACCAAAATCAACGCTTTTGCTGACCAACTGTGCTAAATGTACAACTTTAGTCTAAATGTACAACTTTTGGGATTACATTCTATAGCTGACAAGTTATTTCATCTGCTTGAAGGGTTTGTTAATTTTGGATAACGAAATGTATGAGATATGTACTGCGTAAAGGAGAGCAATTACACTGGCTGGCGTTTGCACATTTAGGTAATTGCAAGTGCATATTTAGATGTCTCTCTTTAGTCCCTCCCCAGATTTGGTTTATACATATTTTCAGCAGACAGAGAGGTTGATACTGCTTCAAACTTCATGTATCTAGAAAATCTTAAGTCACGTAAGTCTAATGAACTGCTTTCTGCTATCAAAAATGATCTGTATGCTATCAAAAATAAAATTATTACTTTATCTAGAAACTGCGCCAACGTAGAGTTAAACCTCTCACCATGGCATCTAATTATGGAAGAATTCATCTTTGTTTTGTTAATTCCGATCATCTGGTTAATCTCCTGGAGAACGACTGATTCAAAACTTCATCCCCAATCAGTGTGAATCTTCACAACAACTGCATAGTGGCTACTACAATCATTTATCAGCTTCTACAATTTCAAAGTCTTGATGATAATTCCTTGGTCTGACTTTTTTACATGTCTGATATTCTTCTTTTTGGTACCAATACTAGGGGTTGTTTTATTTTTCCACCTAGGCTCGCTCATATTCACTGTTCAAACTTGCTTCCTCCAAATTTGATGAAATCATAATTTACTTTGATGGCTGCCACCAGAAAACTGTTGCTAAACTACGTCGATAAAAAGCCCAAGATATTCTCAGCATGATTTGTATCAAAGAGATTCGATTAAAAGAGCCATAAAAAAGGGTTACCTGAACCAACTAGGCTAACAGCAACCTTATTGACTGTGATAAGCAAAACAGGAAAAGCCTAGGATACACATTTCAAAACAAGATAATCGTTTACGAGTCAAGACATCACACTGATCACAAAGCTAGAAAAATAAACCGAATAAAACGATTTGACCTGCCGAAAAATGAAAGAACAATCGATTAACAAAAACTTATCTTCTTCTCATATAAGAAAAACCCGAGAACTGTCTTCTTTGACAAACGCCTGACACCATTTCTGCTAACCGAACCCACAAAATATCTTAGAAAGTACCTTAGTTCTGCCCCGATGATGAGGAGAATATACATTTCTCAAACTGTAGTTTATTATTCGTTGCAAATAGTTTAAGATTTTTATCAACGACGCCTTCTTACATAGCGGCATGTGAGATCTTTGGGGACAGGTGAATTTCAACAGCACCATAGAACTTGAAGCACTTCTATTGACATCTACCAGATAACCACTATTCAAGGATATGCAAACCATCATTGAAAACAGGAGCATTGTACCGCATGCCAGTATCATATCTCTTCTGATCAAAGACCTATATGCTCAGGACAACACGGAACTCAGCTGGAAAACCATATGAATAACTGACATCACTCGAAAAAAAGATCGTCTACTGAAAGGAATTTGATTTTCTGATGACTTGACGAGTTCGATAAGCCATGTTGAAATTCATTCCAGGGGTTTAAACAGCCTGCATTTGAATTCAAATGATAATGGCGAGTAACTAATTGAGTTTGCTGCAGAAATGCCTAAATTAAAGAGGGATCAAACACAACCATAACGCCAAAGCATTCGAGAAGCCAGAAATTGTATATGGAGAAATCGGTACGTCACGGTATATATTCAAAGGTACTATTTTAACCACTGCAGAGGGAATACTTGGACGCCCAGAAAAACACTCTGAAAAAGAAGTCTGAGTTGATGCAGTCCAAAACAAAAGAAATTTGTAATTGTTGTCATACATTTTGCTAGCCAACATCAACGCTTTTACTGAACAACTGTTGTAAACGTACAACTTTGGCCCAACCTAGAATTTCGTTCTATTACCGACAAGCAATATTATCTGCCTAAATTTGTGAAAATCTGCCAGGCCCACCCAGATTGGTTGATATATATTTTTTTGCGCAGGCAATGATAATGATATTGCTCAAAATTTCATCTTCCCAGGTAATATTAAGTCCTTGCCAAATGCAAAACAAGTGGAAGTCGTTACCGTAGTCTTATGAACGATGTACTATCAAAAATATAAGAATATGTTGATCCTATTTGTGTTGCTTCTTACTATAAACAACTTAAGACAGAAACTCCTCCAACTTAGTGTTGAACCTCTTACCATGCCATCTGACTCAATGCAAAAAATTCATTTTCGTTTTGTTAACACCCAGCAGTTGGTAAATAACCTGGAGTATGAACGACTCAAATGCCCGAGTCAATTATTTGTCATAGCTTCAGCTATGGTGGTTGCTTCTGGGGTCAGCATCGTACATAATCATTATCACCTATCATTATCGAATTTCGGAGACAGTTTCAGAGTCTTGTCGACGCCAAGATAACCCACTCTTGTTCGTTCGTCCGACTTTTCTAATACCTCTGGTATTCTGCGCTTTGGTACCATTGTGAAGTACTGATTTATTTTTCCATCAAGAATCTCCCATGTTCTGTTCAAACATTCTTGCTTCAAATATTCACTACCCAATCATACAAAACGCCTTCAAAGCAAGAGATTTGTAGAAAATGTTGGTAAAAATGACTATAAGTTCTACTGAAATTGTCCTTAGACTAATAGGAAGAATGTTATCCAGATCGAAGGTTTTGTTAATGCTTAACCCTTTTCTAACTTTTCGACAATTTTGAGTTTGAAATGAAGTTCTTGCATATTAACTCCTAAAGACTGAATTCGGGGTATTTCTTTAGAAGTTTCCAAAAAAGTCGAATTAAGAACAAAGTGTTCTGCGAACAATGTGACTTACCTTACTCTGACGACTTCAACATCTACGATTATGCATATAAAAATTTAACTCACCCCATAATTTGTGCAGGATCAACAATTTATAATGCACCAAAACACGTGATTGGCGAGCTAATTATAAAAATGAATAAATCGTTGTACCATAACATGATTATGAAATAAATTACATAAATAAACGAATGGTTGCACTTAAACAGATCAATTTTGTGAATTTAAAGTAACTACCACCTATTGTTCCTCCAAAATAAAACGGGTGATAAATGAAAAAAATTGTGTAAATGCCAAAATATAAATACCAAAATAAACGGGTGATTTTTGAAAAAATTGTGTAAATGCGTGTAAATTATTGCACCAAAATAAACAGATCATTGGTCAATAATCAAAAAATGATCAAAATTGGTACATGAAAAATTGTATGCATTAATGCGAAAATGCACCAAATTAATGCACCAAAACAAACAGGTGATTGTTGAAAATTAAATGTAACTACCACAAATTGTTGTACCAAATTAAACGGATGATTGTTGAAAGAACTTGTGTAAATGCCAAACTCATTGCACCAAAATAAATAGGTGATTATTGAAAAGAAATTGTGTAAATGCGAAAATTGTTGCACGAAAATAAACAGGTGATTGTTGAGATTTAATCTAACAACCACAAATTGCTCCACCAAAATAAACGGGTGATTTTTGAAAAAAAATGTGTATATGAGTAAATTGTTGCACCAAAATAAACAGACCATTGTTGAGAATTTATTTTAAATTAATAAATTGGTTCATAAAAAAATTGTATGCATCAACGCATAAAAAATTGTAATTAAAAAATTGATGCAAATGATGAAAAAAGTTGTGTAAATGCTAAAATCATTGTTTTGGTGCCCTGGTTTTTGGTGACCAACTAGGTGATTGTTGAGAATTTAATGTAACTACAAAAAATTTGTTGTACCAAAATAAACGGATGATTGTTGAAAAAATTGTGTAAATGCGAAATATGTTGCACCAAAAATAAACAGGTGATTGTTGAGGATTTAATATAACAACCATCAATTGTTCCACCAAAATAGATTGGTGATTGTTGAAAATAAATTGTGTAAATGCCAAAATCGTTACACCAAATAAAAACCGTTACACCGTTAGAAAATAAAAATAACTATAGCATCAATAAAAATTATAAAATTTGATACCATATCTGGTTTTAATGTTAATTAACCAAGAGCAACTGACCAAGAGCAACTGTTTTAATGAGCTCATTTTGATCAACTGAACCGAAATAAGTATTTTTGAATATTTCGCTTATATGCGTAAAAGACAAAGGAAACAAAAATAAAATCCATTGATCCTTATTATTTCAAAAATGAAGATAAATAAATGGCGATGTTGGTTTATATCGACAGATCAAAATCTCTGTTAAAACAGTAATTTACTTCAGCACAGATGCAAAGTTAACGGTTTCGTACCGATTAAAAAATATTAGGGATAAAAACCTTTTATACTCACCATATACCTTACAATTTGGGAAGAGTTTATATTCAACACTATCATGGTTGTTTGCACATACACCTCGATAAAATTTTAAAAGCGGATTTAGGCCTTTATATGAGATTTGGGATTCAGTGTTACGTTCCGAGAACAGTTTTCAGAAACTTGAGATTCTGTAAGAAAAAATAAGTTATTAGTCATGCTCGAGTTATGGGATTTGGAGATTAATTTTTGCTCAAAATCTGTTTATGAAAAATGGGTAACTAAATTGAAAGTCCATCATATAATAAAATATGACATATTCCTATACATATTTCATGTTATGATGCAAGAAATAAAAAACAAAACTGGTGAAAACAAAATTTCTATAAAAAATAATCAAATATTTAGTCATGTTGTTCCCACGAGTTTGGACGAAATAAAGGTCACCAACAGGCCTTGGGTTATATATGTTAAAATTCTAAATACAACTAGGCACGACAGATCCCCAAAGGTATTTATGTTCTCTGGTTTAACACGATCAGATTTATCCTTTGGTTTGCACGACAACGTATGGATTGGGAATGTTGTTATGGTAACATTGGTCCACCACCCAAGCGGCCACGGGATTACGATATTTAAAAGGTGAAGAAACGAACGTAATCGTACTACCAGTTATCGCATGCCAATCTGATCAGCAAGCTCGTTGCGTACGAGTTTCACCCCGCAGTCCGACCGATACATTTTCGTATTCATCGATGACTTTTCTTCTGAGTTTAAATTAACTAACGCTGGTGTAGTCCAAGGCTCAGTTTTACTTTCCACTCTATTTTTAATATATATCAACGAACTGTTGAAAATCACCAGTAATCCAAAAAATATTTTTTCAGATGATAGTACACTGCACCAGCCGCTCGTTTGCATATCTTCAAAATGTAAAATAGCACGAACGAATAAATAAATATAAGCCAGGATCTAGA
Source organism: Diogma glabrata (assembly GCA_963693315.1). NCBI lineage: Eukaryota > Metazoa > Arthropoda > Insecta > Diptera > Cylindrotomidae > Diogma > Diogma glabrata. Next base: position 235,650,808 of record OY856188.1, on the reverse strand, counting down.
AAAATTCGCCGATTGAGGTGTGTTGACGCCTCTGACTTGATTAGTGGACTGTATAGGTATTTTACGAATTGATGACATCAATACGAAGAGCCAGAGGATTATCAACGACTTTGTCGGATAATTAAAACCTGGGATGTTAGAGCATGCGTGTCCAAATTATCACGCCTAATAAATAGTAGCTGTGTTCGATGAGACTGCGTGCCCAAATTATCACGCCTAGCAACTAATAAGTATAATCGATAATAATGCGTGTCCAAATTATCTCGCCTAATAACTAGTAACGATGATCGATGAGACTGCGTGTCCAAATTATCACGCCTAGCAAATAACAAATATAATCGATAGTGGTGCGTGTCCAAATTATCACGCCTGATACATGGTAACTATGATCGCTGAGATTGCGTGTCCAAATTATCACGCCTAGCAAATAACAAGTATAATCGATAGCAATGCGTGTCCAAATTATCACGCCTGATACATGGTAACTATGATCGATGAGATTGCGTGTCCAAATTATCACGCCTAGCAAATAACAAGTATAATCGATAATAATGCGTGTCCAAATTATCACGCCTAATAACTAATAACGATGTTCGAAGATAATGCGTGTCCAAATTATTACGCCCAATAATAATGCGAGTAATCGAAGATAATGCGTGTCCTAAATTATCACGCCCAGTAATAATGCGAGTAATCGAAGAAAATGCGTGGCCAAATTATCACGCCTTTGATCATCATGGCAGGAACATGGACACAACACTGCACAAAAACACTTCACCACTGGCTTAATACAACAATTTATTTACGGATTTAAATTAACAATAATTATTAAAAATTATGTCTAACACTTTACATTTTTAATTATAAAAAGAAACGATCAAACGAGAACAGAACAAATGTTATGTCATTTGCACAAATGACAACGACGAAGAGAGATTCTAAAATTAAAAACTAATGTATAAATACATATTACAAAAGAAACTTTTACTTGCAGCAACGCCACACATTTTCACCACATAACAATTAGTGAATATACCAATAAACCTTAATGGAACAATTACGCCAAAAATCTCAAAATGGTGAAAAGGCGAATTGAGTTGAAGTTAAAGGAAAGAAATGTCAGAATGACATTCAAACAATAATAACATAACGAAGGTAAACAATATTTAAAATTTATCGAATTCAATATCCTTATTAATACCTTTCCTTTACTTCTTACAGCTAACTTTAAAATATATAAAGGCAGCAGTAAGGCATTAGCGCTGGATTCACTGAAATATGGTAAATTAAATTTATTTTTAAATACGCTTTTTGTATTTTTGGGAAAACATGATCCAGTGCTAACAAGGTGTCAAAAATTTGGTCAATTTTTATTCCACCAAAAAACAGCTATTGATTATTTCCAGATCAAAAACCGATTTCCCAAATGATATTTCAATTAGTATGTGTGACGAACAATTAGACAAATGTGAACGCGTTCGTTTATTGAGAGTCATAATTTCCAATTACCTAAGCTGGAACGATCACGATGGCAAAAGGCGCATCAAAAAAACTCGGCCTAATAGATGTAAAAAATATTTCACTCTGTATCAATTACTCCACATTTCTAAGTCCTATATTCGTCACTGTATGGAGTATTACTGTCAATTTTGAGGCGTTGAATCTGTTTCCATCCTAGCTCTTTTGGACTCTACTCAAAAGCATGCTATACACATTGTGGGTGATCGAAATTTAACATCAAATCTTGATTCCCTGCAACACCGTCAAACTGTTGCTGATCTCGTTGTTTTTTATATAAATATCGTCACCAGCAGTGCCTGGATGAAATCCAGGAATGAATTGATCATGCCTCAACCTTATTCTTTTTCCCGTTTTAGACGTCAATCGATTTGTTCAAACAGTTAAACTGTTGAGATCACTCACTGAAATAGCGACAAAATCCAAAGAAATTTCTTCTTGATTCTTTTTTTTTATTCTTTATTAATAATAATCTACAGGATTTTTCATCCCTAATGACTATACAATAACAATTTAGCATATTAATACATAATTACATAGTTTAGGTAAAAAACCGATAAGCCTAACCCTAAAATATGGAGGGGCTGAAATCTCACAGCTCTGAGATATAAGAATTCGGTCTGGGTTAAGGATTTTGATATAGTTTTCGGCAAAAAACTTTTATGAGGACATGGTTTTTAGTTTTGGGGAGCGATGTATATCAAACATAACTCTTTGTTAAAGTACAAGTATTTTTTATCTCTGTTTAAAAATTTATTACAAAACTAACACGAAACGTTGCCTCAAAATTATAGCAGATCATAAACTAATATAATTTAGTGAAAATATGATACACTCAGCAAACTACTCAAAAACATCTCCATTTAGCGTTTCGAGAAAATATTACAAAATCACAAATTCATATTTTTTTCTAAATTCCAAAAATATTGTAAAAATTAAATACGATCAAACTTTTTTCAAAATTCCAAAAATTAGAATAAAATCCAATATTTAAACTTTTTCTAAATTCCAATAATATTCCAAAAATTCTTATAAAATTTTAACTTTTCCAAAATTCTAAAAATACTGCAAAAATTATTACAAAATCAAAAATTGAAACTTTTTTCAAAATTCCAATAATATTTCAAAAATTCTTAAAAATTCAAACTTTTTCCAAAATTCTAAAAATATTGCAAAAATTATTACAAAATCAAAAATTTTAAATTTTTTCAAAATTCCAAAAATTATAATAAAATCAAAAATTAAAAATTTTTCAAAATTCTAAAAATATTCCAAAAATTCTTACAAAATCAAAAATTAAAACTTTTTCCGAAATTCTAAAAATATTGCAAAAATTATTACAAAATCAAAAATACAAACTTTTTTCAAAATTCCAAAAATATTTCAAAAACTATATTAAATTCAAAAATTTACATGTCCAATTTCATTTTCAATTACATTTACATCATAAAAACAGCTACATTTTTTTAAGAAAAATTGGCTAAAAAAATAAATGAAATCATTTTTTGACACACTTGACATTATTTTTTTGACAAACTTATAATGCCATAATTCTCAATAATAATAATAAAATTTCATTTCAAACAAATAATTAATTTTATTTTTTTCAAAAAATTGGGTACAAAAATAAGTAAAAATCTTTCTTTTGACACACTTGACAACATTTTTTTGACAAACTTATAATGCAATAATCTAGTTTTTGATTTCACATACCAATCCCTACCATCAAGATTTCTTCAAATTCAATGTTCCTACTCGTAATCACTTAAAATGAACGTTTTTTAGGCCAAAAATATGAAAATTTGCTGTTGATGACACACTTAATGATTTTTTTGACATACTTCCGGTACAGTTATAGAACACAGCGTCCTTTCGGACCTGTCTCTTAAGTATACCTATTTTTAGAAAAAAAAATTTTCGAAATCCCTCCAGCAGTTTTCCCTGCAGCGTAGGTAATGACGGACGGCCGGCCGGCCGACAGACAAACATACATTTTATGCTTTTTTAGAATCAGTAGATCCTAAAACGTCGAGAAATGCCAAAAAAAGTGGGGGTAAGAATTTCACTTTTGGCTCAGGAATGTAATACTTAGGTCTTTCAGACCGAACTAACATAGAAAAATAAAACAAAAAACACAATTTAAAATATATCACAGAAAACTTAATACTATAAACCATTAAACTTCAAGTAAAATATAAACTAAGCATTGACTAGAGTAAGTGTTCGATTTCTAAAATCATCTTTCATTTTCTTTTTAAATCTTTCTTTAGACATACCGATATCATAAAAACTATTAAAGTTCGCAATCATAAAATTTATAGACTCATTCGCCGCATAGTTCGAGCGTCGAAACTCAGGAACTAGCAAATATCTATTTCTTAAAACCCTTCCCGGTATATAAATGTTTAGATATTGAAGTATAAAAGGGCTATCAATTCTTAAATCTAAAACTTCAGCAGTAAACACTGCACCAGCAAAACATCGTCTAGAAGACAATGTTTCCAAATTTAATACAAAACATCTTGTTTAATAATTTGGAATATGTATTTACTACGTTTTCCAAATACGTCAAATTTCTATCTATATAAAACAGATTAAATCTAAAATAAATTTGCCTTGTAATCCGTTTTTGAACCTTTTCAATGCGTTCAATATGTACCATATAATAAGGAGCCCAGACAACTATTGCATACTCTAAGTTGGAACGGGCTAGTGATGCATATTTAAAAGTCTTAAGGGTATTTTTGTTTTTAAAATCTTTGGATATTCGATTAATAAAACCGAGCAATGATGATGATTTAGCTATGATTTGGTCAACATGTTTTATGAAACTTAATTTAGTATCAAATAATATACCTAAATCTTTTATTTGGACCCCGCGGTTGAGATTATTCGTTTTCACTTTATATTCAAAGGTAATTATAGATTTTTTCCTACAAAAGGACATAATATTGCACTTTTTAATATTAAGTTGCAAATGATTTAGAAGACAGCAATCATATAATGCATCAAGATCTGACTGTAGCTTTAATTCATCACCTACATCCGATATTCGACGAAACAATTTTAGATCATCTGCAAACAAAAGCCCCATGGAAAATGTTAATACTTCCAATACATCATTTACAAAGAATGTGAATAATAGTGGACTAAGGTGAGATCCTTGTGGCACACCCGAGGAAACAATAATTACATCAGATTTGATACCGTTTAAATTGGCATACTGCGTACGTCCAACCGGATAAGATTCAACCCAAGCAATAAATCTTTTCGAAAATCCAAACATGTGGAGTTTCAGCTCTATAATCTGATGTTGGACTGAATCGAACGCTTTTTTACATCAGCATAACCGACATCAAGTTAACTAGAGGATTCATATGAATCAATTACTTCTCGTTGAAACTCAACTAGATTAGTTGTTGTTGAACGACGTTTAAAAAATCCATACTGACTGGTTGAAATCAAATTTTTGGTGTTTAAGAAAATGTACTTTGTAAGAATTGCCTCGAAAAGTTTTGGAATTCTATACTACTACGGTAAATGCTCTAAGGAAATTAATAACCTAATACCTCCATTACGAAGATCTTCACGAGCCACAAGACAATCTTCGCATTCCCATAAGCATACCTTAGAGGTCTCTTGTGTGAGAACATCTAGCTATAATAACTCTTTCCTTTCACGCTCCGTATACTGGTGGAATCGATTACCAAATAATAATTTTCTTGCTTCGTACAATCCCCAAGCTTTTAAATCCGCAATACACCAACACTATCGCTCTAATCCTATCCCAAGTCCCTAAACCCTAACCTTCTAACTTTCCTTTCCCAACGTTAACACGTGCATCAAGCATTAGAGGTTTATAACCTAAGTGATTAACCTGAACTATAAAAAAAAAAAATTGCAGACAAGATTGTGGTACTTCGGTAATTGGATACATCAGACCGATCACCCGACTTCAAAATAGGATTGATATAAGAGATTTTCCACTTCTGTGGAAAAACAGCAGTATTCAAAAATGTCTGAAATAATAATTTTAATGGAAGACTCAGTTGATTTTTAGATAATTACAATACTGAAATGGACATCCGTCAGGACTGTAATGATACGAAATTTATAGTCCCTGGGCCTTCACCTACATAATCTTGTGATTACCACATATTTTATACTTCGTGATGCGCCTGTCCTTGACGAGTCCGAAAACATTTGTTCTGTGATTTTTTTCAAATCGGCCGCTTTTGCTTTCGGCAAGCTCCGAAAAATGCCGATTGCCCGGAATCTTGTAAATTTTTGTCTTTTTTAACTATGGGGGTTGGAAACTTGATATAGAACACAAGGGTAACCTTGTCCGACAAAAATTGGTCTGCTATTGTCTAGTCCGACAACCCAAACATCCAAAATGTCAGTTGTCGGACTCGACAATAGCAAACACGTTTTGGTCAGACAAGCTTACCCTCGTATTCTAAAACAAATTTCCAACCTCCACAGTCAAAAAAAATAAATGTGGTAGCAAATTTCGCGGGCAACCGGCATTTTTCGGAGCTTGCCGAACGCAAAAGCGGCCGATTTGAGAAAAATCATGGAACAAATGTTTTCGGGCTCGTCAAGGACAGGCGCATCACGAAGTATAAAATATGTGGTCATCACAAAATTATGTAGGTGAAGGCCCAGGGACTATTAGGATGTGTAATTAAGTAATGATTTATTATACGCTCATATTATACGCTGCACATAGTAGTAGAATACATTTTGCATTGTTGCCACATGTCCACTGTTTTGGAAACTCCTAAAGAAATACCCCAAATCCAGTCTTCAGGAGTTAATATGAATGAACTCCACTTCAAACCCAAAATAGTCGCCAAACTTTTAAAGAGGTTAAACATCAACAAAGCCTCAGGAATGGACAATATTCCACCCATCATTTTAAAAACCTTTTCTAAAGAACTTGCACCAATTTCGACTAAAATATTCTACCAATCCTACAAATCTGGTATATTTCCCTCGTGCCGGAAGTTGGCCAATGTCCAGCCCGTCCTCAAAAAGGGACCAAAATCCAATATCTAAAATTATAGGTCAATAGCTTTACTATTGGTCCTATCCAAAGTCTACGAGCATTATATTAATACACACATTTCAAAATTTCTGGAAATAAATCATTTAATAGCCGACAGCCAATACGGTTTTCGAAACAAAAGATCAACCACCGATCTATTAAACTATGTAGCGCATTGTTGGAACAGCATACTTGATAAAGGTGGTGAAACATACGTTACGCTTTAGACATCTCCAAGGCATTCGATCGAGTCTGGCATGCCAACTTGGTCCACAAGCTCGTTGCGTATGGTTTTCATCCCAATTTATTGTGAAGCTGATTCAAAATTTTCTATCCAACCGATACATTTCGGTCTCCTTAGACGGATTTTCTTCTAAGTCTAAACTACCTCACTGCTCAGTATTGTCCCAACCAAGTTTTTGATTTATATCAAGGAATTGTTGAAACTCACCAGCAACCCAATAAATAGTTTTGTAGATGATAGTACTTTGCACACTGCGTTCGAGCCCCTTCCTTCAAAAGGTAAAATGCACGAACGAATTAATCCCGCCCGGAGAGACGCTGCCACAAACGTGAATAAAAACCTAAAAAAAGTCGCCGATTGGGGTGACCAAAACCTGGTCAATTTCAACTCTACCAAAACACAGCTGTTGATTGTTTCCAGATCAAAGACCGAGTTCCCCAAAGATATTTTATTCAGTATGTGTGATGAACCAATAGGTGAATGTAAAAGCATTCGTTTATTGGGTGTCACAGTTTCAATTGACCTACTCTGGAACGATCATGTAATGGCGATGGCAAAAGGCGCGTCTAAAAAACTCGGCCTCCTAAAAAATAGATGCAAAAAAGCTCCATACCAATTGCTCCATGTTTATAAGTCCTATACTCGTCCCTGCATGGAGTACTGTTGTCAAGTTTGGGGTGCTGTTCTGTGCTGTCCATATTGGCCCTCTTAGACTCTGTTCACAAGCGGGCTATACGAATTGTGGGTGATCGAACTTTGACATCAAAACTTGATTCCCTACAACATCATCGCACTGTTGCTGACCTCGTTAGTTTTTACAAATATCGTCATCAACAGTGCTCAGATGAAATCAGCAGCATCATACCTCAAACTTATTCTTACCCCCGTTCCACTTGACAATCAGCTACCGCAACCAGTCAAACGGTAGAGATCCCACGCTGTCATACTGGCAGACCGCAGCAAGACTTCTTTCTCCGAACTGCATACAAATGGAATAGTTTGCCTGAGTCCTTAGTCTCAGGTGACTTCAACCCGCAGAGGTTTAAAAAAAGCGTTCATCATGACCTTAGAACGCCAGTTGTTGTGGGACCTAGGTCTTAAAAGGTATTTATGTGTTGTTGTGACACATATTGTAAACCCTATAACACAACACATTTTATTCAAAAAAAAAAATATATTGGTATGTGACATCTCCCTTGTTTTCAATTAACAATTACAATAATACTTTTTATTACTATTACGTTACATCATCATATAATTTCATACTTTCTTACTCTTTTTACTCGTTATGAAACTAAACTAAGCATAAACTATATAAGCATAACTAAACTAGCGGCTTCTTTGCAGTTTCAATTTTGTTCTTTCGTGTTGACTGAGCTGTTTTGTTGTCCTCACTGATATTTTAAGATCTGCGTTTGATTTTACTAAGGCTTTTCCACTAATGACTTCTTTATGTATTTTATTGTCTCATTTGTCTTCCACAACCAACAATCTAGATAACTTAGAATCTGCTCAACACGGTTGTTTCTAGCTAGCGTGGAAGCTTATGATCTTATATAATTCTACGAATTGCTTGGCAACTTGACATTTTCGTTCTTGAGTGTTGTGTCAACGGATGACTTCATATCGGCTACAACTACTTCACGTTGAAAGCTAGTATGCTCGATTTCTGTGTTGATAATATTTTTGCCTCTAATATTTGCTCCTTTCTCAATTGCCATTTTCATTCAGTATCTTCCTGCCGGTTCGAGAGTACCTTTCAAATTGTTTTGTTGCTTTTTTATCTAGTGTGATAATACGCTCCTCCATAGAAGAAACCGACCTGTTGATGTTCGAACATTTACTGACCCATGAATGCGTTTTAGTAAAAACATAACGTATCATAAAATCACATAATAACATCGCAGATATCTCAAAAAACTTTTGTACAAAAAACGACTTTTAATTCGCAAGGAAATGGTTGAAGTCAAATTTCTCCAGAAAATATATAGTGCTATGATAATTAATTAAATCTTTTCAACTGTAAGTATTTCAAGCCATTCTAATAACATATTTTATGTTGCTAGAAAACCTAAGGTTCCTATTATTTAAGTTTGTCAACAAATACGATATGCATATAATAAATATCATCAGAGGATTAACTCGACTTAACATTAAAATTTATTAAATTTTGTAATTAACAAAAGAAAATATTATTTTAATTTAGTTTTATTAAATTATATTTTTATTAAGTTTTACATATTTACAACACGCGATGTTACTGTAAACGTTGTAATAAAAGCCTACGTCTAACTTTTAGAATACAACTAAACTTTTCATCATTTGAAATTTTGATTTTTACCCACGTTTTGTACTCAACTAATCATTCCAACATAGAAAACAGCCGTCGCCGTTTGCCGATTATTGTTGCTTTCAAAATATATGGGCTCAAATTATAAACAGTAGCTCGATGAAATAATAGATGTCTAATAATTCAAAATGGTGAAACCAACTAAATTGAATCTCCGGTTGTCAAAAACTAGCAACAACACACAAAATAGTTCAATTTACTTTACAAAGATATCACTACATTTCCTTTCAATTAAGATGTTATTTAACGTAGAAGATAATTGCTGCACGGCAATATTCATGCAATATATCAGTAAACTGCTTTAAAAATCAATGTAGCTTTTCAAATAAAGCTGTCACTACACACAAATATTAAAATTGATAATGACATTGACAGATAAAATTAACAAATATTTTTTTTTTTTCTAAAAATAAATATGTCGTAAATTATTAAATAATAATTGTGTTAATGTGATTCTTATTAGGTAACTTTAACAAAATGTCTTCAATTATTAGAGAAATATCTTCCTTTTACCAGAATTACTGTAGTTATATGGAAAAAGAAACAATCGGCGTTGAGGTGAGTGTTTTGCTGATTTTATTTGTTTTTTTTTTTTGCACAAAATAATTATTTGTTTTTATAATAGATTGGAGTTTATGCTGTTTCTGGTTTGATTTTTTCTGCTGCATATTTGAAAATTCGTCCGGTTAGTTATATTTTTTCTCAAGTTTTATCAAAAGACGATTACAAATTATTAATTTTAGGTAACGAAGTTAGTTAAACCTGCGAAAATTCCGCTTCATTTTATTAAGGAAGGTATTCCACAGAAAGGAATTATTGCTAGAATAGAACCAGCCTCATGTGGTCCTATTATTTGTATTAATCACAAACCACTTCTAAATATTTTTTTTACATCACGAAGAACCCTTCCTGTGAAGGTAACACTCAGAGGATTTGGAAATGTTCGTTTTTAATATTAAAAATTTGATTTTAGTTATCAGGCGTAGAGATCAATAGTAATGGATATTCCTGGTTACAAACTATTACTGTGGATAAACCTGTTAAATTTGTAGCATTAGCGAAAAATAACGATTATGCCGAATGTCAAGTATTTATGTTAAGTGAATCGAAAGATCGTCCTAATATTGATCTAGCTAATGCACTAATAAGTCTTGGTTTTGGAAAAGCGATACCATCACATGCCGCTGTTGTAACGGAGAGTAAAACACTTAGTCGTTATTTTAAAAATTTAACTGTCGCGGAGAAAAAAGCACGTTCGAATAGAAATGGTATGTGGTTAGCAACAATACCACCACCTATATGGGCAAAACGAATGATTGATAAAATATTCCATAACTTAGTGTTCGCAATCATTCCAGAACGAAATCGCCTACCTCAACTTGTGCGGTAAAGAATGGAGTATTATAAACATATGATGAACGCAACTAAAACATTGATCAGATATAAAAACTAGCTTATCTCTGATGTGCGCTCCTGGTATATTAAACCTTTTCCTATTAGTCTTCAAATATCCTTGATTAATATTATAATTTTACTAAATAAACTAACGTGCCTAGCCTAGACGAATTAATGTAATGAATTTTAATTAAATATTCGGGTTTCTCCTTTCGCTCGATAAAAAATTATATTTTGGCGAAATTTGTTCCCGCCAACAAAACCTTCTTTGTGACAGCCACCAAAGTTTGTTTTAAAAGTTATTTCACAGAGAAGAGTCGCTTACAAATTACATAATTAAAAAAAAATGGATTTATTTGAGGATTGGAGCTACCTTTCAATGAACGAAATCACCGTTAAATTATTTAACAATAAATTACTGTCGGATATTGAGTTTCAAGTGGAAAGCAAAATAATATATGCCCACGGATTTGAATTGGCAAAGCGCAGTCGAATTTTTCGGGAACAATTTCATGCAACTTATGGTGAAAAAAAACTAATTCTAATTCCCAACGAGAAATATGATGACTTTTTGGAATTTTTAAAATTTATTTATTGTGATATGTGTGATTTGAATGATCATAATGTATTCGCAATACTAAGGCTAGCCAGAAAATATGAAATATTTAAGCTAGAGGATATGATAGCCGATTTTTTTTTTGCTAAAACCTTTAATGGTAGTTTTTTGATGTTGTACAATTTTTGTGTCTGTGAAAATTACATTAATTTACTCAAAGTAAGTGAAGTGTTCGTAAAAACTAATTTAAAAACTATAATGGATGATGAAAACTTCCTTAAAATTGAAATAAAAACACTAGAACAAATTATGCAATTTGATAGAATTGATGATTGTACAGAAAAAGAAATTTACGAGGGATTAATAAGATGGACCAACAATTATTGCACTCAACACGAAATCGATATTAACAATAAAAGACAAGTGATTGAAGGCATGATCAAATTTATACGATTTCCAGTAATGTCTGCAGAAAAATTTGCGAATTGTGTTGCAGCAGAACCAACTTTACTAACTAGCGCCGAAGCTTTGTCAATTTTTATGTCTATAGGGACAAAAGGCAAAATTAATGAAATGAATTTTTTAACAAAGGAACGATTCTCATGTGTAATAACTGGTACGCTTATGATAGAAAAAGTGAATGAATTGATTTTTTCAGTAAAAGAAAATGCCATTGTTAAAGGCTTCTGGTTGGAAACAGTTACCGATCGTCTTGCCAATTTCACTTTATACGACGAAGCTGGGAAAATAATAAAACGAATCGTTAGAACACCAGGCAGTGTGGATAGTCCAGTTATTACTTTCCATAAGCCTATTCAATTAACCCCAACAAAAAAATATAAATTTGAGATAGTTTATCCTGATTTGACGAGAGGTGTAAGGCCGTTTAATGCTTATGTTTCGCCGTTTTCTCATTCAAATGTAGTTTTTCATAAAAAATATGATTGTTTGTATGGCATTATTTTTGATGAATAAAGTATATGTAGATATAACAGATAAAATCAAATTAATTTTTGTTATGTTTAATAAATGTTTTCAGTTACATATTTATTTCTTGATGATGCATGGCTGTTTTTGGCTGGCTGTTGGTCTCATAAACAAGATCGACGAATGACGATACAACAAACTATATGTGCAATAACAATATTCTATCAACGGTTCTTCAAGAAACCAAATTAAATGTTGCATCAAAGATTATAACGATATCTGTGATTATAAAATGTAAAGCTTGATCGAGGGAAGGACAAAGGTGACCTTGCCTTTATCATTCACAAAACCATATCTACCGGACATAGACATTGCCTGCAGTACCGAGCAATGACAAATATCTAGAACAACTGGACATTATAATAAAATCCGGAGATAACTCTAGTCAATATTTATATTTCACGAGTAGCTGTGAACAGGTTATGTACCGCCCATCGAACATTTATTTTATACCAAAGACTCTAATTTTCGGAGATGTGAATACGCACCATGATCTATGGTACTCAAACCTGTACACTGATTCACCAGGTGAAAACATATACTGATCAAATTGACAGGTCCAATTTAGGAGTCCTCAACCAACACCATATCCAACAAGGGAAACAAATAATGTCTCCCTTGTTGGAAAATCAATATGATACTCTAAATTATTTGTAAAAACTTAGTTGGCTTTACTTATGTTGTTTTTTTGTTTAGATCATAGTAATCTTACTTGTATTAAAGCTTTCTTATAAAACGTTTGCCTTTTACTCTTACTCCACTGATATTTTGGAATAAGAACTTATAGTTCTTTAGGTTATTGGTCCAGAGAACGCGATAAGAGTAATCTAGAATGGCAGAGGACAACATATATCGGAAATTTGTTCAATTTGATAGAACAAATTGGAATAGCTGGAAATTTCGAGTGAATGTGTTGGCGATTTTAGTTCAGTGTATTGCGGACACTCATTTGGAATACGTTCAAGACAAGAAAAGAGTCAAAGATATGTATGATTCTTTAAAGACAGTATTCGAAAGAAAGAGTGTGGCAGGACAATTGTATCTACGCAAGAAATTGATAACAATGAAATTTGAAGAAACTGATGACATGTCTGAACATTTTGTGAATTTCGATAAAACGGTTCAAGAATTAAAAACGATTGGTGCTAAAGTAGAAGATTTGGACATTGTATGCCATTTGTTATTATCATTGCCTAAGTCGTATGGAAATCTGGTAACTGCTCTAGAAACTTTGGATCCTGATAAGCTGGAAATTAATTTTGTTAAGAGTCGTTTATTAGACGAATTTACTAAAAGAAAGCAATTTGAAAGTGCTAGTGGTATTAAATCAAACAATTCAGTGGCGATGAATGCAAATGTATCTAATTTCAAATTCAAATGATATCGCTGCCGAAAATTGGGACATAAGTGGTCACAATGCGAAGCAAAGATTGATACGAAAAATTCAAAGCAAAATGAATTTAAAATTGAAAAAAATGCGAATGTTGCTGCGAAGTCTTCTGAGGACAGTGATGAAGAAGTTCGTATAGCTTTTGGTGTTTTTGGTGAATTTTCTGCTACACAAGAAGGATTGTGCATGAATCAACAAGCTTTGGTTGGGGTATCCAGTGCTTTGCGTCGACGAACAATCAAATTTTTTCTAGATTCAGCTGCAACAAGTCATATGGTAAATGACCGGACGTTGATGGTTAATATACAGAGTATTTTAGAAGAAAAGGTTCGAAGCGCTAAGAAAGGTGCAACTATATCTTCTAATCATAGTGGAGATATCAATGGTTTCTTTATACATGGAAATAAAGAAACAGAATGTACTTTAAATGGTGTTCTATTTATGAAAGAGTTGAGCTGTAATTTGATGTCGATTGGAAAAATGGAGAAAGCAGGCATGCAAATTCATTTTAAAAATGGAGGAGCTCATATTTTGTTTAAAAATAAGCTTCTTTATGTTGCACAACGATACGGTGATACATATCAAGTGGAGTTTGTGATTGAAGAAAAGCAGTTCGCTGGTATATGTGCAGAAGATAACAAAACATTGTGGCACAATAGAATGGGTCCTTTAAACATTCAAGATATCCAGAAATTGGTTGGCAAAGATATGGTTACGGGCATTGATTTAAAAAGCAAAGATCATGTACTGAAATTTTGTGAGCCTTGCATTTTTGGAAAACAATCACGAAAACCATTTCCTGCAAATAATGAACGTCGTTCGAAACGGCCATTGGAATTAATACACACAGATGTTTGTGGTCAAATTGTACCAATTGCTTGGGATGGTTCGAAATACTTTGTGACTTTTATTGATGATTATACCCATTTCACTGTGGTTTACATGCTTGAAAAAAAGAGTGAAGTATTGGACAAGTTCAAACACTTTACTGCCTGGGCTGAGGTCCATTTTCAATCAACAATTGCTGAATATTCTTTTGGATTAAATATGAGAGAACACATCAAAGCAAGAATTGTACGAGTGAAGAGTGATAATGGTGGAGAGTATACTTCAAATGAATTTCTTAAATTGTGTGCTGAACGAGGAATTTGTCATGATCACACTGTACCATATAATCCGGAACTTAATTCTGTAGCTGAACGAATGAATAGGACACTAATGGAGAAGGCTCGTACTATGATATTTGCTGGAAAAATTGAGAAACGTTTTTGGAACGAGGCTGTTCTAACAGCAACATATCTGACAAATAGAAGTCCAACAAGTTCTTTCATTGGTGACGAGAGAGAATTGAAGACACCAGCTCAATTATGGTATGGTAAGAAGCCCGATTTAAAGAATTTCAAAGTTTTCGGATCTTTGGCATATAATCATGTACCAAAAGAATTACGCAGCAAAATGGATTCGAAAGCAGTCAAAACAATTATGATGGGCTATGCCTCAAATGGTTATAGACTTTTTGATACTGATAAACGAAAAATTGTTATTGGAAGGAATGTCACGTTTGACGAAAGTGTTGTAAATCAGAAGAAGTTAGTGGATATTTTTGAAGATCATGAAAATACACAGGTAAATAAATCGAATGAAATTGAATCAGATGAGTCAGAAGATACACCGATACCAATGTTGAGAAGGAGTGAACGTAACCTTCGTCCACCAGACCGTTATTCTGATGGTGATTATGTTGCCCAGTTTGCGTTTAGTGCAGAACAATATGTACAGAACGACCCATTAACTTTGCAAGAAGCGAAACGTCGAAGTGATTGGAAATTCTGGAACGTTGCTATCGATGCTGAATACAATTCATTGATAAAGAACGAGACATGGACACTTTGTGATTTACCACCTGGTAGAAAGGCTATTCAATGTAAGTGGGTTTTTAAAATCAAACACAAATTTGATGGAACAATTGATAAATACAAAGGACGTCTTTGTGCGAAAGGGTATTCTCAAAAGAAAGGATTTGATTACAACGAAATTTATGCGCCAGTAGCAAAATTAACTACATTTCGAGTACTGATGGCAATTGCCTGTCATGAAAATCTATTTGTTCATCAAATGGATGTAAGCTGTGCATTTTTGAATGGTTTCTTGGATGAAGAGATTTATATGGTTCAACCAGAAGGGTACGAAATCGGCAAGAAAGTTTGTAAATTAAATCGAGCTATATATGGATTGAAGCAATCTCCAAGAATGTGGAATCTGCGCATAAATCAATTTTTAGTGAAATTGAATTTTCAACGTTGCGAATCTGATAGCTGTTTATATGTTAAGTTCACTGAAGAAATTAAGTTTTACTTGCTCATATATGTTGATGATCTAATTTTGGGAAGCAATTGTCTAGACGAAATTAAATGACTGAAGCAAAACTTATCTCAAGAATTCGAAATGATGGATTTGAATGAAGTTGAGACATATTTGGGGATTCACATGGAACGGAACATTTCGAATGGTACAATGAAATTTAGTCAAAAACAATATCTGATTGATACACTGAATAAATTTGAAATGTCTGACTGCAAATCAATGAGTACACCGATGGAAGTTGGCTTAAAAATAGATAAAGTTGAAAAAGATGGTGATGATTTACCGTATCGTGAGCTGATTGGCTGTTTAATGTATGTAATGCTAACCAGCAGACCTGATTTGGCGGCAGCAACTAATTTCTTTAGTCGTTTTCAAAATAGTTACGATCACGAACATTTCATGTACGCAAAACGAATCTTGAAATACATTAAGGGAACATTGGACATAAAATTGATTTACAATCGCAATGAAAATGCTGCACCTTTGGTAGGATACGCAGATGCAGATTGGGCAAATGATATTGTTGACAGAAAATCGGTTTCTGGTTATGTTTTCAAAGTTTTCGGAAATGTTGTGTGTTGGTCATCACGAAAGCAAACCACGGTGAGCTTGTCTTCAACAGAGGCCGAATATATTGCGCTAATAGAATGTGCATGCGAAGCAATTTGGATTCGAAAATTACTTCAAGAGCTTCGAGTAAATTGTGATGAACCAACTATATTGTTTGAGGACAATCAATCGTGCATCCGAATTGCTGAAACCCCGAAAGACAATAAACGAATGAAACATGTGGATACGAAGTATCACTTTATCCGGCAGACCTTATTAAATGGTGACATGAAAATTCAATATATTCCATCTGAAGATCAATTGGCGGATATTATGACAAAACCATTACCACCGAAACAATTTATCAAATTGCGTGATCTCTTGGGATTATCAAATTGAAGGGAGGTGTTGGAAAATCAATATGATACTCTAAATTATTTGTAAAAACTTAGTTGGCTTTACTTATGTTGTTTTTTTGTTTAGATCATAGTAATCTTACTTGTATTAAAGCTTTCTTATAAAACGTTTACCTTTTACTCTTACTCCTCTGATATTTTGGAATAAGAACTTATAGTTCTTTATCCCTTGCCAGCATGTCACTAATACCAATTGCAGAATAGATAACCGAAATTCCATTGGGATCAGATCATGTGCCGATCATAATCACCTTAAGCCGTTCCATAAACCTTTGGTAGATGCTGAGTTGTCAAAGTGATGAATGCTGCTGATGGAGATGATGTGCAGTCCTATAGTATTTTTAGTAGCTGTTTATCAATGTCCAATTGATGAATATTGTGGAAATAGTGCAATAAATTCCAGGAGTTTATTCCTTATATCTTGTAGTAAAATTAAACACAATCCTTTAAATTTTTGTTTCCCGCCAAATTCTTTTACTTTATTTTCGATTTTATTCGAGTTATTTTTAACATTTAGAACTATTCAAATTCTTATTCATCACGCAAGTTCGAATAGAAATGGTATTTGGTTAGCAATAATACCAATATGGCCAAAATGAATGATTGTTAAACTATTCCTTAACTTAGTGTTACCAATCATTCCAAAACAAAAATGCCTACCGCAACTTGTGCGGTAAAGAATTGAGTATTATCAACATATGATGAACGCAACTAAAACATTGATCAGATATAAAAACTAGCTTATCTATGATGTGCGCTCCTGTATATTAAACCTTTTCCTATTAGTCTTCAAATATCCTTGATTAATATTATAATTTTACTAAATAAACTAACGTGCCTAGCCTAGACGAATTAATGTAATGAATTTTAATTAAATATTCGGGTTTCTCCTTTCGCTCGATAAAAAATTATATTTTGGCGAAATTTGTTCCCGCCAACAAAACCTTCTTTGTGACAGCCACCAAAGTTTGTTTTAAAAGTTATTTCACAGAGAAGAGTCGCTTACAAATTACATAATTTAAAAAAAATGGATTTATTTGAGGATTGGAGCTACCTTTCAATGAACGAAATCACCGTTAAATTATTTAACAATAAATTACTGTCGGATATTGAGTTTCAAGTGGAAAGTAAAATAATATATGCTCACGGATTTGAATTGGCAAAACGCAGTCGAATTTTTCGGGAACAATTTCATGCAACTTATGGTGAAAAAAAACTAATTCTAATTCCCAACGAGAAATATGATGACTTTTTGGAATTTTTAAAATTTATTTATTGTGATATGTGTGATTTGAATGATCATAATGTATTCGCAATACTACGGCTAGCCAGAAAATATGAAATATTTAAGCTAGAGGATATAATAGCCGACTTTTTTGTTGGAAATTCTTTTTGTCATCATTTTATTACGTTGTACAATTTTTGTGTCTGTGAAAATTACAGTAAATTACTAAAACTAAGTGAAGAGTACGTAAAAATTAATTTAAAAAATATGATGGATGACAACTTCCTTAAAATTAAAATAAAAACACTAGAACAAATTATGCAATTTGATAGAATTGATGATTGTACAGAAAAAGAAATTTACGAGGGATTAATAAGATGGACCAACAATTATTGCACTCAACACGAAATCGAAAATAACAATAAAAGACAAGTGATTGAAGGCATGATCAAATTTATACGATTTCCAGTAATGTCTGCAGAAGAATTTGCGAATGTCTTTGCAGCAGAACCAACTTTACTAACTATTGCAGAAGCTTTGTCAATTTTTATGTCTATAGTAACAAAAAGCGAAATTAATGAAATGGGTTTTTTAACAAAGGAACGATTCTCACGTCTAACTGGTCCGCTTATGATAGAAAAATTGAATGAATTGATTTTTTCAGTAAAAGAAAATGCCATTGTTGAAGGCTTCTGGTTGGAAACAGTTATCGATCAACTTGCCTATTTCACTTTATACGACGAAGCTGGGCAAATAATAAAACGAATTGTTAGAACACCAGAGTGTTGCAGTGGGGACAGTCAAGTTATTACTTTCCACAAGCCTATTCAATTAACCCCAACAAAAAAATATAAATTTGAGATAGTTTATCCTGATTTGGAGGAAGATGTAGGGCCGTTTGATACTTATTTTTCACCGTTTTCTCATTCAAATGTTGTTTTTCATAAAAAGTATGATTGTTTGCATGCCATTATTTTTGATGAATAAAGTATATGTAGATATAACAGATAAAATCAAATAAATTTTTGTTATGCTTAATAAATTTTTTCAGTTACATATTTATTTCTTGATGATGCATGGCATGGCTCTTTTAATGAATCTTTAGAGGCAGTGTGCATCTGCAAGATCCGCGCGGGAAATCGCCTTAATAATGGTGTATACCGCATAATTAATGCAGTGTGCTTTGCTTATGCAATTAACGGAGTGCAACATATCGCTTTGCATTAAAAAAACACCGCTTGGCAAATGTACAACTTTTGGGTTTGCTCCCTTAATGATTATTAGTTTCGATTTTCCCGCTGTAGAACATTTAAAATCTTTGTTGTTTGCTCGTATTTTAAGTAACATTAGTAATATATATTGTGTAAGTGTTTAATGCAATATTTTATTTTTCAAGGAAAAGTTTACGATGTGAGCGAGGCATAAGTGAGCATTAAAAATTTTCGAGAGAATAAAATTCATTAAAAACGAACCCAATACAACGTTTAATCATCCGATAGAGTAACATTTATTAATTTAAATTGAATTATTTTAAAATTTGTTGATAAAACAAGTAAAACAAATAAAGAAAAACAATGAATTTTATTGTATATTTTTGAATAATTAACTCCAAACAATTAAATAAATTTGATTCAATTTCGATATCTATTTAATTATTTGGTATTTTGAAAATGAAATGTCTATAAAAAGCCTAATGAAAACCCTACCTGATGAAAGACATCAAATTTTATACTAATGAGAAACCAAAAAACAATCTTTTGGAAATTTTATTCAATTTAATCATAGCAGTCTTTGTCTTTTTCAATATTCGAGAGAGGGACATGCGCCTCAGTTTGAATTGGCTGTTTTTTATATAATCAGTACATCTATTCCGACATTTCTCTGGGAATTGTGAATTGAGAAAAAAGTGCAATAAATGAAATAACGAAATATTTTTTAATACGAATTTGTTATTTACCGCGGCACGGAATACTAGTTATGAAAAATTGCTACAATTTATTTCCCAATTCCTATTTCACGATGTACCGGAATAGGGCTACAGGTCGAATGATTTTTTATAACATGCATTCAAATTTTTATAAAATAAAATAAAATTTATTTCAGCATTCAATACAATCAAATAAATTGTTTTATTGTGTTCCGCCACATTCGCGGTACAGAATAAAATTAACAGCTGTTTGTTTCATTCTATATATTAAGACTAATAACGTACACAAATATAGCCGTAAAAAACAGAGATAAACCTATATTTATAGTTGTCGGAAGGATAAATATTGTTATAATTGTGGTGGTTTTTGAAGTTTTTTTCCATAAATAATTGAATTTATATGTATATTTTTATTGAAACTTGATGGGAATTTCTGAGGGATTTTTTCCTTAAAAAACGGGAAAAATCGGGAATTTTGGATACGTCAACGGGAAATTCGTTTTTGAAAATCTGGCATCACTGCTACAAAGCTTGTTTGATTTTGCGTCTAATACGAACGTGGTTATTTTAACCAATGTAACATTGTCAATTTATTTTAAAAAACGTAACAATTTTCATTATTTAAATCAACAACGGCGTGATCAATTTTTCTTGTTCATGTTTTTGTTTGTTCAGTTTGTTCATGTTTTTGTTTGAAAATTATTGTGTTTGAATAAAAAACTAGGAGAAAATAATAAACAAAATAAAGAAAAATAATAAACAAAAGAATAGAAAAATAAACAGTTTTTATATATTCTAACATGGCTGGTTTTATTTAACATTTTAGTTTAGGAAATAATTTAGATGTGTTTAATTGATTTGAATAATTTTAATATTATTTGCATATAAAATTATGTGCGAAAGAAATTTTTCAGTTAATGTTATAACAATTTTATTATATAAAAAATATAATAATCTTTTTAAATCACCAAAATTAATTATAGAAAGGGCCTGTTTCTTTAACGATATTGTGTTAAAGAAACAGGCCCTTTCTATTATTAATTTTGGTGATTTAAAAAGATTATTATATTTTTTTAATATTTTTTATTTGTCTTGTTTCATGTCCATTTATGATATTTTAATTAAATTTTTCATGATAATGAGAAAATTATGGAAAATTAGTATTATTTTCTACACATAATTCAAATATTTAAATTTTTTGATTTCTGAATTTTGGTCTTTTAAATGGTATCATTAAAAAAATGGCGAAAAAATGGACGCATCCTTTACAAACAAAATCACTCATACATTTCCTATTTAGAACGTAAATATACGAACGCTAGCTTTATGCATAAAAATGTTTGTCGGGATTGATGCGAAATACATACTTCTAATATAAAAAATTTCAAATATTATATTTACGAAAAAAACGAACCCATACAAACATCGGTAGCAGCAAAAACAAAACAAAGATGTACCAAACCAAAAGATTTAATACGGCGTATTGCTTGATTCTATCACAAACGTATTCAATATCACTATTTTTAGTCTAATTTTTAATTTACCACGTTTGTAGTCAATTGAAAATTAAATCATAGTTGACTCAACTACAAACATGGTTTAATCAAATATGTTTGTGATACTTATAAAAAAATATATCAACAACGGTTAAATTGTTAATTTAAATACGGAGCGTTGGTTGATTCAATCACAAACGTATTTAGTTCCCCTATTTTTACTTAATTTTCGATTAACAATGCAACATGTTTGAATCAACCAAGATTTTTCTTTCGGTGTATTATTATTTGTTTAATTATGTATACAGATACATCAATAATTATGTACCAACAATTAGTGTACATTGAATAGTTTAATTAGAAAAAACATTTCAAGAATGGGATTGTTGTTTTTTTAAGTGTTGTAACTACATCGATGTTATGACTTATAAATAAGGAAATTTTATTCAATTTGTTAAAAGAAAGTTTAATCTATATTAGAGTACAAAGGATTTTTGTTAATAAAGAAGAAATCGAATGCAAGGAAGAACAAATTAAACGGTGCGTATATTATTGAATACAGAGCACGCAGTACAATATATGGTTTACTAAGGAAGAACAACCATAAACTTTTCGCTTACTTAAGTTAAGAGTGTGTTCAGGAATATGTCCTATTTGGTGCAATGCATCTTTCATAGACACTCGACAACCAGTGCATGCCAGATTCGTTCAAATGCTTTTGAGATGTCTAATGCGATCACGTACGTTTCACCACCTTTCTCAAGTATGCTATTCCAAAGGTGTGCCACATAGTTCAATAGATCGCTTGTTGATCTTTTGTTTCTAAAACCGTATTGGCTGTCAGATATCAAATAATTGTCTTCCAAAAATTTGGATATGTGTGAATTAATATAGTGCTCGTATATTTTAGACATGACTGGGAGTAAGGCTATTGGTCTATAATTTGAAATATCACATTTCGTTCCTTTTTTGGGACAGGCTGGACTTTGGCCAACTTCCAGCAGGATGGAAAAATACCAGATTTATAGGATTTATAGAATATTTTGGTGAGAGTTGGTGCAAGTTCTTTTGAAAATGTTTTTAAAATAACAGGAGGAATGTTGTCCAGACCAGAGGCTTTGTTTTTGTTTAACCCCCTTAAAAGTTTTTCGACAATTTTGGGTTTGAAATGTAATTGTTTCATATTAAGTCCTGAAGACTGCATTTGGGGTATTTCTTTGGGAGTTTCTAAAACTGTTGAATTTGAAGCAAAGCGTTACGCGAACAATGTAGCTTTCCTTGCAGGGTCAGTAACGATTGAGTCACCATCGGAGGGATAGAAGATTTAGTATCAGAATTTAAAGATTTAATGGCACTGTAAAAACTTTTGTCAGAAATTGACATACGCGAATGTTTTGCCGCTTTCGCTCTGTCAATCTCTGCTTTTTCGTTTTCAATTATCTGGTTTGATATTTTATTAGCCTTTAAATATTGGGATCGATTAACAGAGTTCTTTTTATGAATCCAAATATTAAATCATCTACGTTTGTTTCTAAGAGTCACTTTGGCTGCCCTCGAAAACAAATATTTTTGTTGGGGTTCCATTAATGAAAAGGGAACGAATTTGTTAATACCGAATTGAATGGTTTCAGTAAAGTTTTGAGCAGAAACATTTACATCGTCAGCATAAAAACAATGACGATTAAAAGGGAAACCTTGAAAAAAACTTCGGTGACCATTTTTGAAAAGCGAAATATTTTACGGGGTTTGGGAACTCTAGTTTGTAACAAATTAGTTTTGATAACTGATGTGATTAGATAATGGTCATTTCCAATACTACCCTTATCGACATCGACACTCGTAATATCTGGCATAGATGTGAGATAGAGGTCTAGGAGAAAACTTTTATCACCGCCATTATGAGGAGTGAACGTTGGGGTTTTTACAATCTGCGTTAGGTCATGCGATGCATCAAATATTTCTGCCTGCCTTCCATTGTTGTTGTCATCGTTCATTTTGGATAATTCTAACCACGATTTGTTGTGGAAGTTGAAGTCACCGGTAACGATAACCTCACAATTTTGAAATTGTACTTTAATTTCGTCGACAACGCCAAGAGATTAAAAAAATTGGGATTATGTTTGTTTGGGGACCGGTATAGAGCTATTGTGAAAAAAGAAATTTCAGGTAGGCAAACCTTTAATACTACTGTGCTGTAGTCATCACCATGTAGCTCATAATTTGGAATGCGTTTATATGCAACACTCTCATAAATATATGCACATCACTTTGATGAAGTTTAAAAGCTGATTCAAGCCTATATTTGGGATTTAGTGTTACGTCATAGGGATAGTTTTCAGAAACTTGTGTTTCTGTAAGAAAAAGAATATGCGGTTGGTCGTGCCCGAGATGATGTTGCATGGCGTCACGGTTGGCATTCAATCCACAAATATTTTGGATGTGTATTTTAAATTTTTTATCAAATGTAATAGTCATTTGATCAAAATATATTTTATTTTAAAAAAGGGTAACTAAACAATAAATCCTATCATATAATAAAATATGACATAGGCCAATATTTCATGATAGGATGTAAGAAATAATAAACAGGCGAAATAGGATGTAAGAAATAATAAACAATAAACAAAATTTTTAAAAAATTGAAAAGGCTACTCAAATATTTATCCATATTGTTTCGGTCGTATAAGGTCAGCAACAGGCCTTCGTCTAAGCCTGTTAGAATTCTATATACAACTGGAGGCGACAGGTGCCCAGAGGTTGGTGCTTTTCATTGTTTGACCCTACATGAGTAGGGTTTAGGGGTTAGAGTTAGGGGTTTTCTCCTCTTTAGTGTGTACCCACCAGGGGTGCTAATAAGGGGACACATTCCCGCGACCTGGGTGGCTAAGCCAAGGTCCCCGTTCCCGCTAGGCATGACAACAGGTTTACGGTTTGCAATAGCAGGCTAGAGCCCACTATAGCTCAGATACCTCGAGTTCATCAAGTCCCGTATCACGGTCTAATCAGACCAGTGACCCCTGAGGCTAATGATTAACCCCCTGCGAAAGATTAACGACTTGCAAACTTAATTGTTGAATTTGCATTTTCTTTTCACCTAAGATTGACGCTTGGTTAACGACCAATGACCTTTGAGCTCCACTTGGAAGCGTTGCATCAATAATGATCTAAAATTTATAATCACGATAAAAAACCGTATCTTGTTATTATTCATTCAATAAATTCGATTTACAAAAGAAAATCCCAAAATGAAATATACATAAAAAAATAAGCAATCTTTGCACAGTTACACTGAGAATTTGAAATATATCTAAACCAGAATTGGATAAAAATTTGTCAACTTTGCATCAACCATGATTCGAAGCTTACATTTGGCGCCCAAACAAATAAACCTCTTCCTGTTCGAAATTCTTTCTCCTTATTAGTAAGGTGGTATTTGAAAATCTCAATCCAATCAAATCATATCTCCTTAAGGAATAAAACAACAGATATCAAGTTAGATATTTAATACTAGCAAATGTTTTTAAAAATAGTTTAAAACAAATAACCGTTAGTTTATTTAGCCTATTAGTGATTTAATAGCATTAGAAATTTTAATATCAATATCAAATTCATCCTGCGTTGTATCTGTTCCATCCACTGCTCCTATTTCTTCTTCATCATCCAATCCAATAAACACCGGACGTTTCACTGCGGTTGAACTTGTAGATGTTTTTGGTGGTACAACAGTTGAGACTTGCTGTTCATCAATTAAAACGACTGAATTGTCTTGGTTTGTTGTAGATGTCGGTTTATCAGTTAACAATTTGTTTTGAAGGTTATTATCATTTTCTCTCGTCTCATCACTTGAAAATTGAATTAAATCAGAACTATCGATTTCAGAAGCTTCAATGTCTGGCTGCGACTTTAATGCAGGTTTTCCAGATTTGAATTGTTCGGATAATTGATTTAAAAAAATGTTATTAGGAACTTCCATTATGCCTGGTTGTTCAGATTGTTTGTTATAAGGTGGTTGCATTGAAATTAAGGAAGCTGGAAGACCAGATTCAGTTGCGGGGATATTAAATTTAGCTGGTATAGATGGAAAAGGAGGAAGAGAAGTTGCTGGTTTTTGAGTTGGACTTAAAGTAGCTTGTTCATTTTGAATGGTATTGCCAAATCCAAACTGTAATCCAGTACCTTGTGGTCGAGCTGTTTTTTTTGTTTGGAAATACGCTTGGTTTACTTCTGATCCAGATTTTTCATTTTGTTTATATCCGGGTGATCTTAGTTGCGGAAATCTTAGAATTGGTTCAGCAACACGATTATTAATAAGATCAGCAAGATTTGGAATAATATTAATTAAACTTGATTTAACACGAAAACCGTTACCATCCGATATTGATTCAACAAATTGAAACTGATTTGTTTCGTCATTCCTGATGCCCACTCTTCGATTAACTACTGTGTCTTGATTTGCTTCATCAAACCTCCATTTTTCGTCTCGTAAGGATGTTCCATCGAAATAACTTAAATAAATTAAACTTAATTATTATAAGTTTAACAGAAAATGTTTTTTTATTTTTATAAACATATAAACCAAGAGCCCGCGACGGCCAGACCTTCGTTATTTTATAAAAGCTGAAAGTTTCTCTGCGCATACCCCCTACTCAGGTAGGAACGATTAGCGACATATGAAGTTTGGATCATAGTGGCTTTGACAGGGAGCAGGTTCCAAAGGGGCCTCCAAAGTTTCGTGAAAGTATAAAAGCTAATTTTTTTATATATTCTTCGGGATAGTATTAGAAATCACGTCACCCGTTACCAGACACTTACTACCATGGAAACCCCCTGCCAGACACCATTAAGCTTTAAAGTTTAAGGGTGTCTGGCAGGGGGTTACCACGATAGTTAGTGTCTGCGATTGGTGACGTGACTTCTAATACTATCCCGAAGAATATATAAAAAAATTAGCTTTTATACTTTCACGAAACTTTAGAGACCCCTATGGAACCTGCTCCCTGTCAAAGCCCTATGATCCAAACTTCATATGTCGCTAATCGTTCCTACTTGAGTAGGGGGTATGCGCAGAGAAACTTTCAGCTTTTATAAAACAACGAAGGTCTGGCCGTCGCGGGTTCTTAGTCTAATAGTTGTTAATCATCGCAGCTATTTTATTTAAATAAATATCCGGGCTACAAGGTTAATGAAATTTAGACGATAACTATAGAAAAAATCGTTTAAAACTTACAATAGATCATATCCTTTTCCTTCAGACGGATCGATATTTCTTATGCTAAACGGGTTATTTAATTGCGAGCTCCCATAGTGGACTACATATAATAAAACTAAAATCTAAAAAAAATAATGACTTGATTAAATTACAATTTTTTTTAAAAGAAGAAAATTATTTATTTAAACTAATTCCTAACAACAACGGCAGCTTATTTATGGAAAGTTATCCTTTCTTTAGTGTTAACAATTTACAAATCAATTAAAAGCTCATTTAGGACATGGTTGTGGGTTAAAAATTTGCAATATTATTCGAATGGCTGCATGTTAAC
The DNA here is from genome assembly GCA_963693315.1 of Diogma glabrata. Lineage (NCBI taxonomy): Eukaryota > Metazoa > Arthropoda > Insecta > Diptera > Cylindrotomidae > Diogma > Diogma glabrata. Next base: position 235,623,801 of record OY856188.1, on the reverse strand, counting down.
CGTGGTTCACCACCACTTGAAAAATGCAACATTTTTAAAAATTAAACCTTTTGCTAATTGAAATTTGCATACAGTTTAGCTTATATACAAGTTTGTTTGATTTCAAATTTTAATACATATAAGAAAGTTGTCTCTCCCAAGGACTTATTTGATTTTCAAAATGTATAAGTGGACAAATTATTCAAAAGTGTTTCATCAATATTTTGTTGTATTATTGCTTAGATTTTTAACTTTTAAACTTTTTCAGTCAACTAACATAAAATACAAAATTAATTTTAGCATCAACTCACTTCACTTAAAATAACTTTCATTTTTCTTTTTTGAACAAGATTTAATCTCAAGCTTTTCAATATCGTTTAATTTTTCTTTTACTACTTAACTCTTCTACTTTTAGTTATCAACTACATATTTTATATCATATCTTTAATCTTTAACGTTTTTATTAATCAACTCAACTGTATTAGTAGCCTTTATTCTCTCAACGCTAAAACTATCCGATTTAATATTTACCTGCATATATTTATGATATATGTTTATATTGAAAGCACAAATTCTCTCAAGTTTATGCTCAATATTTGCATTATAATGAAAAGAAAACCTGGAGAGTGTTAGTTATCCAAAAGAGTGATCTTGAACTTAGTTAAAAGTTAATAGTGATTGTAAGCACAATTTATGATTTTGAGATAAAAAAATTTTCTTCTAATAAATTACTGATAATATGAATATAATTACTTACATATACCGAAATGTTGTTGCGTAGGTTAAACCATAACTCATCTTCATCTATTAACATACCACGCTGCTTGTCTTAATTCTAGATTTGAAGCATAAACACAACGTATTATCGTTGACAAATATAAGAACTCAGAATTGTGTTGGATTTTCTGTTAAAGTCCTACATGATGAAGCGAGGTGTAAAACACAAAACTTATTTAATACAGAACATATTATTTCCGGGTACACGAAAAGTTTGCGTTAAATTGACAACCATGGTCAGCTTTAAAGTTCAGTATAAAAGAAGACTTAAATTATTTTAAGAAATTATCAATTTCACTTCCTGTTTCAGTATCTCGCACTGTTAGTCGTCCAAGGACTAAAGCTTTGATGATAAATTTTAATAAAATGCCATAAAATGTTAATTTCTTAGCAATATAGTAACTTGTATATAGTAATTTGTAATATCATAACCAAAAAGCACAGAGGACGGGCGTGTCACTTTTAAAAAATATTAAAACTAAATTTTTGGCTGACAATATAATATTTGATTTGCTTGAAGCTGACG